>JAGIQG010000010.1:57489232-58062868 GCA_024679065.1 Sphyrna mokarran | reverse complement strand
CTCCCTTAGCAGCCTGAGGTAAATGCCATCAGGCCCCGGAGCTTTATATGTCTTTAAGCTGCCTAACAACCCGAACACCTCTTTCCTCGTAATCTTTATTTCCCTCAACCGATCCTCAACTTTGTCAACATCAGCAACAGACATCTGGCCCCTCTCCCGCGTGAATACCGATGCAAAGTATTCATTCAGGATCTCCCCCATTCCCTCAGGCTCTAAGCATAGATCCCCTCCTCTGTCCCTGAGAGGTCCAATCTTGCCTCTAACCATCCTTTTGCTCCTTACATAGGAGTAAAATGCCTTAGGATTTTCCTTAATCTGACCTGCCAGAGCCACTTCGTGGCCCCTTTTTGCCTTTCTAACACCCCTTTTAAGATCCCGTCTACACTCTCTATATTCTTCCAGCGCTGTCTCAGTCCCCAGTTGCCCAGATCTAATGTAAGCCTCTCGCTTCTTCCTGATCAAGTCCTCAATCTCCCTGGTAAGCCACGGTTCTCTAATCCTACCTTTCCCATCCTTCCTCCTTGCCGGCACGTATCTTTCCTGCAGAGAATTTAGTTTTCCCTTGAAAGACTCCCACATGTACCTCGTCGACCTACCCTCAAAAAGCTTATCCCAGTCGGTATCTTTAAGATCTCGCCTAATCTGGCTGTATCTAGCCCTCCCCCAGTTAAATACCTTCCCTTTTGGGCCGGTCTCGTCCTTTTCCATTAATATCCTAAAGCAGATAGAGTTGTGATCACTATTTGACACATGCTCTCCTACCTCGATGTCAACCACCTGCCCTGGCTCATTCCCCAGAACCAAATCCATTATAGCCCCCTCTCTAGTCGGGCCATCCACATACTGCTCCAAGGACCCTTCCAAAACACACTGTACAAATTCCTCCCCGTCCACTCCTACAGCTCTGGGCCCTCTCCAATCTACTCCAGGAAAATTGAAATCTCTCACTACTACTACCCTATTTTTCCTACACTTATCTAAAATGTCCCTGCATATCCTTTCTTCCACGGCCCGCGGGCTGTTGGGCGTGTCTCATTTATTACCCTATCGGTCCCGGGCACAGGCAGCAAGCCAGAGAATGCCACCCTGGAGGCCCTACCTTTCAGTTGAGCCCCCAACTCCCTAAACTGTCTACGTAAGTCCCCCCTGTGCTTTCTTCCTACATCTTTATGTCCTACGTGAACTATTACATTTGCCTTAGACCCTTTTCCCTTCAAAATTCCCTCTACCCTCTCTGATACATCCTGGACCCCTGCTCCAGGGAGGCAGACTACCATCCTGGAGTCTCTCTTTTCCCCACAGAATCTCCTATCGATCCCTTTAACCATCCCATCCCCCACCACTATCTCACCTCCTGCTTTCCCGCCGGTCTCTGTGGCATTCTGTTCCCCCTCACCTGCCCTCCCCATCACTGCTTTTACCCCCCCCCTTGGTTTTCTGGGAATCCTCCTTAGAGATGGCCTTTGTGCCTTGATTTTTGTTCTTGTTCCTCGTAACTGTACCCAGCCCATCCCTACTACTAGATCCTGGGGTCCCCGCAGGACTACCTTCCCTATTCATTGTATCCTCATTTTCCCTCACTAGACAAACGTCCTCCAAGCGCAGCTCCAGCTGTCTCAACTTTGCTCGTAAACGTTGCAGTTCTAACCATTTTGCGCATATGTGGGCCTTCGGCAGACGTGATGCCTCCAAGAAGGTCCACATATGGCAGCGTACGCAGTGGACGCGTTTGGCCAAGTATCGTGGCATTTTGTATACCCCTTTAAAGGTGATTTAGGTAGGAATCAAGGTACTCACTGCGTCCAAGCCTGCGCTCGCCCAAGCCCAGTGAGCTTAAGCCCTTGTTGCTCTCACTCTAATTCCCGTCTCACTCCACTGCCCGCTCCCGACGCTGCCCGCTGTCTTACCTTGGCCTTCCTTTTATACTCCCGCGCTTCCTTCCCTGCAGCCCCCCGTGCCTATCTCCCGCTGGAGCGCCGAAATAAACACTCTACCAAATAAAGTACAAGACAGAAATTGCAAGTCAGGATTCTCTCCAGCCACTCTCCAAAAACTCTGCTCCGAGGAACAGTAAGGTGTACCCACTCGTGAGCACCTGATTTATACTCCCGCGCTTCCTTCCCTGCAGCCCCCCGCGCCTATCTCCCGCTACGGAGAGATGTTATGAAGAGAGGTTGGATAGGCTTGGGTTAGAACATAGAACATAGAACATTACAGCACAGAACAGGCCCTTCGGCCTTCGATGTTGTGCCAACCAATATAAAAAGCAATGACCCTCCAAACTAAACCATTCCCTTCTCTTCCATATACTTATCAACTAACCTCTTAAACGCCACCAAACTTGGCGCATCTACAACTGCTGCAGGCAGGGCATTCCACTCCCGAACCACCCTTTGGGTAAAGAACCTACCTCTGATATCCGTCCTATAACTATCACCCCTTAATTTAAAGCTGTGTCCCCTCGTGCTAGCTTTCTCCATCCTAGGAAAAAGGCTATCACTGTCCACCCTATCTAAACCTCTAATCATCTTATATGTTTCAATACGGTCCCCTCTTAGCCGCCTCCTTTCTAACGAAAACAACCTCAAATCCCTCAGCCTCTCTTCATAAGACCTGCCCTCCATACCAGGCAACATCCTGGTAAACCTCCTCTGTACCCTCTCCAATGCCTCCACATCTTTCTTATAATGTGGGGACCAGAACTGCACACAATACTCCAAGTGCGGCCGCACTAGAGTTTTGTACAGTTGCAACATGACGTTGCGGCTCCGAAATTCAATCCCCCTACCAATAAAAGCTAAGACTCCGTATGCCTTCTTAACAACCTTATCGACTTGACTGCCTACTTTCAGGGATCTATGCACAAATACACCAAGATCCCTCTGTTCATCAACACTATTAAGAATCCTACCATTAGCCCTATACTCTACACATTTATTATTCCTGCCAAAGTGCATTACCTCACACTTTTCCACATTAAACTCCATTTGCCACCTCTCGGCCCAGCTCTGCAACTTGTCCAAGTCTCTCTGCAAACTATAACACCCCTCTCTTCACTATCTACCACTCCACTGACTTTAGTGTCATCTGCAAATTTACTAATCCTTTTTCTTTGGAGTTCTTCATTCTTCTCTGAATGAAGGACAACCTAATTGAGATGTTCAAGTTTATGAGGGACATTGGTAGGGTGGATAAGGAGCAGCTATTCTCCTCAGTTAACAGTCAGACATGAATGGACATACTTTCAAGGTGTGGGCAGGAGATTTGAGGAGGAAGTAGGGAATAACTTTTTTACGCAGGAGATGGTGATGGTCTGAAATGCTCAATATACCATCTACAAGATGATATCCTGAACAGTGCTGCACTCCTTTTGTAGTGTAAGAAGCTGCCTGGATTATTTGGCAAAGTTTTGGCATAGGTCGTGAACCCATGAATTGAGAGTGATAACACCGAACCAATATGCAAGTGGCATACTCTAACTGCCATATTAAAGTCTTAGCCAGTTGCAAGATGGACTGGCTATCAGTTATTTTTAAGGCCATGGGTGTACATTAAATAGCTTCCAAAATTGGGCACATGGACCATGATATCCTGTTCATGCCATTCCCGCAGCACTCGAGTTTATTATTGAATAAGCTGCTGACTGGCTGCAGTCCTCAGCAGGGGGTTTATCCTGTACCCTGTGTTGGCAATATGCTTTCTAGCTGCAGCAAGGAGTGAAAACAGTTTTATGGATGCTACAGAAATGATGTAACAGGCCAGCGATCCAGTCCATGGCTCTCAGAAGCTGTGCTGGAAGCCTTGATACAACAAGCGGACAGGAGGAGAGAGTTTCTCTTCTCCCAGGGCTCAAAATCCTCAGGTGGGAACAGGGAGCTGTGGAGATCAATGCCTAGCTCCAAGGACCTGGATGCAGTCTGGCAAGAAGTTTAATGATCTCATATGAATGATCAAAGTCAGTGAACGAATCTTCTAAGTGGGGAAATCAGAAGCACAAAGGCAATTGTGAGTCCTGGTTCAGGATTCTCAAAGTTAACATTTTTTCTAGTCATATCACAGCTTGCTATTGGCTCCATGCTCTGCCCAAAACCGCAAGAAATTACAAAAGGTCATGAATGTAGCCCAATCCATCATTGAAACCAGCCTCCCATTCACTGACTCTGTCTATACTTTCCCCTGCCTTGGTAAAACAATGCACCCCAGTCATTCTCTCTTCCACTTCTTCCATCAGGAAAAAGATACAAAAGTCTGAGATCCCATACCAACCGATTCAAAACAGATTTTTCCCGGCTGTCATCAGACTTTTGAATAGACCTACCCTGCATTCAAATGATCTTTCTCTACATCCTACTGTAACACTACATTCTGCACTCTCTCATTTCCTTCTCTATGAATGGTATGCTTTATCCGTATAGTGTGCAAGAAACAATACTTTTCATTGTATGCTAATAATAAACCAAATCAAATCAAACCAAAACATGCAGGTTCAGTTGGCTGTCAGGAAGGTTAATTCAATATTAGTGTTTGTCTCCAGGGGGCTGGAATACAAGGACAGGGCTGTACTGCTGAGGCTGTGAGAAGCTCTGGTCAGATTCTATTTGGAATACTATGAGCAGTTTTAAAGAAACAAAAGACAAAGAACAATACAGCACAGGAGTAGGCTCTTCAGCCCTCCAAGCCTGCACCACTCATGTGCCCAACTAGACCATTCATTTGGATCCCTCTATTCCCAGTCTGTTCGTGTGGCTAAGTCTTAAATGATCCCAGCATGTCCGCCTCAACTACCTTGCTTGGCAGTGCATTCCAGGCCCCCACCACTTACTGTGTAAAATACATCCCCCTGATATCTGTGTTGAACCTTGCCCCCCTTACCTTGAACTTTTGGGCCCCATACCTAAGAAGGGTTCTGCTGGCCTTGAAGGAGGTCTGGAGGAGATTCACAAGAATGATCCCAGGAATAAAGGGTTTGCCATATGAAGAAAGATTGAGGAGTCTGGGCCTATACTCGATGGAATTTAGAAGAATGAGAGGGGATCTAATTGAAACTTATAGAATACTGAAAGGCCTAGATAGTGTGAATATGGAGAAGATGTTTCTACTAATGGAAGAAACTAGAACTCAAGGGCACATCCTCAGAATGAAGGGATGCTCCTTTAAAATTGAGATGAGGAGGAATTTCTTTAGCCAGAAGGTGGTGAATCTGTGGAACTCATTGCCACAGAGGGCTATGGAGGCCAGGTCATTGAGTGTCTTTAAGACAGAGATAGATAGTTTCTTGATCAATAAGGTGATCAAGTGTTACAGAGAGAAGGCAGGAGAATGCGGATGAGAATCATATCAGCCATGATTGAATGGTGGAGCATACTCGGTGGGCCAAATGGACTAATTCTGCTGCTATACCTTATCTCGGCCTTCAAATGCCATATCCCTACAAATATACCAATGGCCTCAAACACTGCTCAATTCACCAACTCCACTTCACTCACATCCACTAAATCTCTGTACATGACACAAATGTCACATTCATATCTTACTCATTTTCTCATACTTAGAATTGCTGGATGTTTCAGAGTCATATTTCATAGTTTGTATACACTGCCAGCTATTCAACCATGCTCAGCACATCATGGTACTGCATGGCAGATTGGTGCATAAAGTTAAATCTCACAGGAGCCAAGATGAGGTATCTAAATGGATACAAAAGTTGGTTGTAGAGAGTTGTTTTTCAAACTGGAGCAGTGTGCCTCAGGGATCAGTGCTAGGCCCACTGTTATTTAATGACTTGGATGAGAATACAGAAAGCATGGTTAGTAAGTTTGCAGATGACGTTAAGATTGGTAGTGTAGTGGACAGTGAATAAAGTTATCTCCAATTGCAATGGGATCTTGATCAATTGAGCCAGTGGGCTGACAAATGGCAGATGGAATTTAATTTAGACAAATAGGAAAGGATACATTTTGGTAGATTGGACTAGAGCAAGACTTATTCAGTAATGGTGACATTAGGGAGAGTTACAGAGAGTTAGGGGTACATCTTCATAGCTCCTTAAAAGTGGATTCACAGGTGGACAGAGTGATGGAGAAGACATTTGACGTGCTTGGTTTCATTAGTCAGAACATTGAATACAGGAGTTGGGAAGTTGAAATGTCTTGTTGAAGTTGTACAAGACATTGGTAAGGCGACACTTCGAATACTGTGTGCAATTCTGTTCACCTTATTATAGAAAGGATATTATTAAACTTGAAAGAGGGCAGAAAAGATGTACTAGGATGCTGTAGGACTTGATGGATTGAGTTAGAAGGAGAGGCTGGATAGACTGAGACTTTTCCTCTGAAGCATAGAGAGGCTGAGGGATGATCTTACAGAGGTCTATAAAGTAATGAGGAGCACAGATCAGCTAGATAGTCAATATCTTTTCCCAAAGGTAGGGGAGTCTAAAACTAGAGGGCATAGATTTAAGGCGAGAGGGAAGAGGTATAAAAGTATTCAAAGGGGTAATTTTTTTTTTACACAGAGGGCATGAATTGTCTGGAACAAGCTGTCAGAGGTAGTAATAGAGGCGGATACAATTTGTCTTTTAAAAAAACACTTAGATAGTTACATGGGTACAATGGGTATAGAGGGATATGGACCAAATGCGGGCAATTGGGATTAGCTTAGGAATTTTTAAAAAATGAGCAGCATGGACAAGTTGGACTGAAGGGCCTGTATCCATGCTGTAAACCTCTATGACTCTGTGACATTAGGCAAACACATTGTGCTATATTTATTGAGGCATTTCCCTGACTAGATAAGGTGGCTCACAATAGGTGGCAGCAGCACCCAAACAGCAGGGACAGGGTGGGGGGTGGGGGGGAAGAGCTGCTCTGGCTACATACACTGATCCTGACGAGGAGATAGTGACTGGAATAGTTGGAGGAGCCCTGTCAGGCCATGGGGGAATCAGAATATCTGAAATTTTAGAGGAAGATGGTGCAGCATCATGCACCTTTTCAAAATCCGCTTCATCCTCATCTCTCAACCTGTTATGATGCGCAAGCTGCAGGTGCTGGAACTGTAAATTGACTGCGTTCCTCCACACTTACCACAGCACAACCCTGCTGTTAGGTCTTTGTGTTGTCAGATACTCAAGAACTGCTACCTTGTCAGCCAGTGGCATAGAATGTTGAAGTCGTAGAGGGGGAAGAAACACCACCATGTGATCCGGGAATTATGAGTTCAAGTATTACATTTGGAGGGTAGATTAATGCTGGGATCTGTACATGGCAAGTCATTTGTATATGTGGCCTGCAGCTTTAACAGGGAGAAGTAGTAGTATGGGGCCTGCTCCCCAGAGGGTTAGATTACACATGATGTTTGCTGCAAAGGCCTCAGGTGAACACTCCCTTCGGGAGGTGCATAGATAAAGGTTGAGGGAATGCATACAAAAATGGTGCAGTGGCAGCCCTGCCATGGAGCCTACTGTTACTGTCAAGCAGCATGGAGGAGTCCAGCTCCAGTTTGGCATGGGGCTCTGCACAGAACTTGGACCCTATTTTTCTAACTTTGAAATGATGGCTACCTCCTGGAAGACTGCATGCAAATAACAATCCTCCACCGTTTTCACCAACTCCAGTATGATGCCACCACCAAATGCATCTTCCCCTCACTCCTTCTGTCAACATTCCGCAGAGATGTTTCCTCTGGGAAAACCTCGTACACTCCTCCACAATGTCCAATACCTCTCCTGTCACTCATGGCACTTTCCCGTGCAATCGCAGAAGGTATAACAGCTGTCCCTTTATCACTTCTATGCTCACCATCCCAAGGTCCAAAGTATTCACTCCAAGTTAAACAGTGTTTCACTTGCACCTTTTTCAATTTGGTCTATTGCATTTGCTGCTGTTAATGTAATTTCCTCTATATCGGAGAGGCCAAGCATAGACTGGATGATCACTTTGCTGAGCATCTTCGCTCTGTGTGCAATCAGGTTGCTTGCCATTTTAACACATGATCTTGCTCCCAATGCCCACATGTCTGTCCTTGGCCTGCTGCAATGTTCCAGTGAAGCTCAACACAAACTGGAGGGACAACATCTCATCTTCCAGCCAGGCACATTACAGCCTTCTGGCCTCAACAACGAATTCAGCAACTTCAGATGATTTGTTCTACCCCACTTCAGCTCCCTTTGTTTCCATTCTATTTCATCTAATTTTTTACTGTTGTTCTCTGCCTTTTATTTCTTTATTGTCTTTCTTCATTTTTCTTCCCTCCCCCCTCACTCTTTCCCCCTTCTTCATCCACCTTCCCTTATCTTTTCTCCCCCTGTTTCCCCTTTTCTACATTCTATCTTTGTTCCATTCCTCCCCCCCATCACCAACATCTCCATCCGTCACAGTTTACAGCTTCTCTGCTGTTTGGCCATTCTCATTTTTTATTCTCTCTGTGGACAGCTATTCACAGCCTCTTCCCCTGGTTTCTATGGCTATGACTCATCTTTCATTCCCTCCCCCTGCAGTATCGAAAGATCCGCTATTCTGGTACATCTGCATGCAACCTCCACTTATTCTGTCTGTTCAAAGAGAATGCAATGAAGTCCCCTTTCACTATCCACCACCGCCTCCATCACCCATCCCTGCCCCTGCCACACACTCCTCTCCTCTGGCAAATATAGCTTCTGTAACTTTCCCAGTGCAGTGATGGACAGCAAACAGAGATACATCATCCTGTTCCAGCTTGGGAGGATCTACATACAGAAATATGGGCACTTTGTGGCTATCATTGGCATCATCCTCACCCTGCTCTGAGGCTACAGGCCTCGTTTCATTTCTACAATCACCCTCTTGGTGTCCCACAGCCAGTGAACATGGAGGTGCTCCAGGATGACCAGAGTTAGTTTAGTTTTCTACTTAGAGTTCTTTACTCTTCTTCCAAATCCTCCAGACACCTAACACATATTACCTCCTACTGATACTGCTTGTAGTAAGCAACAAATAGTAAGCAGGCTGCTGTAATCGTTTGAACAGCACTGTTGGATTGACGGGGATGGCAATGGGGTGGGAGGTGGCGGGGTGGGTGGTGGTTCTTCACGCTGCTGAACACGTGTCCAAGAAAGGACATCAACAGGAGAGCTGAAGTCAGAAACAGCAAGTCAGCAACAAATGAATGTTAGGATCTGAATGATGTCACGATCAACTTACTCTGCATCTTTTGGTGTGCACCATGCTGGATGTGAGTGGAAGCAACTGGAATTACATTTTTCAATTGAACAAGCTCCAATGGTATTGGAACTGCCAGTATTAACAAAGAACAAAGAACAACACAGCACGGGAAACAGGCCCTTCGGCCCAACGAGCCCGCGCCGCCATCCTAACGTCTTAATGACATATAGAGACCAATATAGGGACAATTTGTTACCCAATCAGCCTAAGAGCACATTTTTGGGATGTGGGAGGAAACCGGAGCACCCGGAGAAAACCCACGCAACCACGGGGAGAACGCGCAAACTCCCGCAGACACAGGCCCAAATCCATGTGTCTGCACAGCAACAGCGATAGTCTCTGAGCTGTCATGTTGCCCATCTGATGGTCCAGTTTAAGCATACACTAACGACATGAAGCACTAGGCCACTCCTGAAGTAACATCCAAGAGCAGCCCTCGCACGACCTGCCGAATGCATGCGCCTTGTTGGTCAACAAGGTGGACCGAATAGCCTGTGGAAACAAATAGAGTATTTAAACAGTCCTCCTATATCCCTCTATCTACAGACCACTCATGTGGCTGTCCAAGAGACAGTCAAATTTTGCTACTCCAGTTCTTTATAATCCTTTCCCTATTACATCAGTCCTTAGATTACAGCTTCCACTCTGCTGCACATACATACATACATTAATTGTAGTGAGCAGAAAGAATCATTGATAATTGTAATATTAATTTGTTCATTTCTAGCTCAAAATGGCTAACTCAGAGAATTGACTGAAACAGGATTTTTTTTATGTGCACAGCAAAATGAAAATGACCCATTATCAAATTAGAAATACTGCCAGTTTCAAACAAGTGCTATTTGAGAACATCAATAAAGAAAAACAAATCCATTCCTATTCTTAAAAGAAGTTTTCTTATTAAGGGTGTTACCAGTGTGGACTTCCAATAACTATACTCATACGAAGATCACAATGCACCAAGTCTTAGTCCAAGTATTGATTGATGTAGCATTATGTTTGCAAGGTCTCTCTGAAAACTATCATGTTTGTAATAATGAAGATTACATTCACTGCTGTGTGCTGTTAACATTCTCTGCATTACCATTCTATCTATATCGATTAGTTAAAATGATAAAAAATAATCAATATTTAATTAAATGCAACACAGAAGCTGCTCCTCAAAAACCTTTAACCAACTAAAAAATTGGCATTGTCAGCTTCTTGCCAGTGAGTTGATCAAAAAAATAACACTGATAGTGATCTTGGAACAATCCTTTGTGTAAACTATCTGATCCGTCCAGTTCATGGAGGCCATCGACCAACCAAAGAATGAACAGCAAACTTGGGAGATCAGTGAAATGCACAGAAAAGTACCTTTGACTTTCATGCTACCTGTGAAAGCTATTATTCCCAGTAACAATCAAAGCGTACAAGAAGCTTTTTCTTGTAGGACTACTATGATTTTAACTTCAAATTCAATCGGATCAGCTCTGTTTCTTATAACAAGCAACAGAAAGACCTAAATCATCTCAAGAAGAAACATATGGAATCAATGTCCAAAAACAGAAGACCACTTGAATTAAACAGAATCAGTTAAGTTACAATCTACTGCATGTTTCACAGGGGCAAAAGGTGACCTGCCACTGGTTGGTGGCAGAATCTTCTGGTCCTACCTTTGTCAAAAGGATTTCCATTTGACTGCACCAATTGCCACCATGAAACCTCTGGCAGCATGGAGAGCCAGAAAATTCCAGTCATATCTTTGCAAAGTTTGAAGTGAATGGGTCTGATTTTACCATCACGTTGTGCCCATTTTTGGGTGTGAAAACTTGATAAAGTCGGATGTGAGTCGAGTAGCGCGATCCACACCCTCCTCCATGCCAGTTCCCCCTTTACCAAGGCCATTGGGACTGCACCCAAACTGAGTGTAAAGGCCATTTAAATGTATTTGCATGCATTTAAATTGACTTAATGGACTGCACACCCAATTTTACTGGCATCTCCCCTTTTACCAGTGCATTCGCCCATCAAGAATTGGCACAAAACAGACATGCTCCATAAAGGTCCAATTCAGGCACTCCAGTTAGTGAGGAGGTAGGTGCTATTGGTTGCTTACTTGCTGCCTTAATTAGAAATGATAGTTCGTCTGAAGAAGTCTTGAAAAGAGGAGAGCAAACACAATTTAATTAGCATGGTTTCACTGTTATGTCCTTGGAATTTATGGTCATTTTTTATACACATTAGCATTCTATATGGCAGAGAATTAAAAATGTTAGAGCTTCCATTATTCAATTAACTATCATCAGACAGGGATAGACCCTTCAGCATGTTATGTCATTCAATTAGATCAGTTGATCTATATCTCAAATCCAGTTACTTCCTTTGGTTCCTTCCATATTTTTCAGTATGTTAAGGATTTTGTATAATACTACAGTGAGTGCACTTCAAAATGTACTTCAGTGGTTAAAAAGCACTTTAGGACATTGTGAAGTTATGAAAGTTGCTATAGAAATACAAATCTTCCTTCCTCCCTTTCTGTTAGCCTTATTTAGCAAAAGGCTTTCAATTTCTGTAAAGAAATTTGAAGCTAACTAACTGAAATGCAGTCAAACCTTTCCTTTGATTATCATAACTAATGATATAGCTGTGACCCAATACTGGGAAGCATTGTTAATTTTTTTTCCATTAGGTATTTAATTGAATTCAGGCAGTGTAAACTCATCTATGAATATTAACCATAGATTGTGATGTATAGGATGAACTGGTGAATAAAACAACTCCATTTTTTCACCATTAAATATCATGTTTTTGGTATATACTTGGCAAATAAGTTGACCCCCATTTTCAGTTCTATTGAATGTTTCATCCCACATGTAGATGTTCTATGTACTGATATCCTCTATCTAGATGCAAAGAGTCAAGCAAGATCAATAAGGAGTGTGTTGAGAAGATGTGCAGCAGTTTAAGTCACACCTATATAGAATAGACTCTGCATGAGAAATGCTAAAATAGCAAACAGCCACACTAGCAGTTCACTTTTATACTCGGCATATAAGTTGACCCCCATCATGAGAGGGATTTTTCAAGGCCTCAAGCGCAGACTTATGTAGTGATACCAATGAGATATAGGAGCAGGTTTAAACTATGATTATTTCAATATGGCTATGGTGCGCACTTCAATCTCTCACTTGATTTCCACTATTTTTTTACTTTTTGTTTACCTCTCCTGAACATGTTTCAATCATCATATTACCTTTCACTTATCTACTTCAACCCAACTGCACTCCTTAGTCTCTTGCTACCATCCCAATCTTGACCTTTATCATTTATAAACTTGAAGTCATCTAAATCTCTGCTGACTGTGCCATAGCTGACTGCTGCACATCTTCTCAACACACTCCTTATTGATCTTGCTTGACTCTTTGCATCTAGATAGAGGGTATCAGTACATAGAACATCTACATGTGGGATGAAACATTCAATAGAACTGAAAATGGGGGTCCCATTCCCAGATTATCTGATTGCTCACTAACCTCCATAAGCTTTGGCTCAAATAGAACCTTAATTTTAAAATTCTTATCCTCATTTTCAAATCTCTCCATGGTCTCACCCTTCCCCAACTCTGAAATTTTTTCCTGCCCCCAAACCATCTTAAGATATCTGCACTTCTCTAATTCTGGCCTCTTGACCCCAATTTGAATTGTTCCACTATTGCTGGCCGTGCCTTCAGTAGGCTAAAGCCCAAGGCTCTGGACTTTCCCCCGTTAACCTCCCAACCATGCATCTTGAAGACGTACCTTAAAACTTATCTCTTTGACCAAGCTTTTGATCATTTGCCCCAATATTGCCAAACATGACTTTGTGTCCAATTTTGCTTGTAATAATTGTGCAAAGTGATTTGGGATACTTTATTATGTTAAAGGTATTGTATAAGTTGTTGAGTTAAATTGTATGCTAGGCAATATGCGCTGTCACTGTAAATAAAAGCTTGTGAGTATATGAAGACTAAGTTCCAGTTCAATTCTTCACTGCGTGCCCATCTGAATTCTAACATGTATCACTTCCACTGCAATTGCTGAATCACATTTTTTATATTCATTTTAAAATATTCTGCTGTCCTCACAATGTGGTGTAAATGGAAACATATATAATGACTTCATTAAGGTCATTTATAACTGTGATGAACAGCAGGGTTCCAGGACTGATGTCTGGAGGATTATGCTGGTGACAGTTGCCCAATTACAACTGTACCTTTTGCTTCCTGTTACCTAGCCAATTAATCATCTAATTTGCAACTTCATTTTGGATCCATGAGCTTCCACTTTTATCATTATTGTCCTGTAAAAGATTATATCAAATACATTCAACCGCCTTGCTACACATTCAGACAATTACAATAAATTTGCAAGTCATCACCTACACTTAATAAATGCATGTTTTCTTAAATTTATTGCCATTACCAAATGGTGGCTTAAGCTCATTTTGTTAAATTGATAATATCACTTATTTTGCGCTATTGATTGTGCATGAACATGGCACAAAACGTGGCTGTTTAGCAACTGCATTTTGGTCTTAGAAGTCCAAATGCCATCCATGAAGTATACATACCATTCCTGTGTAGACACCATAACGCTGAGGGCATTAAAATGTGTGCAGTGAGCATTTGTAAGTAGAATGCAAATTAAGCAGATCAGAGCTTCAAATCAATTTGGCGCACTGATTTCCAGCAATGCTACTGGTTTGGAGTTCAATGTTTCTTCTCTTAATCATGCACAGCTCAGCATGTGTTCAACAGGAGAAAGGACCCCCATCCAGTGCTTTTAAAAAGGATCAACTATCTTCAGGTTCATTGTTGAATGATTGCTTCTCTACCTCACTTTACACTTTTGTGACTCTTCTGAAAAAGTTCTCTCTTTGACCAAATTTTTTTATCATCTGACCTAATTTCTCTTTATGGTAAAGTTATTAAAGTGGTGTGACAGATGCTGAAAGACTTAATCCTGACTTCAAAGCTTCTGCACATGTTTTAAGACATGGGTGCCGTGATTGACTTTCAACTTGGGCTGCATGTGGCTGGGAGATGAACAAAAGGGGATAAGTTGAGGGGCAAAGAGTGAGGAAACAGTAGAAGACGAGGGAGGGACAAAGGGCTTTCAGCAGGCCATCGCTTCTGACAAGACTGTTCAGATAGCAATTTTTTTAACTTAAAACTTAATGATGAAGGGTGCATTTCAATAGATACATTCTCAGGTATCTGTGCCATCTTCTGCCATAGCTGCAACCTTGGAGCAGGTCAGGGACTGCAATTGATATAATGATAATGTTTGCCATGAATTTTTGTGTGTTTGGTGTGTTGCAGTTTGCTATTCAGAGACAGCTGATGACATTTCATTCTAAAGCTGGAGAGTAGCAGATGGAGTGGGCACACAGCATCCTCTGGTTTACTGATGAAAAGATGACTGTTGCCAGGATAGTGAGTATTCACTCGCATGATGTGCTGAACTTAATTGTAACCCAACTGCACGTCCAGGTTGTGGAATTTTTAGCAACCGCGGTACATCTCTGCATTCAAATCTGATGCACCACATGTATGTGCTGTTGGTGGCACCAGAGGGAAGCTCACTGTCCACACCACATTCATATCCTATGTACACTTGCCTGTGAATATAATTCACTCTCTTCTCTTGGTACATACAACATCTGAAATCTACCATGTAGAACAGCAAACTGGGTAATGTCCAAGATGCCAGTGCTGCTATATAAAAATTCCAATGCAAAGAAGTTAGTACATGGGTACTGTCACCATTATGGCCATTGACTGTGCCCTTCTCACCCTACTCTGAGTTACCAAGTCTACCTGCAGCATGTGGCAAACTGCACTGAGCTCGCATTCAAAGTGCCAAGATATTTTCACATGCTGGTATTGGCTTAGTTTGAGGTCCGAGAAATGTTCTCTGAAGATGCTGGGTGAATGTGGCCCTTGGCTGAGGGCCCTTCTCCTCTCTTTTCTGCTCCCTCTTTGAACAGCTTCATTCCTCTATGTTATATTTTTGTTCTGTCTCCCTGTGAGGTCAAGGTGAATGTTAATTACTGCACTCGTGACTAGGAGCTTAATGATTTGAGCAGAATCTTGAAATGAGAACCAACGTCTTCAGCACTTGCAGCACCACTCCCCTGCAGACTTCAATTTCAAATAATAGTGAAAAACACACAGTGCATCTACAAAGTCAGCAACGGCTGGGTGAAATCAATCAACAACTAACCTGATGGCAGTTGCTAAATCTTTAAATAGCACTGGAGTGTGTGTTTCCTTCTGCTAGACACATTCTGCTGCGCGTGTGTTTTAAGAGAGAACTTTAGCTGGAATGGCGATGTCACTATACATATTATATGCTAACTGATATATAGATCTACTCTGCAGAGCTCAGCATCACATGCCCAGGCCCACAATAATGCCCTCACCAAAAATGGCATCTGGCATTTGTTGCATTGCAAGTGTGTGTGTGGGACACAGGCACCATTTTTGCACCCAAAATGGTACCCAGAGAAGTGAAAATATGGATGTTATGGAGCTGACTTTTGCAGTTGTAATAGAGTTGTAAACACCAAACAAAGTGAAGCATAAGATGTGCAAAACTATTTTTCTTAATAACCATTTCTGGATGAATGCATATTGGCACAAAACAGGAGTAAATAAACTCTTTTCTGTTTTTGTCTTTATTTCTTTGTGCTTTGCTATTCTAACACACAGTGTGTCATGGAGTCAAACTAACAGACTGTCTTATGATCTCATACATGTTCTTTCTGTCAGGAAACCATTGCTCACTTGCTCTCCATAGGCACAATCTGATGCATGCCTCTTTCTAAGCACAATAAATTCATCCAGAATTTCATAAAAAAGATACGATTTCATAATATTTCAATTAAATTCAGTTTTGAAGATGACTAAAAATAAATAACTCATGGCTTCATTGCACTGAACTATTTCTGTGAACATTTCACTTCAGTGAGGGAGAATTTATGATGAGCTTGCAGGATAATTTCAAAAACAGGCTCAAGGATCAAAGCAGCTTTGGGGTAGGGGAATGATCAGTTGCTCAATAAACCATTTTTCAGTGGCTATAATTTGCCTCTGAGAAGAAAATTGAAATATTTTTCTCACTTCATATTGTGCAGCTTGGAGGTCTGATGATGATGCCATCTCCTCCAGTTAACACATCAAGATTTTGTTTCACAATAGCTACAGTTCCCAATATAATTCCTTCATCACAGTTTTCGAGCAGCAAGCTGGTTTGGTTTGGTTTGCTTTTAGAAAAAGATATTTCTGATCTATGTAGTACATCTGACTGAGAATTCTGGTAACTGTCGAGGACATGGAGATGAACAAAGCCAATTGAGGCACCAATACACATTGACTGAGGTGGGAATGGGGTGTCACATTTTCAACTCTTTGACCTATTGGGTCAATGCTTCACTTACTTATTTTTCTTGTAAAATTGAGAGTTCATTGTGAATTATGTAGTTTTTGACCATTGGTAAAAGGCAAAGATCACTGAAGTTGTCTGGCGGCTGACTTTGCTATGATTTAATGTCTCACTGTGACACTTAATCTGTGTGTCTCAATCACTCCAGAGGTCCATTATTCCTTAAGTAAAGTCCTTTATCAAAAGCTTTTTGACAGGAAATTACTAGCTGTTTGAGTAAAGCTAATCAAGTTTCCATCAAAAAGAGGAAAGCTGGTCTTGTGCTGTCAAAGTCAGCTGGCATGTGGTCCAAATATTCTACTGAAAGCAGATAAAGATGCAGGGATCAACAGTCAATCTTCTGTCATGTGGCGAGTGGGAGTTTTGCTCTAGCAGTGGCCTTTTTTATTCGCAGTAGGAGTTCAATAAACTATTTCCTCAGAAGACAGAATTTTTAAGAGGTCAGAAAATATGAACGATTAAACATCAAAATGCATTTCAACTGGTAAAGGTCTGCAGAATTTACTTCAAAATACCTTACCATGCTTTGGTGATTTACTTTTTTGCCTCAAACAGTTCCTGAATTGTGTTAATGTGGCACATTCCGACTGGTTAGGCAATGCAGTGCTTTTCTTGTGGTGAAAACCGAAATTGTGGGGGCAATTTTCCAGGGCTGCTAGCCCCAGCCATGACTCCCGATGGCCCATTGAATCTGGTGAGATGGCCAATTTGAGACTGAGAGTCTCCCAGCCACTGCGCCTGGTGAGATCAGGTTCTCACAGAGAGAAGGCAAGAAGTTGATCAGAACTAATTTAAATACATTTTAATATCATTTCTGTGTTTGATGCCGGCATGCTCCTCTCTCCTTGCTGCAAGTCCCACAGATGCGAATCTCTCATGGTCCTGAAAAGTGGGGATCAGATGTAGGTTCCAGGGGAGGCGGGGAGTGGATCAGAGAGTAGGTATTGCCTCCAACTGTGCCCACGAGCTCCCTGCCAGGCTGCAGAGGTGGACACTCTCAAGAGTGGGGGGGAAGGGGGATGCTCACGCTAGGGACTCCCATAAATGGACTTCTTCTTGTCGCCCGGAAAAATATGGACATCACTCTTAGGATCGAGACTTTGGGCATCTTTCTGGTAAAAGTCTTTATTATTGTGTGATTCTGTAAAACCTTTGAAGTGATCTAGTCTCAATAAAACCCATCTTTGCTGAATACCTGGAATGCTTAAAAGTCACAGCAATGCTCCATTCTACAGTAGAAATCACCCTTGGTTGATTTCAGAAGCCCCAGATGTTACCATACCTCTTTGAAGAGGATTGATTAACAGGAGCTTTCAATTTCACTTGGGAGGACTCCTTTCTAGCTCGAAGTTCTTTCACTGACAACTCTACAGCAGATCAAAGAGGGGATTAGCTGAGGTTTGTTAACACAAGGCACAGACGGTCTATTAGCTACTAAAACCTTTTCTGACTGACAACTCCAGAGCTCATGTTCCATTGAGCCTGAAGTGCTTCCTCCTTTCTACATGCAAGTTCTGTCTGATCCTTTTTTTTATTGCTGCTGTGTTTTTTCCAAGTCTCTGACTCTTACTAGAAAGCAAATATGCTCTCTAAAGCATTTGTTTTTCCATTGGCTTTTCTTTTTTGCCTGCAAAGTTTCTCACTGAACTTATAGCTTCAGATTACCATTTTATTCCCCTGGCTGTATTCTCTTGAACTCTGCCGAGCTTCAAGATTGGAAAGGCTGGGATTTTTATTCCTTGGAGAAGAGGCTGAGGGAAAATTTAATTGAAGTGCATGAAATAATGTCGGGACCTGGACAGAATTGATATGGAAGAACCAATTCCTCAAAGCAGAGCAGAAACTTGGAGGCAATGATTAAAAGTGATAGGCTGAAGAATTAAAGGAGAGTTGAGGAGAGATCATTTTAACCAAAGAATGGGGATGCAATGGGGTAGAGCCAGCAGCACATGGTTATCCATCCGAAGTGCCATGAGAAGGACTATGACCAAAAGACTGAAAAATTACACAAAAAAGAAAATACTGGTAAGTCTTAGCAGATTTGACAGCATCTCTGGAAGAGAATAGAGCCAATGAGTCTGGATAACCCTTTGCCAGTGATGAAGGATCATCCAGACTCAAAGTATTGGCTTTCTCCTCTCTCTACAGATGCTCATCAGAACTGCTGAGACTTTCCAACATTTTCTGTTTTTTTCCTCAGATTCCAGTATCTGAGTTTTTGCTTTTAGCTGAAAAATCAATCTCTTTCAGCTGCTGACATTTGATGGGCTGAATGGCAACCTCCTCAGCTATTATCTTCTATAATCTATAACCACATTCCTCATTTCATTCAATTTTTGTAGGAAACTTTCGCTTTACGCTCCTAAAAGGAACACTCTCCTTTTATACTTATCACATATCCCACCCTCCATGGAATTACAGTCCTTATAACTAACAACCCACAATGACTTCTAGCTTCCAATTGATCAATATTTTTCTGTTTCACCAAGTAGTAATTTTTAGTGACCATCTCCCAGTGCTTCCCATTCTGATGATTCCTTTCCCTTGTCATGTGACGATGAATCTTTTGGATTCGTTAGAAGGCTACAGATGTGTTTCTTCGACTAGAAATTGTGCATCGAACTCTGTGAACTTGTAAAGTGCCAGCAGCAAGTTTCTTCTGTTGACCACACCATATTGCTGTTCTTTACTTCCTCCTCTGTTCCCCCTACCCCATATAAATGGTGGAGTGGAAAGTTTGTTTACTGTGAGCATAGCTGCCCTGTCCTTTGATCCTAAGTGTGAACGCCTGTTCAGCCAATTCCTTGGACCAAACCTGGCTTATCGTTGGGCAGATGTTGGAATAGTCAAATGGCCACCTTCATTTTAGCCTAAATTTAAACACTCAATCCAATACATAATAATCCTTCAAACCTTATAATTGTAACATAAGTGTCAGGCAATGATTACTCCACTTGTCATTTGACACATTGAAATCACTGACTCCCCCATTGTCAACTTGGTAGGGGTAACCATTGACGAGCAACTGAACTGGACTAAACATACAAATACTATGGCTACAAGAGCAGGTCAAAGGCTGGAAATTCTGCAGCAAATTACTAACTTCTTGACTCCTCAAAGCCTGTGCACCATCTACGAGGCCCAAGTCAGGAGCGTGATTGGATGGATGAATGCAGCTCCAAAAATACTCAAAGAAGGTCAAAACCATCAAAATGAAACAGTCCATTTGTTTGGCTCCCCTACACAAACATTCACTTTCTCCACCACCAATGAACAGTGAAGAAACTCAACTAAGCTCTTTAGGCAGCACTTTCCAAACCCATGACCATTACCATCTTGAAAAATAGGACAGCAGGTTCATGGGAACACCACCGCCTGGAAGCTCCCCTCCAACTCACTCACCTGACTTTGAAAAATATTGCCATTCCTCCACTGTCATTGGATCAAAATTCTGAAACTCCCTACTAAACAACACTGTGGATGTATCTACATCACAGGATTGCAGCGATTCAAGAAGGCAGCTAGCCTTCACCTTTTCAAGGGCAATTAAAGATGGACAATAAATGTTGGCCTAGTGATGCCCACACCCCATAAAAGAATTTTAAAACAAAGCCAATTTTCACACATGGGTGACACCAGCCACAAAGAAAAGTGCCAAGTTTCCCTGTAGGCGGGTATGTACCACCGTGACAATCAATGGGTACAGAAGCTTGACAATAGGTGTCTTCACTGAAAACAGTTCTCCATAATGACACCTGATGACCACTTCATATGTGACACTTGTGGCAGAACCTGCCCCTCACAGATTGGTCTCTTGAGCCATCAGCAAGAGAACACATTTAGAACTATCCCAGTGCCAATGGATTTACTGCATGGCACACATAGACAGAAGGATGCCACTACTGATGAGCTATTATATAGGCTAATAAAGTTGCAGCATTATTCACTGGACCAGACAATCAAAGGTCTGAAAGGGTTTGAGAGATAATACAATCGCAAGCCAAGCTATATGATTTGGGTAGATATGCAAAGTCTCAGGTGTCATGGACCCAAAAGCCTTCTTATGTGCTGCAATTTCTATCATTTTAGCCATAATAGACTGATGTCTACTTATGGCCATAAACAATAAAATTGCATTGCTACTTATTCATTTCTGCACCATAAGGACTAATTCAAGTTCGCATTTGTCACTGTTATATAGACAACAAAACCTGCTTCCAAGAGTCTTCAAATCTCACTGAGACAAAACAAAGTCAAAAGAATAAAATGAGACTGTTGCATGATATCATTTACACCTGCAGTAAACAGGAATAGAGAGATGAAAGTGTCATGATGGAATAAGCAGTGATTGAATTGTCCTATTTGCATATGATTATCTCACTTCAACAAAATAGCCTACATGTGCATCTTAATGCCTATTTGCGGTGATCCTTTGTATCGACACTGACATACCTTGTTACAATGCAGAAGGCACTACTAAACAACTATGCATGGCTACATGAAAAGCCTAATCGGCTAGTCAAAAGCGCCACATTCTAAAAATGTCATATTGATGAATCTAAGTGGAATGCTGGTGGTGGATCCTTACAGAAGTGTGTCAGTGATTGGACACACTATTGATATGCAAAGAATCAGCCAGTCACTGACACAATCCATTGAAAATGGAAGGAACAGAGAATTGGCTCTGGAGGCAATAATACATCAGGAATGCAACAGTGACTAAACTGCAAATTCTGAATCATTATCGTAAAGACCAACAGGGAAGGCTTTTTAAGAGAGAAAGAACAGACTGATTTATTTTACATGCTCTGACTCTACATTTTGCCTACAATAACTATTCACAAAGTGAGATGATATGCAATAGCTTCACTCCAACCACCCGCCCTTCATGAAAATCTTGCTGTTACTGTCACTCAACAGGAACCAAAGAAACAGGGCAAACAAAATGACCTGAATTACCAAGATGGAATTGAGAGAAAGAAACTAGAATTGAAAATTAGAGAAAAATCAGTCACGGAAAGAAATAAAACGATTTTGCTGAGCTGAGCAATATGATTCTCATTGGAAAATGAAAGATAGCCAAAAAGAATTAAATTACATAAAGTGAAAAATGTAAACATACATGCATATATGTATTTAACAAGATAGAATATTCACTAACACAGCAATTGCTGCATTAATGAATATTATGTTAAGCCTTTCTGATATTTGCACAGTTCTCAAATAAACAGAATTGAACCGACTGCACAAGGTAACCATTATGCATTGTCAGTCAAGATTGGACTGGTATCAACCTCAAATAGGGAAACCAGGGATGTCAGTGATTGTTTCGCAGCTGTTCCTTAGATTGCAAATAATGCGCTCAAGTTACAAGAGAGGACTATGTTGAAGGCTGCATGAATCTAATTTTCAGTCCATATCACTTGATGGTAATTGTTGAATATCAGGATTATCTGATGCATAAAGTCTAGAAGTATAATAGAACTGCTGTATCAGTACTGCTTTCAAGTCGACAAGCTGAAATGCTATAAGCCTATGTACTTTAGATTTCAACTGCATGTATCATCAATTATAATCAGCAACACTGACTTTCAGTACTTCCAGCAGTTGCGTCAATAATGCAAAACTTGAGAACAAATACAATTTTCAATTAAATCTTATAATTTCAATTTAAATTGCTCATAAAAGTTGCCTTTACTACCTTTGCCAACATAGTCAAGATTGCTATTTATTTCACCATCTGGATAATTTTAATTTATTCCACAAGCCTTTAAACAAATTATTTGACACATAACACTGTATACCTAAGTTAAAAAGATTGATAGTTCAGTTTCGTAGCCACATCCAATATTTCAAAAAAATGAGATTTTGGCTATTTTTTGCACTTTAAGGAAAGATTGTGAACGTATTGTAACTGAAACCAAGCTAACAAAGTGAGAAGGTGGGGAAAGTTGGAGGGGAACAGGGAGAATTAATTTTGGTTGAGTTGCATTTCAATATCAAGAATACATTCAAAAATGATGCACTTATGATCACCTTTAACAAACAGGGCATTCGTTTTGTAAGGGTGATGAATGATATTTGGTTGATACAGTAAAAGTAAGATCAAGATCATGCTTGATTGCTGAATTATACTGCAGCTCAAAAAAAGTTTGGGTTAAATCAACTGGAAAGCTACAGTTATAGAAATAAATGGGGAAAATCCATATGTAAAGAAAATTATCTTCCTACAATATCTGTATTATACACAAGAAGGATGGGATAGCTGACAATGATTATTCAGTAGTAATATAATCATATTGACAATACCTTCAGATGCAAAAGTGAAAGCACAAAATTACTTCATTACCTTGAAATCATTCCAAACAGTCTTGGAACCTTTCCAATGTATTGTTTTGCTAATAATGCATATACTCTGAAGTGCATCAGGCAATCTACTTATGTTTGATATTTTCTGCAGCCTCTCAGTACGGCAGCTGTATCCTCAATATCAACTGATGCTGGTGTTCCCATGGAAAAAAAACAAAAAGTGTTGCAGGTTTATATATTTAAATAGCTCACATTAATCATTTTTGTTCTTTCCAAAGAGACACATGGAATCAATGATCAGATTTGTTTTAGTGTTTTGTTTCTTTCAGTTGTAAGGTTTGTGCCACTGGCCTCAATTTTGCAAAAGCGCACCTTGGCAAAAGTGTTATGAAGCCGAACCTAAGTTCAGAATTTAATGCAGGGATAAATTAATATGGACTGTCATAGGCTGTACTATTTCATCTTCCCACCCCTGCCCCACCCCAGCAAACACTGAAATCATTCACTGTGGTGACAACATCCCACGTAAGTACTGTTTCTTGCTCACTGTACAGACAAAGCATACCATTCATAGAGGAGGAAAGGAGAGAGTGCAAAATGTAGTGTTACAGTCGTAGCTAGGGTGTAGAGAAAGATCAACTTAATATAAGGTTGGTCCATTCAAAAGTCTGATGGCAGCAAGGAAGATGCTATTCTTGAGTCAGTTGGTACATGATCTCAGACTTTTGTATATTTCTCCCAACAGAAGATGGTGGAAGGAAGTATGTCCGAGATGCGTGGAGTCCTTAATTCTGCTGGCTGCTTCTCTGAAGCAGTGGGAAGTGTAGATAGTGTAGGCACATCACCATCACAAACTGGATAAAAACTTATGCTTCATTCAATCAGACATAACTTAATGATGATCTGAATGAAAACTACTGGTGAACTGGCTGTGAAAAGATAATTTTATATATGTGTTGTAGTGCTAAATATCTTCATTATGATTAATCACTAGATTTTTAACACAATTTTTTTAAACTTTTGTTTAAATCATTTTTTAAAATGTTTTTTGGAATATTTCAACATCCCCCTGAACCACATGTGCATGTCACAATCTTTATTTTGCTCTAGGTATTTCTTTTAAATCATTTGTTCATTAGTGCTTTTCACTTTCTGGTCCTGTCTGAATTCTTTTGTCTGATTGCTCTCTGGAACACTTCATGGCATCACTGTACCTTGATACTTGAAATTTACCTTTAATGTCAGTATGATCAACTGTGCATCCAAAGAGTTAAAAGTTTTTTCCACAGAGCTCACCAGATTTATAAGCAAGGCTTTCTTTGAGGTCAACTGCAACATTGTCTCGCAAAATCAAGGCCATTGCATTTATAAATTCAGCTGGAGTGACAGGATAATTGGTTAAAACAAGAGAAAATAGTTGATATGTGAAAATAAATGGAAAATAAAGGATTTAAAATATAACATTTTCACTAATTTCCTATTGCTTAATCACCTGCATGAATGCTAAAAATTGAAAACAAATTTCCAATACTTGAGTATTATACCTATGGACTTAACCATACAGAGGGATCTAGGTGTCCTAGTACATGGATCACAATACTGTTAGCTTGCAGGGACAGCAAGTAATTAGGAAGACAAATGCAATGTTAGACCATTATTGTATGGAGTATAAAAGTAGGGGAATCTTACTCCAACTGCATAGGACATTCGTGAAATGACATGTGAAGAAGGCCATTCTTGAATTGGAAACTGGTGAGAGAAGGTTCACTCAGCTGATTACTGAGAGGAAAGCATCATCGTATGAAGGTAAGTTGAACAAGTTGGGCTTATGCTCACTGCAGTTTAGAGGAATGAGAGGTAATATTACTGGAACAAATCGCATTCAGAGGGGGTTTGACAAAGTAGATGCTGAGCGGATATTATTCCTCATGGAAGAACCAAGAACAAGGGGGCACAAAAATAAGTAACTTCCCATTTAACGTGGAGATGAGGAATTTCTTCTCTTGAAGGGTTGTTCTCTTCCACAGGAATTAAAGCCTAGATCTTTGAATATATTCAAGGCTGGTTTGAACACATTTTCTCTGAGGGGAGTCAAAGGTTGTGAAGTTGGTTAGAAAATTGCAGTTAAGGCCGTAATCAGATCAGTCATGGAATCACAGAATCCTTACGGTACAGAAGAGTATCTTACTCAGCCCTATCCTACAAATTTACACAGTCGATTCACCTAACTGCACATCTTTGAAAGGTGGGAGAAAACCAGAGCACCTGGAAGAAACTCACACAGACAAGAGGAAAATGTGTAAACTCCACACAGATAATCACCCAAGCCTGGAATTGAACATGGGTACCTGAGCTGTAAAACTGCAGTGCTGACCATTGTAACAAACGGTGGTGACCAGCATGAACAACAAGACTCCTTATTAAGATCCAAATGCAGATCATATAGAATATAACTATGATGATATTAAATGATGGAGCAGGCACAATGGGCCAAATAGCCGACTCCTGGTCTTATTTCTTATGATCTACTGTCAAAATATAATGCAACACACATTCCGTTGACTACGTGACTTTTAAAAAATTTTCTACAACTGTCGCTGCATTTTTGAAATGTCATTCACTAATGTGATACTTCAACTTATGTGGATGGATGCACCTTTCTGCTTTTAACCTTGTTTAAGGTTGCAGTGTGCACTGAAGCTTCAGATATTCGGTTAATTCCAGACAGAGGACTTCATTGCAAGGGTTTGCCTTTCTACCTTGGCAAAGCTTTCAGTTTGGCAGACTGGTGGAAATCTGTTCGAGCTCAGGAGAGAAGGTATGACTAAGAGGCAAAACTACTATAAGAACAACATCTTTATTTTAGAAAATGGTGCTCATTTCCCATTTCTCCTTCTCAAGTAATACAACACAAAGATACTGAATAAGCAAAGTTGTTATGGCAAATTACTCTGTTCAGACTATGATTGTGAGATTGCGATGTGAGGAACTATAAATATAAGATGGGCTGACATCTGATGACTTTAACTGTATGGGTTCTGCAGTTGGCATTAAGACTTTACAGAAACTTTCCACTTCCCAGTAAAAGTGATTGTGAATGCATACGCAATTTCGCTTCTGGTCTATTTGTTCCAATGGTGTTTGCGATATAAACAGTAGATGACTTCATTGATGTCATTACTAAAGGCATGAGGAATTGTTAGCCAATTTCAGCAATCTTTGCTGATGATCAGATGTTTTTTTTTTCTGGGATATTACGTGATGTTGTCAAGGAGGAGTGAATGTGGAAATTTTTGCAGAGTGTTAGTTTTGACATCTACAAAATTAAAAACAGTTCTTTTTGGAGGAGGTGAGATGTTCTGAAAGCTGTTTGTATCAACAAGTGGAGCAGTTCACAGAACCAAACTCCAAGTTACAGAAATATGGTGTTCCACCTGGGGAAAAACACGCCATATTTTCTGTACAGGAACAAAAATATTGCTCCTCATTTTGTCACAGAGAATAGAATTCGATCAGAAGCCATGTTAACAATCTTGTAGATATTCGTTTCATGTCTATTTAATGTACTTTAGATATTTGCCTCACTTGTTGTTAATAAAAAAAAGTTGCTTTTGTCTCTAAACTTTGGATCCACAATCTCACAGAGTATTTGGTAGTGCTGTGCGAAATTGTGCGCAGGTACTATATGTGGGTGGATGATGGTTATCCTGTTATTTAACAATCTAGAAGTAGTGATTTCATTTCTCGCCATAATGTGATTTTAAAGTCAACAAATTTGGGAATTTATGGTTGAGTATCAGAATAAAACAAGCATGAAAATTGATACTTCGTCATCAAAAAAGTTGATTAATTAATGTCCTTCAGGAAAAGGAATCTATGAATCCTCTGCTACTCTAGTCTGGTATATGCATGATTCTGTACATTGAGGTTGATATTCAGTTGTCGACAAGTTATAGTGAAATTATTACCACCATCTGAGAGACCAAAGGTTGAATGTTCAGCGTGGTGTTGGCGAGCTCAACACCTGGAATATTTTGAGGTCCCCTGCCGCACTACATCAGCATCAATGATGTAATGCAACTTTCAAAGTGCGAGCCACTAATTAGCTCCATTCCTTGATTGGCACCCAATTAGGTATTTCAGGTGTGTGCAGGAGGTAGACACCTTGACAAGGAGGGTCCATTCAAAAGGGAAATGGCATCTAGCCAAGCCATTGCAGTACAGTTACAACATTGGCATCTACCTGACAAGATGACAAAATTTCTTATGCACAAAAAGCAAGACAAATTCAATCTGGCCAATTACCACCTCCATCAGTCCACTCTCAATCATCAGCAAACTAATGGAAGGTGCTGTCTATAGAGCTATCATAGAATCATAAAGTCGCTACAGTGCAGAAGAAGCCATTCAGCCTATCAAATTTGCACCAACTCTCTGACAGAGCATTTAACCTAGGCCCTTTTCCTGGCCCTATCTCTGTAATCCAACACATTTACCATGGCCAATCTATCTACCTTGCACATCTTTGGACTGTGGGAGGAAACCCAGAGGAAACCAATGCAGAGACAGGGAAAAAGAGCAAATTTCACACAGCACTGTCAGGCAACTCGAACTCAGCAATAACCTGCTGATTGACACTCAGTTTGGGGCTGCGCCGGACCTCATTACAGCCTTGGTTCAAACATGAACAAAAGGGTTGACCTCCAGAGTGACGATGTCAACATCAAGGCAGCATCTGACCGAGTGATGCATCAAGACGCCCAAGCAAAACTGGAGTTCATGGGAATCAGGGGAATACCTCTCTGCTGATTGGAATCATACCCAGCACAAAGGAAAATGGTTGTGTTTGAATGAGATCAATTATCTCAATCCTGGGACACCACCACAAGGGTTCCTCAGGGTAGTGGGGCTAGTGTCCTAGGCACAACTATTTTCTGTTTCTCATCAGTGACCCTCCCTTCATTATAAAGTCTGAAATAGGGATGTTTGCTAATGATTGGCATCCAGTACCATGCATGAATCCTCAAATATTGAAGCAGTCTGTGTCCATATGCAGCAAGACTGAGACAAGACAGGTTTGGATTGATAAATTGCAAGTAATACTTGTGTCATATAAATGCCAGGCAATAATCCAACCATCGCCTCTTGACATTCAACGGTAATACAATTACTGAATCCCCCACTGTCAATATGGTGAGACTTACTATTAACAAGAAACTTAATTGAATTTAAACATTGTACCCGTAAGCAGGTCAGAGGTTGGGAATTCTGAGGCAAGTAATTCACCAAAATCTGCTCACCGTCTGCAAGGTACAAGTCAGGAATATGATGGAACATTTTTTACTTGCCTGGATGAGTTCAACTCCAACAACACTTAAGAAGTGACAGTCCAGGAAAAAGCAGCCTGCTTGATCGGCACCCTATGTTTCACAGTAAATATTCAGTCCCACCACTATTGATGCTTCTACTAGTTGAACTGCAGCAAGTCATCAAGACTCCTGCAACAGCATATTTCAAATCTACAATCTCTGCCATCTGGAAAGACAAAGGCAGCAGATTCATGGGAATACCATCACCTGCAAGTTGCCCTCCAAGCAACAAATCATGCTGACTTGGAAATATATCGCTGTTTCTTCACTGTGCTGAGCGAACATCCTGGAACTCCCTGCCCAACAGCACTGCGGGTATACCTACACCATATGGGCTGCCACAGTTTTTAAGGTGGCATCTCAATATCCTGAAGGGCAATTTGGGGTGCTGGCTTTGCCAGCCAAGTTCACATCACTTGACAGCTTATTAAAAAAAGCCTGACAGGACTAGTGAGTGCCTCTGGAAAGAGACAAACAGGTTGAATCGAAGGTGAGCAGTGGTTGGGGCATATGATCCCACAAATTTCTGATTCCTCTCTAATCAAGCCTATGGTGTACAAGGGACCTGTGCTCTTCGCTTCATTTGAAAGCATAGCTCCGGTGAGCCAGGCCGGAAGTGGCCATGGCTATGTCAACAGTTTCACTTTCCTGCCAAGAACCCAAACACTTACTTCATCAAAGTCAAGCCCCTCAGCTCTAGTGATGGCAATTCTGTACTATTGCCTGAGCAACTGTCTGGGTCACTGTCTATGTAGAGTTTGCATGTTCTCCCCGTATCCACGAGGGTTCCTCTGTGTGCTCCAGTTTCCTTCCACATTCCAAATTTGTGCAGGTCCCACAATCCAAAGGTATACAGGGGTTGGCCATGCTACATGTCCCTTAGTATCAGGGGACTAATAGGATAAATGGGACTATGGGCATAGGGCCTGAGTGCAGGCTCGATGGGCCAGGTAGTGCCCTTCTGTATTATAGGGATTCTATAATTCAATGAACTGAGTTTCAATCTCCACTTCTATACAATTTTCTCACACTACAGTGCTTCCAGCAGCTGAGCTCCAATGTGTCCCAGATTCTGCTTGTTTCCCCATGCTGGCCATTTGAAAATTGTGAATTGTTGCTGTCTATACTCCTAATGGATTTGACAATGAGCTAAACAAGCAATTAATTGGAGCTGTACATGTTGCTGATCCCTCTGAAAATCTAATCAGGCCACTAAGGTGTCGAAGACGTGAGTGCACAGTTTTCCAGGGTAGCCTGCATCTGAACTCACCTCCACAGGCGATCGAAACTTCAGCCCCATGTCGTAAAAACAAATAAAAAATCTCCAGTCAACTCAGATTGCAGAAAGAGATATGTCTCTTGAACAGTATTGTGAAAGATATGGAACAAATGTCCATCTATGGGAATAGCTTTTAACCTTTGTGGAAGAACAACAATAATAAATAATGATCTAGATCTTCAGTCAGTGGCAGAGAGGATGCACTTGCCCCAGACTGCAGGGCAGCATGGCAGCACAGTGCTTAGCACCACTGTCTCACAATGACAGGGACCTGGGTTCAATCCCGGCCTCTGGTGTTTACCTGTATGGAGTTTGTACATTCTCCCCATGGCTGCATGGGTTTCCTCTGGGTGCTCTGGTTTCCTCCCACAATCCAAAGGTGTACAGGTTAGGCAGACTGGTCATGCTAAATTGCTCCTTAGTGTCCAAAGATGTGTAGGTTAGGGGGTTTAAATGTGTATTGGTCATAGGGATAGGGAGGAGGAAAAGACCTGGGTAAGATATCTGTCAACAGCACAACAGCAAATTAAGTTCAGTCATTCGCTGCTCTCATTACTGGAAGATTGAGCCTATATACTTATGTAGCAACTTGAACATCATAAAATATCCTAAGGAACTGTATGAGAAAGTCATAAAGTAAAATTAGCTACTAAACCACACAGGACAATATTGGGGTGGATGGTCCATAACCTTCATCAGGTTGGTCGATGGGGCACCTTAAGATAAATAAGACAGGTAGAGAGTGGGAGAGGTCTAGCGAGGGAACTCCAGAGCGAAGAGCCTAAGCAACTGAAAACATGTCAGCCAATGGTGAGGAATTAAAATTGTGGAAGCTCAAGAAGCCATAATTAGATGAGTGCAGATGTCTTGGAGGATTTAGTGGATGGATAGTACTAAAATCTCTGAAACTCCAGCAGCGGTGAGAAACCATTCAAAAAACACACATTCATTGGAAGAATAAGAAGCTTAAAATACAGCATGTGAACCCAAAAGCCAGCTCATATTCTGATTTATTTCTCGGGATCTTTCCGGCCATTGTTAAACAGCAACGGCTTCTTTTTTTGATGGTTATCAAATACTTAATAAATAGATCCGCAATAGTGAATCCAAAATACAATCGTTACTAATAACATGACACGCTTCTGTTACCGTGTTGTTAACCAAAACTCCCGCAGGAAACCTATTCTGCTTACCATCTTAATTGCTCAGGGGCCAAACATAAATTTAAACTGTCATTGGTTAAATATATTCAAAAGCTACACATGGGCTGAAAACTCCTGTGACATCCTGCTTAGGTAAGAGGCAGAGACAGAGTGGAACTTCCACCAGTCTTAATGAGTATATTCCTGAAGGACATTATAATTTCTGGGGTCAGAGTATTTTCATATTTGGCCAGGGGTGGATTCGGCAGACATCAATGTAATTTTACACTCGACTAGGAAACTTGCCACAATGGGGGAGGCAGTAGGTCTGTCACTGCAGAGCATCAGCCATGACTCAGTTGGTAGTTTTCTTGCCTCTGAGGCACAAAGTTCCAGGGTTCAAGATCCACTCCAGGGCTTAATTAAAACTGAAACACCAATGCTGTACTGAGAGAGCATAACATTGTCAGAAGTGTGATCTTTCATTAAAGCAAATGCTTTTTACATCTGCCTGTAAAATATATACAGAATATGGAGTGATCTTGAGCAAGATTATTTGTGTGGTGATTTGGTCCTTTGAATGTGTTGCCAGTGCCTTACGCCTTGAGATTTTTATCAGTCTGCGCTTTTGTTTCGAATATAACCACTTTGCAGCTGAAATTTTGCTACAAGTCTGAAACTTTACGGGTGGGATTTTATGATCTCGCTCGTCTCGAAACTGTAAAACCTTGCCCGAGGTCAATAGACCTTTCCATTGTCCGGCCCCCCTCACCTGCTTCGATTCCCTGGTGGGTAGGGCAGTAAAATTCCAACCTACATGTCCAGGTTTAGGAAAAGGCAACAGTCCAAAGATGTGCAGTTTAGATGGATTGGCCATGCTAAATTGTCCCTTGGTGTCCCAAGGTGAGTAGGTTAGCTGGGATTAGCCATGATAAATGTGTGGGATCAGCCATGATAAATGTGTGGGATCACAGAGAGAGGGCAGGGGAGAGGGCCTGGAAAAAAACTGTCAGAGAATTGGTGTAAACTCAATGGGTCAAAAGGCCTCCTTCTGAACTCGAGGGATCCTATGATTCTATGAAAGGTGACAACACTGGGGGTGTTGTAATAAGTGGAACAAAGTAAAAACTCTTTCCTTTGGTCTAACAGCTGGAAGAGAAGTTGCTGGGGCTATATGTGGAATTTAGTCATATCCTATTCCACTATGTCCAAGAGGAATAGGAAAGTTATTCGAGGTGTCCTGATGAATATTTATCCCTCAGTCAACAGCAATCTGGTCATTACCATATTGCTGTTTGCGAGAGTTTGCTATGTGCATATTGGCTGTTACTTTTCCTTCATTTCAACAGTGACTTCCCGTGAATAAGTACTTCATTGGCTGTAAAAGGCTTTGAGGAATCTGGTGCTCATGTCATATAATTGCAAGTCTTTCTTTATACAACACATTGCCTGGCACACGTGGACCATTTCTGCTGCGGCGAAGATCTGGAAAATACTTTTCAACAATTATTTCAAATATAAAAGCAAAGGCATTGCAGATGCTAGGATCTGAAACAAAAGCAGAAAAAAATCTCAGCATGTCTGACAGAACCATTGGAGAGAAGATGTTTTGAGTCTGGATGACCCTCCATCACTGCTCAGCTGAAATTCTCCAGCACTTTCTGTTCTTGTTTCAGAGCTCTGTCAAAGGGTCATCTAAACTATTTCAACTACGTTGCTTGCCCGACGGCATTTTTCTGCAGTCGACTTCTGCAGGGAAACTGGATTTTTAGATAAAAGCAGGCCCTATTTCTATCAATGTCAGGTGCAGTAACGTTAGCATGTTTACTTAGAGACAGACAGAGCACTGCTGCTAGGGAGGTGGAGCTGATGGAAATACTGACAAACAGTGCTGTGCAACAGTGTCACCCTCTCAGTCATGTCTGCCAACAAGAAGTAAATATAAGCAGAACCTGCCTCCAGCTCCTCCATCCCCAGCTCCGACAGTTTGATTTGACAAAAAAATGAAGGAAAAAAGCACTGTCTTTCCAAATTCTTCCTTGCTTACACAGATTGCACTGATGGTCTGCCCCAGCACTCAGGAACATGAGGGATGTTTTAAATTTAATAACATTCATTTTAAAGTCTCATATGTGGGTTTGAACACAAATGAGATTAAGACATTAGTGAAAAGATTTTCTCTGCTTGTTGGTTCTTACGCACTACCCACAACAGGATACGAGTAAAACTGTGTCGGATTTGGAATATCCAACCAACGCTCTGCAACGTGGGAAACCTTTCACCACAATCTGCAGCCCTCGGGCAAGGAATTTTATCAAATGCACTGATTTTGTTTTGATCATCCTCCTCAGTATTGAAAAATATATTTGAAAGTAAAAAGTAACATTTGTTTTCAGGGGAGTGAAAAATAGGGAATTTATGAGGAATACTTTTGATGCAACCACATAAATTCGATGCCAGATTGGTTTGGATGCTCAAAGGTTGTGCAAGTCTATCCTGGACATGAATGAGGGCATCTTTCCAGTGAAATATTGGCCAGTATCTTCCAGCCTCCCCAATATCAGATTTGGGGGTGTAATAAAGGAGTAGTATTTATTGCTAATCACAAAATTAAGCCATTGCTCCATGATGTACATAAGTCACAGCTGGGAAAACAATTCTGCTTATAAAGAGCTACAGCAATGAGTTCCACCTGGGCAGGCCATTGCCTGTTGCCAAGGGAACTCTTATTCAATAAGCCTCACAGCGAGGTCAATTAGTGATTCCCCATAGAACTCTTGGGGGTTGCCACACTCTTGGGCAGATATCTCAAAGATGATGCTGAGGAATCCCTCTTGGAAGTGGTCAGGTAAGTCTTTGTGCAACATAGAACATAAAACATTACAGCGCAGAACAGGCCCTTCGGTCTTCGATGTTGTGCCGACCAATTAACAAAAAGCAATGACCCTCTAACCTAAACCATTCCCTTTTCATCCATAAACTTATCTACTAACCTCTTAAACGCCACCAAACTTGGCATATCTACAACTGCAGCAGGCAGGGCATTCCATACCCTTACCACCCTCTGGGTAAAGAACCTACCACTGACATCCGTCCTATAATTACCACCCCTTAATTTAAAGCTATGTCCCCTCGTGCTAGCTTTCTCCATCCTAGGAAAAAGGCTATCACTGTCCACCCTATCTAAACCTCTAATCATCTTATATGTTTCAATAAGGTCTCCTCTTAGCTGCCTTCTTTCTAACGAAAACAACTTCAAATCCCTCAGCCTCTCTTCATACGACCTGCCCTCCATACCAGGCAACATCCTGGTAAACCTCCTCTGACCCTCTCCAATGCCTCCACATCTTTCTTATAATGAGGGGACCAGAACTGCACACAATACTCCAAGTGCGGCCGCACTAGAGTTTTGTACAGTTGCAACATGACGTTGCGGCTCCGAAATTCAATCCCCTACCAATAAAAGCTAAGACTCCATATGCCTTCTTAACAACCTTATCAACTTGACTGCCTACTTTCAGGGATCTATGCACATAGACACCAAGATCCCTCTGTTCATCAAGACTACTAAGAATCCTACCATTAGCCCTATACTCTACACATTTATTATTTCTGCCATAGTGCATTACCTCCCACTTTTCCACATTCAACTCCATTTGCCACCTCTCGGCCCAGCTCTGCAACTTGTCCAAGTCCCTCTGCAAACTATAACACCCCTCTTCACTATCTACCACTCCACCGACTTTAGTGTCATCTGCAAATTTACTGATCCATCCCTCAATACCCTCATCCAGATCATTTATAAAAAATTACAAACAGCAGGGGCCCCAAAACAGACCCCTGAGGTACACCACTTGTCACTGAACTCCACAATGAATATCTCCCATCAACCACCACCCTCTGTCTTCTATCTGCTAGCCAATTCCTAATCCAATTAGCTAAATCACCCTCAATCCCATACATCTGCATTTTCTGCAGAAGCATTCCATGGGGAACCTTATCGAACGCCTTACTAAAGTCCATATATACCACATCAACTGCCTTACCCCCATCCACCTCTTTGGTCACTTTTTCAAAAAACTCAATAAGGTTAGTAAGGCACTACCTACCCTTTACAAAACCATGCTGACGATCCCCAATCAATTCAACAATTGTCCAGAAGCATTAACTTCTGCTGGATATTTGTGCTGCATTGGGAATCATCCAACAAAGTGATTGAAATCGCTAACTTTGGATGGTATTGCCAGATATACACTAAAAAGAGGCAGTTTTCAGCTTGCTTTCACCATCGAAAGAACAGGAGGTAGGGTGAGAATCGGGAAATGTGATTCTTGCCAGTGAGTTTGCATTTTCCGATTTTGCATACTCCTTGAAGGTGACATCACAATGTTTACCCCCACAAAGGGCGAGAACCTCATTTCAATATAATTAACCAGCCTCCTACCACATAATTTCCCTGTCCCCCTCACTGAATATTCAAACCTCACCAATGCAACAGCTCTTTCAAAATGTGAATCAATCAAGAGGATCCCTGGGGAAGCAAAGGTAAGTTTAACCCCAGGGTGAGAAAGTTATGCCCAAGCAATGCTCTGGTATGGGCTCTTGGCACAGGTTGATACAAGTTGATGCAGTGCCAAAATGGTAATGCCATGGTTGTGCCAACCTGTATCAAGTAGTAATGCTGGTGGTGGTGGTGTAGGTGTATTCCTATTCCTATCATGTGAGGTGGAGGAGGAAGAGTGCCATTGCCATTGAGGATAGAGCTTATAGGCATGGGATGGAGAAGGCAAGTGGAGGGAGCAAGCAGCGAGAGGGCATATCACTTCATGGTGATGATTTGGGGGAACTCACGATGATTTGCCTGTGGTCGGGAGAAGACTTGAATGGCTGTGTGACTCTTGGGGGGAGAAGCTCCCTATGCCTCATTGATGGGTGTGGGGGTTGAGGTGGGAGAGGGGTTGAATTTTGCTTCTGTTCAGGATATCCTTTAAAGATGGAGCCACAATCTCTGTGAAGCCACTGCCAACCACATGGGACTGCCAATTCCACCTCTGGCCCTAACTTGCACCGCTAACTTCAAGTCTCCCACTTCTCAAATCCTATGCATGGCTCCACCTCCCCCTCCCCCCCACTTCACATCCCCAACAAACTCACAACTGGAACAGACCCCAGTCTCTGTCCCTGACCTGACCTCCCACCGCAACTTGCCTCCTGGAAACCACTCCAAGTGGACCTGACCTGATAAGTGCTGCTCTTTGCTTTACCTTTCATACTACAACTGGGGCAGAGCCTCAGAGCATCAAGTCAGGCTTTTTAGTCAGCCTGCCACAGCATCCAACTGCCCCTGTGGCTGCCTGAGAACTCTGATAGCAGACAGTGGGCTTGATTCACATTAGCATCATAACCCCCCCTTCCAATCTCCCTCGCGATGAAAATCCTCAGGCAAGTGGGCTGAACAGGTAAAATTTTCCGCCTCCCACTACCCACTCCCAAAATGAAAATCCAGCTCCTAATGTTAGATTAAAATATCCTTTTAATGTTTATTTTTGAAAAGATATTGAACATTTACAGATAAGAAACCTTTCATGTTCCGAAATGAAAAAGTAGTTGATGACTGATGGATAAACGTACATGTCAAAACTTGCCACAGTCACAGTACACATGCCTCAGATTGTGGACTTAAACACCATTCCAGGACTGGAACATATTATCATCGACAGTGTGATGATACTGTGCCTTTAAGAAATGTATTTTAATCATGTCTCTCTGCAGGGTCTTTTAACAGTCCCTTGGATTTTGTCAGTGCTGTGTTGTCTGCAGCTGGTGTCCTTCATTGTTACTGAAGCAGTATAATTGACATCATGCTTGTTTTGATCCGAACTAATCTAGTGTTCTGCAGTTTTAATGTTCCCCTGGGATTGCAGAGTAGTGCTTGATTTGGTGTGATAGACAGGGCATGTCATATGATTGGGGGCAGCTATACTTCACAGAGAAATCCAGTTTTAGATTCATATCCCACAAGCTGCTTGAAACTGAGACAGACAACGGTGTTTTTCCCCCTCTCTCCAATTGGAGATTTTGTTGTCTCGGTGGCTGTTTTCTTAGAAGCCCTACAGTGCGTAAGCCAGTCATTTGCTCCACTAAATTTATGTTAACTCTCTGATAGATCATCCCACTCAGGCCCTATCCCTGTAACCCCATCTATTTACTCTGTTAATCCCCTAATCTCTATATCTTGGGATGCTAAGGGGCAATTTAGCAAGACTAATCCATCTAACCTGCACATCTTTGGACTGTGGGAGGAAACTGGAAGCTAACAGAAACTAGATTTACCTCTCTGAGGTTTGGAAGTTTTGAGGATATATCCATCTCTAAAAACTGTTGGCTTGGATTTCTGTCCATAGGTTGTTAAAAAGCTGGAAATCCAGGATCATATGAGCATTCTTGTTTTAATGCTAACTAATTCTGAGATAGGATTTATGCTTGTGGAGTTGCATTTTATATTGGAACAACAGACATAACTAACTGTTAAGAGTTATACTGTGTCTTGTTTAAGTCTTGTAACTGGTAAAAGTTATGCGAATTCTTTTTGTTATATTCCAACTATGTTCTTAAACAAACTTTGTTTGATAAAAGCTTCCCATTGGTCACTTGAATCATACCTGGAATGAAACACCTTACGCTCACCAATGCCAAAATCAGATGTCAAACTTAGGATCTAGGCTAATTTCACAAAACAATCTGGAGTCTCTGGCCTGGGCCTTAAAAACTGGAACTTAGGGAGTCCTGCAATGTTGGACATCTTATCTTTTAGATGAGACATTAAATCGAGGATTCCATCTACCTACTCAGATGAACATAAAAGATCAGAGAAAATTATTCTAAGAACAACTAGGCCCATTTCCCACTATCTGTTTTCACCGTATTAGTTGAAGGACCTTGCTGTAAGCAAACTGGCCACTGTATCTCCCTGCATTATATCATGACTTCACTACAGAAATACCACATTGGTTTAAATTAGGTATTGAAGAGTGGCCAACCCCAGTGGAATTACACGGCAGTGTTTCTCAATATCTTCAGGGAAGTGATAATATACAGGAACCGATAATGGGAAGCTACTGATAAATAAGAACTACCTGAACAAAGTACAGACTTAAGAAAAGGAAGAACTTATCCATTGGGAAGAATACAAACAGATGAGCAAAAAAGGATAGAATTTTTGTTTTCCCCTGATGGTTAACTATAACCTAAAGGTCTGGACATTGCACAGCTTCCCAAATCCCTAGTCTTCATTTCATTAAAGACTACACATGAAGGTAACACTATTGATGAATTGTAAAAGTTTGATACTATAAAACAATCTTTAGCACATACAAATGCATTTCTGTGTCCTATTTCTCCACTAATCCCTCTCTATCCTCTTTCTTGGCTCTCATCCAACTCCCTACCTGTAAAGTGCCTTGCAAGATCACACAATGCTAAAGACAGCAGACAGATTCATGTTGCTGCTTTTACATCATAAAGAAATAACTCATTGTCAGTCTGACTAAAGAAAACAACTAATTATATTTCATCATTTCTGTTAATACATATTTTATACATTCCTTAAGATTGTCTACAGAGGCTGGCGGATCTGTGTGAAGCATATGTAATTTAGGGAATCTATTTAAAAAGAAAAAAATCATGAACACTGAATACTCACCTGCCATAAATTTTTAAAAATCTCCATTGAAAAAAAATTGCTTTTTGATGCCTGGCAAAGCAGAGTAGGAGAGAGATAAAGGCAAGATTGTAAACTGGTGTCCTTACTTAGATTTATATTGACTGAGCACCAGTACAGCTCTTTATTCTCCTTCACAGTGATAAAATACTTTCCTGGAACATCTCACATTAATCTCAGTGGAGTTGCTACAAGTAGAAATTTCAAACTCCACTCAAACAGAAAACACTAAAGGTAGTTGACTTCTTACTCCATATTCAGCAGATAATGAACAGAATCCATCCTCTCCACACATTATCAAAGCGCAGAACCAACCAGACTAACACTTATGGAAGCAAATGCGTTGATCCCAGATGTTGAGAGGTCCGGCCCACTGCAGGAACTAATGTACCCGTGCAGTTGAGAGAATTTGATTGATTTCAATTACTCAAGTATTGATGTCAGGAGCTGCTTGAAGGTCTGGTTGACAAATAGCATTTCATTTTGCTAACACTCATCAGGGGTGTATTTATCTGATCATTGGAGAGACAGTATTCTTTTGTCAACCTAGATTTCTTTTTACATGATCCAACCAATTTATTCATCCTACCTCGCTTTACATTAATATCAGCATGGATCTGATCTAGAAACTTTTCCTAGCATCATGCACACACAACATACTCTAAGATTTATTTCGAATGAACACTTTAGCCGAAAACTAGATGGAGAATGGACACCCTGCTTTTGAAACAAAGCACTGGTCAATGCATAGGTAACCATTTTCTTTTCCATCATAGGACATAGAATATAGAACAGGACAGCACAGTATAGGCCCTTTTCAGTGTACATGAAATTACTCAAGATTCTTGAAGCTAGCCTGTATGTATGGACAAGACATTAATGTTTTACTTCATTCATGGGACATGGCTGGCTAGCATTTATTGCCCATCCCTCAGTATCCTTGAACTAAATGGCTTGCTAGGCCTTTTCATAAAACAATTGAGAGTCAACCACTCTCAAGCGGTTCTGGAATTATATGTAGGCTAGGCCAGGTAAGGATGGTAGGTTTCTTCCCCTAAAGGACATTAGAGAACCAGATAGGTTTTTCTGATCACCAAAAATGGTTTTAATGGTCATCAGTTGATTCTTAATTCAGATATTTTAATTCAGTTCGGATTCCAACATCTACCGTGGTGGGATTCAAACCCAGGTTCATTAGTTCAACTTCTGGATTAATAGACTGGTGATAATACACTAGGCCATTGTCTCTGAGAATTTTACAGACAAAGCTGTAAAATAAAACAGATTTTTCCTATTAGATTAATAGTTGCCCTAATTCAAATAATTGCAGATATCAGTTCACTATGGATTTGCTAGCTTAGCTGTAAAGTGGAATTCCAAAAAATGGACATGAGAAAAGATTCTATGACAAGGATATGTGTACGAGTGAAGCTTGAACATTATTGTACATCAATGGCCAGATCAACAGAAATCACTCTTAAATCAGGCAGTATGGTCATGTGACCAGAACCTAGTTTTTTGACAAGGAACACTTAATAAAAAATATTGCTTTAAGAGAGAGAGGAAAACAGGTCCATGCCCACAAGGAACACCACCCTGTCTGAGATTCATCAAAAGGCAGAAAATTTAGGCTGGCTTTTTACTCATCTCTTCGAAGAACCAAACTGGGTTTTTATCACAGAGATTTGAAAATACCTCAATTGGTGTGAAGCCAAGGAAACCTGTTACTGCAAGCAGTAAACAACTGTGAATCAGTCTTCATAAACCTCCAGTCTCTATTTTTTCAGTGGACCAAAACGGAATCACAAGCAATGTTCCAAGTCTTCATCTTGAGGGAAGCAGTGTGACGGTGCATTTTTGGACTTTAATGATGCTACCTTTTTTGTAATCACTTTTTCTTGTGTTTACGTGTGCATATACGTCATGCATCTGTGTGAGTAGGTGCTATTACAAATATATTTTCAGTGTTGAGTAACAAGTGTCTCTCCTTTTTTAAGACTCATGAGAAAATCTGTCAATGTCTGCTCTTAGCAGTCACAGAACTTGTGGGGAGTGCAGATGGTGGTTAAAACACCACTTTTAAAATGCATCTGTCAGTCAGTCAGTCAGAGGTGGGAAAAGAGGGGAACACATCCTATCATGTCTTTTTTGCCTGTAACAATATCTGGGAGAAATTGCACCATATCATATCACAAAATCTCAATGATATCACAAATCAACCTGAAGTATGTGGTTTGGGTTTGATTATCAGTCATCAGTCCACCTGCAATCCATTTATTCGTTTTTTTTTTACTAGTTCCTAGAACATCACTGAAAATGTTCTTGGTATCAAATTATACAAAAAGTAGAGGTAGCTTCAGTTGAAACAAAAAAAGTACTAGGTCATGGCAGTTGAAGTGAAGCTTAAAGAAAACAAATCCATGAACTAGCAATGAAAAAATGAGGAAAGTGTAAATGTTATTGAATAAATGTTGCTCCAAAGATGAAAAAGCAAATGTTGTTTTACCACTAGCATGTATAATACTAATTTTCCAGCAAGATCAAAAATATGTAACTAAAATCCTTAATCACACTGGAGAAAGACACATGGGAAGATGTGAGAAGTGGAAATGCCATATGTGTTTCTTTGAAATTTAGAATAATCCTGCATTCAATCCACAGCTTTTATGATCTGTGATTGCTCGACATGGACCCTTGAGACCGTTTTTAATATTTTGATCCATTGAGTGCCTGGGAGCTGGAAAGCCAGGAGCAAGCAGCAAACACAGCAGTCAAGATTTTCCACAGCAGTGGACTTTTAAATCCACAGTGCGCATGTGATGCCACTGACAGGTTCTCAGCCTGGCAATCAACTTGACTGACAGGCTTGGTTTCCAGTTGCCAGGGAATGCTGGGGAAGAGGCCATATTATTAAGTAGGCTCAAGCTCCAACTTCCTCTGTTTTTGAGGAGCATGGTCAAATTTTGGTGCTTAAGTAGACAGGTGGTGAAGGTCGGAGCTGTAGCCTAGCCTTAATTTGCTTAAAAAGTTTTATTTACAGAGACTCACACTATATAATGTACACCTCCATTCCAACAGTGAGATTTTTATTCTGTTCTTAAATATATGAGCATGAATGAAACCCCAATGAATAACAGCCAGATATAATTAAACACGTGACTAATATTTATTTAACAGACCAAATGTCTGAGTAAGGAAAGATGACAATAATTGGAGGTGGGGGCTAGAGGTCTTAGGTCAAATTAAAGGCCTGAATAGTGAGATTTTGGATGGGTTTGGTGGGTGATGGATGTTGTTCCAATGGCAGGTGAGGAAGGCACACAAGATTCAAGAGATAAGAGGAAAACCCTTGGATCCAGAAGTCCACAATTTCCTTTCAGCTGCTGGGCTTTCAGAAGCTAGAACTAATTGGCAATAGTTAAATTTGAAGTGATGCTTAAATATAAGCCTCATTATAGTATTTGAATTGCAAAGTAATTTCCTTGGAGTGGTTTGGTCACCCATCCACTGTTCCGACTCCATGAGTACCAGAGCGGATAGGTTCAAAGGTCATCTCACTTGTCAAAAACTTCAATGAAATGTGATCACTAAATAAAATTAATTTTAAGCTAATGAAAAGGCATTTTTTAGATAACAAAAGCTATAATTGTTCCTTATTTTGGCTGACTGCTTCAGATCTTTGGAGAGGTTTTCAGATCTCTAAACCTGAGCTGAACCTGAGACCACTGAACAGCCATACATCAATGTATTGTTTATCCTGTTTGGTTTTTGTGTTTTAAATAAATTTAGTTACATCTTTTGAGCAGAGACTTTGCTTTTGTCAGTTTTTGAATAGAGTCTAAGTTAGAGTAAGGTGACATAAATTGGCCACCTTTTAAAAATATCCCACTAGACAGAGGGTTGTTATTCTTTGGAATTCTCTACGATGGAGGGCTGTGGAAACTCAGACATTGTGTATGTTTAAAGCTGAGACTGATAGATTTCTGATTAATGATAATGGAAAGGGTTATGGGGATAGTGGGTGTAAAAGGCATCAAAGTGTCCAATCAGCCATGATCGTGTTGCATAGCACAGCAGACTGGGCTGAATAGTCCACTCCTATTCCTATATTTTTTTACATAAATAGTGGTGACTTGGCAGAAGCACCAGCCATTACTGGAACTCTCTTCCAGCAGCAGTTAGCGGCTTTAAGAAAGAGAAGAAGGAAAAAAGAACTGTAGCTCAATGCTGCAGTTTCTGTGAGCAACAGACACAGGTTTGATTCTGTACTCTGCTGATTTCCACTCTCAACTGAATTAATGTGGGGATTGTCAGAGCGGACAGCAGATAATGGCTCCAACCCACCAGGCAAGGAAGAGGCAGAGATGATGTGTTGTGATGGTCTCGCTAATGGCCAACTGAGGATGTTGAACTGTAGGGCAGCTGGCAGCAAGCTGCCTGCTTTCTAAATTCAAACCATCCAAAGACACTGCCTCACAGCATCAGAGACCCAGGTTCAATTCCGGCCTCAGGTGACTGCCTGTGCGGAGTTTGCATGTTCTCCCCATGTCTGTGTGGGTTTCCTCTAGGTGCTCCTGTTTCCTCTGACAGTCTAAAGATGTATGAGTTAGGTGGACTGGTCATGTTCAATTTCCCCTTAGTGTCAGGGGGATTAGCAAGGTAAATATGTGGATTATGGGGATAGGGACTGGGTGGAATTGTGTTGGTGCAAACTCAGTGGGCCAAATGGCCTCTTTCTGCACTGTAGGGTTCTATGAAAACAAAAAGAATAGAGGAGGGAAACTAATCAGGTAACCCTCAGTGTGGGACAGGTTGGCTAGAATTTTAGCGGCAATCCTGCCCTGATTCTGGGGACAGGCAAGGCTCAGAGAATGGCATTTTCCATTGATTTCTGGTGGGATTGTATGAATGTCGGATAGATATGCCGGTAAAATTCCACTTGTTAAGTATGAACACAGTGTGGGTAGGACATCTCAAAATTCTATGAAAGTCAATGGAACAGAATGTGTTGTTCCTTGATGTCGTCGACACGTGAACATTTATTTTGTAGCCCATGAAAGGTCCTGATTGGAAGAGTAGACAGGATATCACCTTGACTCTTTTTTTAAACAGATGGGAAAGGGAGCAGAGTCAAAAGACTATCCATAACCTATAGCACACAAGCAAAGAATCTGAGAAAATTACAGCACAGAAGGAAGTTATTCAACTCATTACATTAATGCCAACTTTTTGCGAGGGCAATCAAAAAACTAATTCCATAGACTCGCACATTCCCCCTTGCTCTGTATCATATTTGGCTTTATTTGTTTGATGATTTTCCTTAAAAGAACAATGATCTCTGCATTCTACATTCCAACTGCTTTTTGTGTAAAAGCAATCCTGCCAACCTCTCTCCTCATTCTCCTTGTGAACATTTTAAATGGATAATAACTCATTGCTGACCTTCCAACCTACGGAAATAGCTTGAATCCTCACTTACTCCACCAGAATCATTTATAACTTTCAATATTTCCATGAAATTTCCTTTGAACCGAATCACATCTATTGTTGACCAATTATGGTGGAGATAGAAGCTTGGTGGCAGAGCGCAGAGGATGGAGGCAGTCACACACAAATGATTTAAGTTTTTATTGAAGTACTATTTCTTCTGGATACGGCTTAAAGCAACTGCAGTGCTTCATGCACTTTAATAATCATCAAAATGCCAGGTTTGGTTCTTATATTCTTTCCTCTATATAAATGCAATCCTAAGAGATGCAAGTGAATCCCCCTGATTAATGAGTAGCAATCATTCTTTGAATGATGTGTCTTTGACAGGAGATGTACAGTCTTGGCTGAATTTTATTCCCCTGACAATTTTGTTTTTCTTCTCCTCCAGTTAGGTGACCCAACGTTAAAAAGTTGAAATTCTGACAGCGAAGATTCAGCATTGAGCAACATGTTCAGTTTTCATTATTGAATCCAGTCAGGATTATCCAAACACTCTTGTATTGAGAGCAACCACGACTCACAACTTCATTATATCAGCTGTAGAGAGCTCAGCATCTCGAGCATTTTTCCCCTATTGTTTCAAATACCAAACCGCTGAGGATTTTCAAAGAATTATTAATTTTTTTTTTATTAAGCAACACAGCACGGGAAACAGGCCCTTCGGCCCAACGAGCCCGCGCCGCCGTCATACCAAATACATTATCCTATTTTAATATTCCTATATAATAATATATATATTATTCCTAATATGGAAATTTTCACCATAGGGACAATTTGTTACCCAATCAGCCTAAGAGCGAATTTTTGGGTTGTGGGAGGAAACCGGAGTGCCCGGAGAACACCCACGCAACCACGGGGAGAACGCGCAAACTCCCGCAGACACCGGCCCAATTCCAAGTGTCTGCACAGCCACATCGATAGTCTCTGAGCTGTCATGGTGCCCTTCAGATGGTCCACATAAAGCACTCATATACGACATGAGGTACCAGGCAACCCATGAATCAACATCCAAGAGCTGTACCCGCACCACCTGCCGAATGCGTGCTCAAATTATGGACCGAATTACCTGTGGAAAAAAGCCGTAGTTAAACAGTCCTAATATATCCCTCTATCTGCATACCGCTCATGTGGCTGTCCAAGAGACCCTTAAACAGCCCCAGCGTGCCTGCTTCCACCACCTTACTCGGCAGTGCATTCCACACCCCCACTACCCTTTGTGTGAAAAACTGCCCTCTAATATTCGTCCTATACATAGCCACCCTCACCCTATGGCCATGACCTCTCGTCCTATCCATTTCTAAAGGTGGAAAAAGTTTACCTCCATTTACTCTATCTATACCCCTTATAATCTTATATACCTCTATGAGATCCCCTCTAAGCCGACGTCTTTCAAGGGAAAACACCCCCAGTCTATCTAATCGTTCCTCATAGGACAGTCCTTCCATACCAGGCAGCATCCTGGTAAACCTCCTCTGCACTCTCTCCAAGGACTCCACATCCTTCCGATAGTACGGAGACCAGAACTGGGCGCAGTATTCCAAGTGAGGCCTAACCAAAGTTGTATACAACTGCAACATCAAACTCCTACTCTTATATTCTATACCCTTTTCTATGAAAGCTAACATACTATACGCCTTCTTTGTCACCTTCTCCACCTGTGAGGACACCTTCAGAGACTTGTGAACCTGCACCCCCAAGTCTCTCTGCGTCTCTATGCTCCTTATAGTTTTACCTTTTATCCTATAATTCTCTTCTACATTTTTCCTGCCAAAATGCATCACCTCGCATTTTTCCGGATTAAATTCCATTTGCCATCTATCTGCCCAATCTACCAACCTGTCTATGTCCTGTTGTATTGCCTGACACTGCTCTTCTGTACCCGCCAATCCAAGCATCTTGGTGTCATCAGCAAATTTGCTGATCTCACCACCTACCCCTACTTCCAAGTCGTTTATGTAGACCACAAATAGAAGAGGACCTAGTACTGAGCCTTGTGGCACTCCACTAGTGACAGGCTTCCAGCCGGAAAAAGAGCCTTCCACTACTACCCTCTGTCTCCTCCTCCCGAGCCAGTTCTCGACCCATCTACATACCCGACCCTGTATCCCATGCGCCTTCACCTTCTCTATCAGTCTACCATGAGGAACCTTGTCAAACGCCTTACTGAAATCCATGTAGACGACATCAACAGCCTGTCCTTCATCAACTGTTTTTGTCACTTCTTCAAAAAATTCCACCAGATTCGTAAGACAAGACTTCCCCTTGACGAAGCCATGCTGCGTATCCCTGATCAGATCGCAGCGCTCCAGATGCTCATACATCCTGTCCCTAAGGATCCTCTCCATTAGCTTACCTATAACTGAAGTCAAGCTCACCGGCCTATAGTTCCCTGGGTGATCCCTCTGACCTTTTTAAACAACGGTACTACGTTTGCTATCCTCCAGTCCTCTGGGACCTCACCTGTGTCCAAGGAAGAGACAAAGATTTGCGTCAGAGGCCCAGCCAAGTCTTCCCTCAACTCCCTTAGCAGCCTGGGGTAAATGCCATCAGGCCCCGGAGCTTTATATGTCTTTAAGCTGCCTAACAGCCCCAACACCTCTTTCCTTGTAATCCTTATTTCCCTCAACCAATCCTCAACTTTGTCAACATCATAATATTGAAGTGATTTTCCAAAGTGAAATTTAAAATTCATAAAAATCCATTGTAAAAAAAGAAAAGTGTAAAGTATGGCCATGCTACCACTATTTAATGATGTACTATTGAATCCTACAATGCAGAAGGAAGCCATTCAGCCCATCCAGTCTGCACCTACCACAATTCCAGTCAAGCCCTGACCTCCTATATTTACCCTAGTTAGATCCCTTGACACTAAGACGCAATTTAGCATAGCCAATCAACGTAACCTGCACATCTTTGGACTGGGAAGAAACCCCACGCAGACTCAGGGAGAACGTGCAGACTCTACACAGCTGGGAATCGAACCCAGGTCCCCGGCTGTTTGAGGCAGTGCTGCTAACCACTGTGCCACCATCGGTGAGATTGATAACAGAAAGGTATGCACAGTTATTCAATCTTCTATTCAGTCATCTGTTCAAAATCCAACAGATAACAAGTAAAAACAGCTACTCAGATTGAATTTGATAATAATACAAATAAAAGCAAAATACTACAGGTATTGGAAATTTGAAATAAACACAAAAAATGCTGAAAAAAGTGCCTGAGAATAATACAACGCTAATAATGCAACACCACTGACACAAATAGAGCTAAATATTGGATAACTCTAGTTTTTGATGCAGAGGCTCCTGTTCATTCCCATGCAGATGGAGTTGGGCGGTGTCCACTATATCATTTGTATCTACATGATTGCAGCTTAGGACCATTTTCTTTCAGCAAATCCAAGTGCTCTGCAGTCCCTCAAATCAACAGCTGGAATCGGCTGCATTGTTTTCAGAGTTTCCAGTACAGGCGACTTTCTTAAAGGCAGACTGTGCATTGAAGGAAAATTGCATCAAGTTTTGCTGCAATGCAAATGATTGCAAAGTGAACACCAGGTGATGGAGGCTGTATTGGAAGCATTAGTGGTGAGAATGGGTGAGAAAAGAGACATTGGGCAAGATTTTCCAGTTCTTCATACCAGTGGAATCTTCTTGTCTCTCCAACAGTGCACCTCACCATGGATTTACTGATGGTGCAGGTTTGATTCAATGGGAAATGCCATTGACAGTGATAGGACCAGAAGATCCCACTGCCGGTCAATGGTAGGTTGCCTCCCACTGCTAAGAAACAAACCATGGCGGGGAAGTAGAGAATCCCGTTGACCATGCTTCTTTGGAATGCCAGGAGGCCCTCAAGGATTACTCTCAGAAAGGAGTGGGAGCAGGTAACTGGGAAGATCAACTCCCAGAGCTGGACATGAAGATCTGACAAGTGTCATTAGAAGCCTAAAAATGTCACATAGCTGGTCAATGTTAGTAAATGCATCTTGAGAGTGAAAACTTAAAAAGAGATGAATTTCCCTAATGACCTTCAGAAATCAGTGAAGGGCAAGATTTTAAGACTTTTACTGTGACAAACAAACTAAATCAATATAAATCAAACATCACTTAAAAGACAACTACATCAAGCTCAGGAAGATATTTTCACATTAATGCAATTGAGATGCATCTTTCAACACTTTTCACTCTGCACTGCCAAACTATGAACTGGGTATTATTGGTTGATTGGTTGAAAAGGAACTGTGAAAACTACACCATCAGAGCTGTCATAATACAAGGGAGAAAATATTTGTGGAGTGAGCCTTGTTAATGATAACTATCATCATGAAATTTAAAGGTAAAGCTTTGCTGAATAAAATTCCTGACTTTCCCATATACATAAATAACAGCATATTGTGGACCTGCAGATACAGAATGCCACATTTATGTGACGAATGATGCAAATGCTTGTCTTTGTCAAAAATACATCATTGTTGCATTGACTATTTGAAGTGAAATTTACCCTTTTAGTTTGCTGATTCATATTTAAGTTACACAGATTCAGATTTCTTTTAAAGCAAAAGTTGCAAATGATGAAAGCGCATTAGGGTTACAGGTCCCCCAAGTGGAATATAATGGGGTGAATTTTCCATTCCACCTGCGAGGGGAAACACAGCGGATGAGGATTGGGTCACGGGAATGTTGACCTTGGTTTCCGTGTGAGCGCAGCTGGAAAATCCCAGCCAAAATGGCTAAGACACAAAATTCATCCATCCATCTGACTGGAATAGTTTTTGGGACTGTTCATGTGCCTCCAGCACCGGCCTTTTTTTCTGAATGCTGCTGGTGAACACTGTACACTGCAGGATGAGCTTTTAGTTTCACTTCAGACCACGTGGTGTAAGCAACATCATCTTAAATGGAAATTGGTAAAAATTACGGCCAAACTGAACACCAGGGAACACAAAGGGAGACAGACAATGGATGCAAAGTTCAAGGCAATAGTGGTGTAGTGGAGAGAGAGAAGGGACAGTGATCCCATGGCTGGAGGGCTGGAGATTACTCAAAGACCATCCTCAGAAAGGAATTGGTGTACGTGGCCAGAAAGGTAATCTCCAGGAGTCGGAAAAATAGGTTCTGGTGTAACCAGAGGTATAATGATCAAGTTAAGTGATCATTTACCCAATAGATGACTACAGAACAATCTCTGAAGGATAAAGATATCTGCATCATCATCACGTGACATCTCTGACCCACAACATCACCAACTGCTCACACTGATCAATACACCATTACAACCCTATCTCTCACCCAGCAATCAGAACTCAAATATAATATCTGGGTACACTGCCTCATATATGTGCCAATGCTGCCAGCCTCATAAATATCTGTAATTGCTTCTAGATAGCTCCAAGTATTCAGCTGGCAGTCACATCAATCAGACACAATGCTGCATGGATGATAATATTCTTCCCTCTCACAGGATAAATTTGTACACAATGGGTGGGATTTTCCAGTGCTTTTTGCTGGCAGGATCTTCGAGTTCCACTGAAAGCAACTCTCCTATAATGGGCTCCCTAGCAATTGAGCGGGTGAGCCACACAAAATACCATAGACATTGGCCGGACTGGAAGATCCAACTGGCAGCTAATGGTGAGCATCTCCACTTCGGAAAATACGTGACGGGGGGCTGGAAAATCCCACCAAATAGATGAGTACAGAACAGAGTTTTTGAAGGAGAAAAATATCTGCATCACCTAAGCTTTGCAAAGGAGCTGGACAACTGTATGAGGCCCCTGCCACCAACATCACTCAGACTAGTGGGGACGATTATATGATCTGTCTATTCCCTTCCTTAATTCCTTGGTCACCCCACCCTATTATCCAGTATGCTGAGTGAGCTGCAGATGGTATGGCCATATATCACTTTCTTACCCACTGCTCCTGCCACCACCCTCACACCAATCTTCCCTTTTGATGTCCTGTTTTCAGAGAGCCAGTAACTGATGCATGTTCAGCCACAACATCCCAAGGAAGAAACAATAGAGAAACACATGGCAATGATGTCACTTGCTCTGACTCTCACAATCACAAGCTCTGGCACTGGCATAGCAATTACAATGGAGGCCAGCACAGAGTGGAGGTCATAACATGGTGAGTCACCAGACATAAATGGACAGCAACCAATCAAGGGAAAGTGGATGACTCATTTACTACACATTAAATATTCCACAAAAGACTCAGTTGAAGATCCTGAAAGTGCAGAGTATAGTAGGATGTGCCAACAAGATGCTCAGTACATTGTCTTAATCTACATACAGATAAAAGGCTTTGAGTAGATGGTTAGTTGAGCATACATAAAGAGACACTAACAAAACAGTTGAAAGGAATCAGGAGATACGTATCAGTAATGTTTCACATTGGAATCAATCTATCCCAAGGCTGTGAAATATCTTCATCAACTGGCTATCACATTGACTAGCCTACCAGATAGCTTCCTGTCAAGCATGGATGAGTCCAGCTCCAACTTGGTAGAGGGTAACTCACAAGCATTCCGCTCTCCACAACCCAGCCTTATTACCTGTTGTGCTACAGACCCAGATGCATTGTCACCACAGCCTTTATACATGTTGCAGCACTTGAATGGGCAGATCCCCATCTCCTTTACCATTCCCTGAGAGAATATAGCATCACATTCTGCCAAATGCACTAAGAAGCCTCCAAAAACACTTTCGGGCATATTCCAACAGAAAATGTTACGATCCTGTAATCATATTGAAGCATCCATCTTGCTGCTTCATCATTCCTTTTTCAGGAATGAACAGCCCAGAAGTTATTGTCCAATTTAGATAGCCTGGCAATACATCAGTTGGGTAAGCTGTGTGATATCAGAATAGAACCAACTTAATTTCTCATTTTAACTCAACATGAATTGGATTAGCACGCCTTTAAGTGGGATTAGCACACTTTTAGGGGTAACTGTTGTCAGTGCAGACTCGATGGGCTGAAGAACCTTTTTTGCACTGTATGACTCAAAGACTCTACGGCTTTCAGTGAGTTAAAATCAAGTCCCATAATGTCTGGTGCACGCAGTAGGTGTGTCTTTGTGTACCCATATTTTGAAGAAGGCCACAAAAACTTCATAGGTCATGGTCCAAGGCATTGTCTGACCCTATGAAAGGGAGTAAGAAGTCTGACAACACCAGGTTTAAGTCCAACCGATTTATTTGATAGTAAATTTTTAACTTTTTTACTATCAAATAAATCAGTTGGACTTAAACCTGGTGTTGTCAGACTTCTTACTGTGTTTACCCCAGTCCAACGCCGGCATCTCCACATCATGCCTACGAACGGGAAGCAGGCCTGTTATAGGAAGTGAAGCTTTGAGAATAAATTTTGTGGATTTTAATTATTATTTGAGATTCACAGCAAATTCTTAGCAAAGTGCACAAGTAACTCATCAGTTATGGATACAAAAATATCAGAGGGGATTCAAATGTGAAAGATGTGTTATATTAATTTGCCATGCCAGCCTTCACAACAGATGTCAGCAAAAGGAACAAACCTGAAACTCCGCTGTCTGAAGGGCACAGAATCAAATGGCACTTTTTCTAGAATTCTGCAGTAAATGAATGAAAACGTAGATGGGGTTCTTGTCAATATTTTAAAAAATATATAAATAAAAAGATAATACTGAATGTTGGAGACTATGAAATGTAAATATATTTTTAAAAAAGCATAAATCAAGAATAGAAACTGAATTGAAGAATTTGAGACATGCAAGTGTGCCACTGAGAATAGAAAGAACACGCCCAAGAGCATCTTGTAAGATCTTGCTAGTGTTCATCCACATGGACAACGGCATTTCAAATTTAGAGTTAATCAGTAATGCAATGCTTCTGAATTGCTTTCCTGGCATTAACTGGCACTGCTGACAATAAACAGCAGCTGGCTTGAGAGACCCACTCTGGCAAAATCAATTTGCCAGTTTCAAAGAAAACCTATGTCTTGCCCTGTGTCTTTGGCACTTACATCCTTTCAGTGCAGGGTGAGGGAAGCACATCACACTGTGAGAAATTAACAAAAGGATGGGTGTTACTCAGACAATTCACAACGTTTACACACTAAGTTTTCAATAAAAAAGGACTTGCATAATATGTGACACAACATCATTGGATTACAATTTGATGTAACATTAAAAACAGCAGCAGGCAAATGAATAAATAAAAATGAGATTTGACTGGGAAACAGAGCATAACATAAGCAGGAGCACAAGTCGGCCATTTGGCTCATCGAGCTTGCTTCACCGCTCAATAAGACTGTGGCTGATCTGACTGCGGCTTTAATTCCACTTTCCCACCAGCCCTCCATTGCGCCAGGTAATCGGATACAATTCCCAGCTTGGGTCACTGTATGGAGTTGCACGTTCTCTTGTCCGCATGGATTTCGTCCGAATGCTCCAGTTTCTTTTCATAGTCTGATTAGGTGCTGGTCAGGTGCATTGGCCATGCTAAGTTCTCTCTGCGTACCTGAACAAGGTCAGTAAGAGATCTGGCAACACCAATTTTAAATCCAACCGATTTATTTGATAGTAAACCTCCTAGCTTTCGGCTAGCAGGTTTTGCTTTCAAATAAATCAGTTGGATTTAAAATTGATGTTGCCAGACCTCTTACTGAGTTTACCCCAGTCCAACACCAGCATCTCTACATCATACCTGAACAAGCACCAGAGTATGGCAATTAGGGGATTTTCACAGTAACTTCATTGCAGCGTTAATGTAAGCCTACTTGTAACACTAAAGAACAAACTTAAATTTAACTTTATGGTAGATTGAAAATTGGCCTAACTCAGTCTTCAGTCTGTTCAATACATTGCTTACTCAGGTACAGAATTTCAAACACTAAAGTCGTTATGAGAAAAAAACTCCTTCTGATCTCTTTGTTAAATAGGAGACTCCTTATTTTGAAACAATAACCCTGCCACCACCCCCACCCCGCCACAGTTCTGGATGCCTCACCACGGGAACCATCCTTTCAGCCTTGATTCTGTAAAGCCCCCTCAAAATTTAACATATTTCAATAAGATCACCTCTAATTCTTCTGAACGCCAATGAAAATGGGCTGCCACTCTACCTTTCCTCAAGAGAAAACTCTTTCACTCCAGGAATTAGCCAAGTAAACCTCTGAACTGTTTACAACGAAGGTATATCCGTCCTGAAAAAAGGATACCAAAAGCAGTATGCTAGATATGCTGTCACCAATTTTGTATTTCATGCAAATTAACTCATATTCTAATGTCTCCCTCTTCAACTTTTTTTTTAGTCATCCTTTTCTGGTGATAGTAACTCAAAAGGTTTATTCGGAGCTCCTGGATCTCTTTTTAAACAACATGGAAGACGATTTTACATATACTAATAATGCAGAGATTTGTGAATGGACTAACTGACATAAAAAGCCTGCAAAAGGAAGCAGGCTGGTTAAGTGATTGAAATGAGGATGGACAACAAATTGCAGTGAATGTATTAAAATGATAAATGCACAATAACTGCAAAGAATCAGCTTGAATCAGATAAAGAAATAATTTGGATCCGAATACTCATTACACACTGGAAATTCCTCTTGACAACAAGCAGTTACATTTATAAAGCATTCTTGATGCAGAAAAAGCATCCCACTGTACCTCAGAGGTTAATCCAAAGAAGAAATTATGCAGGATAATCAAAAGCTTGGTCAAGATCTGGATTTAAAGGGACGGAGTCAAGCCAAGAAATTTACAAAAGGCATTCCAGCAGAACGGCCAAAAAGCAGTGATTCATTCTGACAGCACACGATTACAAGTCAAAACTATTTTTTTATATTGAAATCTCTCATCAGGAAGCATATAGTTTGGGGTGCCCCCAGTGGCTTTCTGCATATTTCACAGAAATATAGAGATGGGAAAAAGCCAAAGATAGAATCATAGAATTCACAAGAGGCCTTTTGGCCCATCGAGACTGCATCAACACGTGTGAAACACCTGACCTCTCACCTAATGTAGGGATATGGGGGTAGGGCCTGGGTGGGATTGTGTTCGGTGCTGACTTGATGGACCCAAGGGCCTTCTCCTGCACTGTAGTGTTCTATGATTCTAATCTCATTTACCAGCAATAGAATCAAACAATTAATGATAAGCTCGTGGTCACCACTATTGCAGCTGGCTTTATAATTCCAGATGTATTAATTGAATTTGAATGTCGTGAGCTGCGACAGTGGGATTTGAACGCATAAACTCAGGACGTTATTCCAGGCCTCTGGATTATTCCTGTGACATTACCATTGTGCCCCCCTTTCCCCAGAGCCATTCAGCCCCTCAAGCCTGTGTAACCATGCAATTTGATTAAAGCTGATCTGTACGTTTTGTCCATCTGCCTGCCTTGGTTCTAATGCCGAATATATGACCGCACTCTAATAAGAAGTTTATGGCTGCGACTTTCCCACTCTGCTGTTCTAATCTTTTGGTGCAGGAGACCAGGATTTTTAGGTCAGCCGATCTGTGGGATTTGCATGTATGTTCATACCTCGTTTGCATCTTCCAGCGCTAGATTTCTGGCAGCATCCGCACCAGATATCGGTGGGGAGGTGCCAAGACCAATTAAACGGTCATTTAAACATAATTTGAATGTGATTAATGTGCCTGGGGCTGAATTTTCCAGGCCTGCTAGCCACTCCTCCCACTCCACTGGTTCACTCCAGTGAGGTTTACAACAGCTCCCCACTAACAGGGAACTGGCAGCCTGACCCTGCTGGAATGAAGGGGGAGTAATCTGGCCCTCTCCTCAAGAGGGTCAGGCAGCAGGGACATTGGCAATGCCAACCTGTGCGCTGTCCAAGGGGCAAAGTGCCAATGTCCAGAAAGTACCTTGATTACTGTCCATTGGGCATAGGGCAATGCCAAAGGGGCAGGGCATATGAGGAGGTATTTCCATTGCAACTTTTCTCTTTTTTTTGTTCTTTCAGTGAATTTTTACTGTCTCATTGGGATCACTTCCATATATTTTCAACTGCTTTCCACTTCATTACTGCTTTTCAATAAACCTATTTGAATATTCCACCCATTATCTCCCTCTCTCTCAACTGCAGCCATTTTTCACTTTGTTCACTTCATTTCATTATTCACTTATTGTGTAGTTCAAATGAAGGTTCCATAAGTAAAATGTTACCCTCTCTTTTCTGCTGACAGATCAGTGGTGCATTTGCAGAATTTTTTCTTCTTAATTTCAGAATTCCAGATATTGCTATTTTTCTTTGATATGACATGGACAATAACTCTGCCAAACTTGAAGGTTCACGCTTCCAATCGCATCTGAACAAAGGCAGAAGCATTTTAAAAATAGTGGTCAGGAGCTCATTCCAGGATTCCTGTCCCCATTCCCATCAGGTGGGAATTTTCCTGCACTGGGATAAGAATTTGAATAGCGAGCCCTTCCATTGCGAGGATAGCCATGTTAACTCTCCCACCCCCATTTACATTGAGTTTGGCCTATTTTGTTCAGAGGTGTGGTTCAAGACACTTCTGCAGAGTCATGAACCATGGAGAATCCTAATCTGGAAATCTTTGATGTTTCTTGACAACTTCACAAGTCATAATGCAATGACTTAATAAGTTAAATAGTTTTAGAACTGATTAATAATAAAGTTTTGCTTGGAATAAGTAAGTGACCCTTACATTGTCAAGCACTATGATGCATGACAGCATTTTATCCAGTAGACAAACTACCCTTCTCCATTAAAAGACAATGAGATTCAAAATGTAATGTATCAGTATCCTGCACGATTGAATCTATTCTTTGATTGAAAATTCAGTCACCTGTTCAGCTTTATGAATCAGTGGATCCAAAACGGATGATTTTATATTTACTCAATTTAATCACTACTGCCATAGTTTTGATAAAACTGATTCAGTGTGCCTTTTTCTGTTCCTTTTTATACTATTTACTGTGCAACTGAACAGGTTAATTAGCCAAATGTGGACCAACAAATCTCTATTCCTTCATTTAAGTCATTTCTTAACACAGTGAAAAGTGAGGCCCCAGTACAGATCACTGGGCGACATATTCTGCCAATCTGAGCGCATAGTGAATAGCTTCATGATCTCTTAAGCAATTGCCTTTCCAAGTCAATTGATTGCCTCCAGTTCCATGCACTGTCATTTTTGAGAAGTCTTTTCCCTGGAACCATGTTGAATCCCTAATGGAGGATTACATAAATATGGAAGTCCCTTTGGCAGGATTTTCCAGCCCTATAGTGACATGTTTCCAGTGGTAGAGTCAGCTCGCCATTGGCTACTGGCAGGATTTTCTGATCCTGCCAATGTCAATGATATTTCACTTGGCTCATCTGTCCCATAGGGCAGGATGAACCCTTAAGTGGGATCAGAAGATTCCGCTAAAGGGAAAGGCTGGAGAATCCACCTCTTATCTAACATACATGAACATCCTCAAAAAAAGCAAATAGGTTTGTTCAAATCCATGTCGGTTCTCGGCTGATTTTTTTTGAAATGCTCTGTCAATTTGTTTCCAAGAATAGATTCTAATACCTTCCCACAAGTAATGTTATACTAGAAAGCCTAAAATTTCCTAGCCATCTTAAATAATTATGTGATCTTGGTCATTGTCCAAAAGAGAGAATTTCTGATTGCAGCATCTTGACTAAAGCACCTACAATTGCCTTATCTCTTTCTTTAAATGTCCAACTGTAGGCAGCATTGACTCATCGAGTTCTGTCCACTTCAATCACATTCTTTTCTCTATCACCCATTTTAAACACAAAAATATGGATCTGGATTTTGTATTAAGCCAGCAGTGCTCACCATTATTATGGAATTCAGTAGACAGTAACTTCTCATTTAAACATGAAAATCTAGCAGTTGTCACAGATACCCGGCTTCTCCAAGGTCTTTGCTAACATATTTGGCACTGAGAGCCGGGTAACATTTTCACTTTGGTTTTCCTGTCTAAAAACATTTGCCTTCCTCTCAATATCTATTCTACTTGCTGCACACAATTTAAGCCTAATTTATAACTTTTGGTTTCGGGTCTGGCACGGCCCAATTTTAACACTGTGCAAATGAATGGATTTTGAGCAAGTTTAAAATCAAGTGTCTCGGCGAGGGTTATTCAATCTGATCATTTGAAAAGCCTTGGATAGGTGTATTGGCCATGCTAAATTGTCCCTTAGTGTCCCAAGATGTGCATGTAGGCTGGGGGGATAAGCAGGATAAATATGTGGGATTATGGGGATACAGTCAGGACGATGGGAGAAGGTGATTAAAAGAGGAAAGATAGAATATAAGGCTAAACTTGCTCGAAATATCAAAAATGACAGTAAAAGTTTTTATAAATAAAGAATAGGATGGCCAGAGTTAATGTTGGACCCTTGGGGGATGAGAGGGGGGATTTAGTGATGGATGATAAGGATATTGCAAAGACTTTGAATAAGTTTTTTGTGTCGGTCTTTACGGAGGAGGACGTAAATAGCTTGCCCGAAATTAAGGATAGAGGTTGATAGGAGATGAGGTCTTTGATGAGATTACAGTCATAGAGAGGTGGTGCTTGATAGGCTAACGAGGCTGAGGGTAGATAAGTTCTTGGGACCGGTTGGAATGCATCCCAGGGTTCTCAAGGAAATGGCAGAGGTAATACTGGATGCCCTAGTAATTATCTTTCAGAATTTGCTGGACTCCGGGAAAGTGCCGGAAGATTGGAAAACGGCTAATGTTACGCCACTGTTTAAAAAAAGGTAGCAGACAGAAAGCAGGGAGTTATAGGCTGGTTAGTTTAACATCTGTAGTTGGAAAAATGCTTAAATCTGTCATCAAAGCTGAAATAATGAGGCACCTGGATACGAACTGTTTGATCAGGCAGAGGCAGCATGGATTCATTAAGGGGAATTCGTGCTTGATGAATTTATTGGAGTTCCATGAGGAAGTGAAAAGTGTGGTAAATAGAGGGGAACAGATGGATGTGGTGTTTTTGGATTTCCAAAAGGCATTTGATAAGGTGCCTCACAAAAGATTGCTGCAGAAGGTTAGGGTGCAGGGAGTTGGGAGTCGGGTATTAGACTGGATAGAGGATTGGTTGTCTAATAGGAAGCAGAGGACAGGTATAAATGGGTACTATTCTGATTGGCAGCTAGTGACTAGTGGAGTGCCCTAGGGATAGGTACTGGGGCCTCAACTATTTACCATTTACATAGTTGATCTGGAGGAAGGGGCTGAGTGCAGGGTTACGAAATTTTCTGATGACACAAAGATGAGTGGAAAAGCAAATTACATGGTGGGTGTGGAAAGCCTGAAGAGGGATCTGGATAGGTTGAGTGAGTGGGCGAGGATCTGGCAGATGGAGTATAATGTTAGCAAGAGTGAGGTTATCCACTTCGGTAGAAATAATGGTAGGAAGGATTCTTATTTAAATGGCGAAAAGCTACAGCATGAGACAGTGCAGAGGGACCTGGGGGTCCTTGTGTACGAATCGCAAAAACACAGTCTGCAGGTGAAGCAGGTGATTAAGAAGGCAAGTGCAATGTTGGCCTTTACAGCTAGGGGGATAGAATATAAAAGTAGGGAGGTACGTTTGCAGCAGTATAAGGTACTGGTGAGGCAACAGTTGGAGTACTGTATGCAGTTTTGGTTGCCACATTTGAGGAAGGATATATTGGCCTTGGAAGGGGTGCAGAAAAGGTTCACAAGGCTGATACCGGAGATGAGGGTGTTGGATTATGAGGAGAGACTGAATAGGCTAGGTTTGTACTCGTTGGAGTTTAGAAGGCTGAGAGGGGATCTTATAGAAACGTATAAGATAATGAAGGGGATGGATAGGGTCGAAGTTGAGAGACTCTTCCTGCTTAGCAAAGATAGCAGGACGAGAGGGCACAGCCTCAAAATAAGGGCGGGGGGGTGCGGTTCAGATCAGAGTTGAGGAGGAATTTCTTCACTCAATGGGTGGTGAATCTTTGGAATTCTCTGCCAGTTGAAGTGGTGGAGACTTCTTTGCTGAGTATACGTAAGTCAAGAGTGGAAGGGTTTTTTGATTGACAAGGGAATTACGGATTACGGGGAGAAAACGGGAAAATGGTACTGAACCACTGCAGGTCAGCCATGATCTTATTGAACAGCGGGGCAGACTCGAGGGGCTGGATGGTCTACTCCTGGTCCTATTTCTTATATTCTTATGGGTCTGGGTAAGATGTTCTGACAGAGAGTCAGTGCAGACTCAATGGGTCAAATGACTTCCTTCTGAACTCCAGGGATTTTATGATTCTATCTGCTTCTTGTCCTACTCCGAGAAGCCACAATTTCTCACAGGATGGCTTGCTAGATCAGACAAGAGTCCAAGATATACTGTGTCATTTGTTTGCTATTGATAGCAAACACTGGGCCAACAAATCTAGGTTATTTCTCCCCTATAACTATTTCAGTTTTTCCGTAAATTCAAGAATCGGGTTTCTCTCTAACCCTTCCCACATCTGATAAATGTTTTTCATGCTGGAATTTCCAACTGCACTTGTATTTCAGATACACTTGCACCAATACAATTTTAGAATTAAAAATAAAGTGTTGGAAAATACTCAGGTTTAGTAGCATCTGTAGCTAGAGGAATGAAGTTAATGGCTGGGATATTCTGGGACCACCCCGCACCCCCCTCCAGGTTTTCTAGCTGTGGAGGTGACCCGCCCTTGGATAGCAGTGCGGATTTCCAGTGCTACTAACGGCAATGATGTTTTCATGGCACCATCTATCAGAAGCTGGCGTGCACCTCATGTTCATCCCATTAATGGAATGTGGATGAAGGCCTGGTGCTCTGAGATGTCAGATTTTCTGAGACACCAACAGGAAAACACACTGGCATGAAACAAGTTTGGAAAAATGTAGTGTGCAGATATCAGGATTCATCAGTACAATGCCCATGGCTGCCTCTGGACTTCAGGATGGAGACTGTTCACAATCCTAGACCCTGGGCTGCCACAATAATGGACTGGTGAATCTACAGATGGACCTTTCAGATTTAGTGTCTTGGACAGGATCACTTTCCCTTGGCGTGTTCCTGGAGCCCCAATTTCATTCTCAGGAGGTCCACCTACTTAAAGTGGGTGAGTGGTGTTGGGAACCTTTTCAATATGGCATCTGGACATGATGATGAATGACACACTATCCAGGCCTACCCTGCCACTGAATTCCATGTAAAACACCTAGGAGCAGAATTAACTACTTTGGGGCAAAAGCTTTGGCACATTTTCCTGCCAACCTCCACCTGATGGAGGAGCAGCGCTCCAAAAGCTGGTGCTACCAAATAAATCTGTTGGACTTTAGGCTGGGTGTTGCGGGACTTCTTATTGTCCAACACCAGTCCAACGCTGGCATCGCCATATCATTTCACTGTATACTAATACATGTGACAATAATAAATCAAATCAAATAGTTTCCCTGTCTGAAACTAAACTATTTGTTCTTTGTCAACATCCTTTTGAATTTGCCTACACTGACTATTCGCTGCTACTCCTAATTTGGTATTGCCTGAAAAGCTGGACACTTTTGGCACAATGCATTCCGCTAAATTGTTTATAAAAGTTACAAATGACAGCAATCTTAACATTGAAATTAATTGGTGTTGACTGTCTGCCAACTGGATACCGCCCCATAGACTACAACCTGTGTTAACTACTAACCAGCGTTTGTAGATTCATTTTAGTATAATCCCCTTTCGACGAACTTAAATTTTATATGAGTCATTGATTGCTGTGAATGCTGTCAAATCTCTTCCTGAAATTCAGGTGGATAATACCCACTGTCTGACCCTTATTTACTGGGTCTTTCATCCCCTCAAAGAAATCAAATAACTTAGCCAAGCAAAACTTCCCACCCTTAAAATCATGCTGGTTGCCTGAGATTAGCTTGAACCAACTCAGAATGTTCCCTTATTTTATCCTGCAGCATACCTTCTGATACTTTCCAAACAGCAATACTAAGGCTTCACAGAATACCATAGTTTATCTCCCAGTACTTATTTGCAGCTAGGAACCAGAGTGGCTATTTTTCAATCTTTTGGAATCAGGCGCTAGTCCAGAGAACACTGAAAATGGCTGCAAAACAATCTTTAAAAAATGTTGACAGCCATCTTTAAATCGTGTGCTGAATTTTGTGAATGCTTTCCACATTTGCTTTGTGATCTACTGAAAAGTAATTGGTAAGAAATCATAAATATGTCCTCAGATACTAGAGTTGCCATAAAATCTTGAGTACAAAGAACAAAGAAAATTGCTCTTTGTAAGAATATTTGAAAAGACAAAACCACAAGGGTAGCTTGTATCTATCATGAAAAATTAAGCATCTTTGTAAAGCAAAACCCCATGGAATATGAAATGAGTCTAGTTCATATTTGAGTGACTGCAGGCAGATAAGAGAATGTTAACTGGCTGGTGTGAAAACTCATGATAAAGGCTTAAAACTTTACGCAAACTCTTATTCATGACTTACTTTCATTTTCACATGGATAATAACATGCTTGAACACATGGACATTTTTTAAAAATTAATGTTTAATGCAATAAAAGGAAGTTACAATATAAGAATATTGGAGTTGATGAAAATATGAGATAAGTATTAGCTGTAATTCAATTGCCTGCACTTTGCATGCAAATATAACTGCCTTAAATGCAACTTTCTTATAAATATACAAACACCACCACCTCCAAATGTGCATGGAGACTCCTCCCTCTCACATGTACAAAGGGAGACCTTATCCCCACCATAGATAAGGGGAAATCACTTCTTAATGATGTCACCTTGGTAGTGCTGCAGGATCTTGGCAGTGCTGCAGGATCTTGGCACTGCCCCTTGGCACAAGCTAAGGTAAAGCAACAACCTCCACATTGATAAGCACTGCAGGGGGCTTTCAATTTCATACTCCCATCAAAAATTGGACTGAGTTATTAGAACAATGATCTCTTAATCTAAGCATTTATTTTAAAAATATTGTCTGCTTACAACATTCTGTTCATTCACCCAGTAGAATAAGCATGGCAGTAAATCAGTATGCCTTTACCTGTTTCACAGTTCAAAATATTGGTAAGAGTTTAAAGTTGAATGTTGAAAATATATTTTTACTTTGAACGTTAGCTGTCAAGAGGATATTGAAGCAGAGTTTTCATTTTGATGGCAATCATGAAATCGCACTCAAAATGTGCTCAAAATTCTGGTGGTGACAGTTCAACTTCTCAATAAAAATCAATTAAATAATCACAAATCTGAAATCTTTCATGAATCAGTGAAATTCAGCAAGGTGACTGAAAATAATCGTTGCTTTCTTTTCATTAAAAGCATATTTGTCTGTATTTAAGAGTGGTAACTTGGTGGAGTTGTGTTAGTACAGCTGAAAACAGTTCAAAACTAAATGGTGTGATTCTCCCAGGAGATTTGAGCCGAGGCCATTTCGGCACCCTGGCCTCCGCACATCTCTGGCAGCCAGATTTCTGGCACCGTCAGCTCCGAGCCACATCATTTATTAAAATGTCAATTTGAATACAATTTTAAAAGCGTAACCGGGCACAGGACTGAAGTCTCCGGGCCCAGTAGTCTCTCTTTGCCTCCCGTACCCCTAGCCAGGAATGGTTCATCCCAGCAGGAGATTTAGTATAGGTCCCCACTTGCAGGGAGTTGGCTGCTCAACCTTGTTGGATTGAAGGGGTTGTGTTATTCGAGGATGCACAGAGAGTTGGGCAGAACCAATGAGACTGGGCTTCTTTTGGGGGGATGGGGTGGTGATTGTGATGGTGAAGGGCCTGCTGCCACTCTGCATTTGGGTTGAGGAAGGGGACTGTCACCCTGGACAAGGGAGTGGGATTGCAGGGGGTGAGGGGTGGTCGGGTGGGCGTGGATTTGGAGAATGGAGCAGTGGGGTGAGGGGGGGTTCGATGCTGGTCCAAGCATGTTTGGGGGGGGCAGGGCAGCATTCAGGCCATTGGGGAGGGGGAGGGGAGGCAGGGATGGGGATGGTCGCATGGCCAGTAATGCAGGGTTGCAAGACTAACCAGAGATCAGGAGGCTGGCAGTGTGGGCCTACTATGCATGCGCCGATCTCTCAGCATTGCTGAGAGAATGGTACATGTATAGTGACCTGCTCAGTGCTTTGCTGCTGGCCTCTCCAGCAGGAATAGGCTTTTTGGACTGATTTGGAATAGGCTTTTTGCACAGAGTGTGGGAGATTCATTTTGAAAATCCCACTGGGGTGGGCCACTCCTGGCGGTGAAAGAGACATTAGCGGTCCCAGTGATTTCAGTCCGCTAATGATATTTAAAATATAGACAAAAGGGTCATTTGCATGAAATCTGGCACTCGGAAACTCATGGAGGCTGTGGCAGCCAGTGGGAAACCCATGAAACAGCTTCAGCTTGAGCGTTCTAGCCTGCTGTACTACAGAAGCAGCACAGTGGGCTGGGAGAATCATTGACTCTTAAACCAGCATAAAATTCTAACACCAACTCACTTGTGATTAAAATTTCCCCAATAGTGCACTGCTAGGCCGAGTCTGGTTGATGGCTGCAGTGCCATCAGTTCAAAGGAGTAGAAGCCTTGATCTAATACTGTACAATAAGCAGTTTCCTGGCATCCAGAGTCAAGAAGGACAAGCTCGGAATAGGTATCAACAAATATTTTATTTACACAAATGACTGATGAACAATAGGGGTGGATTGTCAATTTTAAGTTCAGTTCATTATGCTTATTTAAGGAAAAGCTGGAGGTATGTGGAGAAATGGCAACAATGTCTAATGTAGAACTTGTAATGAGCATTGTAACTAAATATTACAGATGTCTATAATTAAGATCACGACAATTAAAAACATCACAACAGGCAAGCATCATTAAAGGTTGGCTCAAAGCTCAGCCCCTCTATTCCTCTAACTCTCCCAGTTTATCAGCGAAGTACTTTGAATTGTTGAATAGCCTGTTCTTGGCTGGCAGATTACTGGAAGAAATTCTTCCTGGTGTATTTTCAAACTTAGTTTTCACTGAGTTCTATCTGGAATTTCAGAGTTGAATGGTTGTTAAGTTAGTTAATGGGTACAGGACTTCAAGAAAACATTCTGAGCAATAGCAATACTCTAATAGAAATGTCACTAATTAGATGTCGGAGTTTTGATGTTATTTTTAAAAAATGAATCTTCTTCACTCACTTCAAATAAATTGATTACCGCCTGAACAAACATTTTCACTTAAAGCTTCTAATAATGACTGACTATCATTGTCTACAGTGCTTCTAATTGAATTGTCAATTCTGTGTATTGGGAAATGGAACACATTCCGCCAATCACATAATATAAAACATAAACAAAAAGCATTCGTAGCTGAATAATTTTCGTTCAATAAAGATTTGAAATTTATAGATTTTGGGGGAGGGATTTTGTACCTGCGATTGCCATGAGCATAAATGGTGACTTGGGCGCAAAGTCCCGCAAGAGTCAGAAAATGAGTGTCTCGCCAGTGAGATCTTACTTTCTGATTTCTGCACCCCCCCCCTCCCCCGCCAACTCCTTGCTGGTGATGTAATGAAGTCCCTGCCTCATTTCAATAAATTAAATGACTTCCTGCCACGTTACCCTTATGTTGGGAATTCTCCCTCACCGATGTGATGTTTCATTGACAAGGTTTACTGCAAGTATTTAAAAACAGAAACCAAATGAAGGCAACCCATGGGAGGCACACAAATAAGTACAACCCTAAGGAGAGAGGCACATGCCTAGGCATGGCCCCAGGTGCAGTGCTTAGGGGGACAGTGCCAAGGTCACCCCTCAAGAAAGTGGTCTCCCTCTCCTGTTGAGGGAGATGTTCCCCTTGTGCATTGGGGGAGGGGGTGGTCTCTATATGTGTAGGAGGTCCATTTTTTCAAATTGGACACTGGAACACCCTTGTGATCACAGGATTTCTGATGTTGCTGGCTATTTCTGGCCCTGCCCCACTAATGCATCAGCATTGGCCACACCTACAGATTTCCTTCCCTAAAGGACAATAGTGAACCAGATGGGTTTTCTGACTATCGGCAACAGTTTCACAGTCATCAGTAAATTCTTAATTCCAGATATTTTTCATTGAATTCAAATTCTATCATCTGCTGTGGTGGGATTCAAACCTGGGTCCCCTGAACATTAGCTGAGTTTCTGGATTAATAATCTAACAATAATACCACTAGGCTATCTCCTTCCCTCTGATCTTTAGGAGTGAAATCTCATTCCACCATTTTAAAAATATATTTTAATTCATCATTTTGTTACAATTTAATCCAAATTAAATCTTCCATCGATTAATTAGTTTTTCCGTGTCACAATTAAACACTTTGCTGTGTACATTTTATAAACTCTTGAAAGCACGCTTGAGAGATTCTTGTTTAAGTTCTATGATCTCTTCTTTGCACAGCCAGCCAAGCACATTATTGTTTGTCCTGTTTTGCTTTGTGTCTGTTTGCATCATCTTCCATTCCTGAAAATAGTAACCTCTACAGGAATATTGCCCCATGGATACGGAGTAGAGCACCCTGCGCTTTGACAGCATCCTGTCATTTTTGTTCGTGAGCTTAGGCAGAGTGTCATCAAGAAGGCGTCAGATGAAATTGATTTGTCCTTGTATGACAGACATACATATGTGCACATAATTAAATAAGTATTACTGAACCGTGACCAGGAGTGTGAACCTTAGTCGATTTTTCGCTCTCCTGCCTGGAAGCACTGAGACCAATTCTTGCTACGATCAGATAACATCACAATCCAAGAATTTAAACTGGCATATGCAGTGCAAGCATCACATTTGCACATTGCTTTTGTCAATTGAGCAAATGGAGATATTTTATTCATTTTTATGCACAATTACTCCATCATTTCATGCTTATTGAAAAATTCCAGGAAAATCATGAATGATATTCTATGTGGCTTTTGTCTGAGAGTAATGTATTACTTCCATGTTTAAGTGACTGATAGCTGCAGTGATCTTTGGCATTTACTAATTATGTTACTGAGCAGACTACCAGGAGGTGTAGAGAAACATCTTTGAACAAGAAGGCTTTTCCATTGAGATGTTGCCATATTCCTCCTTTGTTCACTAGTGGCACAGATCCATGAGGCCAAAGTTAAGGATTCAAGCCCTACTCAGGGAAATTGAGTTCATAGTTTTTTTTAGGCTTTATGAAATCACACAATGTTACTCTCACAGCAATAATAAAAACTCCAAAACATCATCTCACAAAAACAGAATTTGACTTGTATTGTCAAAATAATGAATTCCTCAGCATTTAATTATGACAAAAGTCTGGTCTATTTAAGAGAGTAGCATGTTTTATTTGTGCTTTATTTTCAAATCAAGTCCTCATTTCCTTTTATTCTTGCATGAATAGCTTTCTCTGACTCGTTTTGTTTCATTTGCTCTTGCACATTTCTAATTCCAGACCTATCTCCCTCAAGACTGGTTGTAGTGAAAGATGAATAGCATTATCTGCCTCTCATTTTCTCAGAAGCAGTCTCAGTAACGGAAACAAAATTGCATACATGTTTAAACGTGCAGTTGCAGCCTACTAAGTGTGTCCAAATGAAGATATAGCCCTGATATAGCAGCAAGCTTACTAATCAGTTCAGTGCCTCATATTACAGACATCCTGATATGCTTCTGATTGCGCTTTGCAATTTTATACCTCTTCTCAAAGAAGAATGAATCAACATAAATTGAACATGGAATGCATATCCTGTGCCATGTGGGAACTCCAGGGAGCATAACCTGCCTTGAACAACAAGAGAATAGGAAATACCATCAGCTGAAGAAGCTCGAGTTCTGGGTTTCAGGAAAGAAGGAAGAAGACTGGAAAAGCATGACAGATGGGGAATTCTATAGTTATGGAGGCAGATAAGGCATTTTTGTGCCTGCGGATATAATTACAGCGTGCTATGTCACCTCCTTCATTCCAAGATTTCACTGAGATGCTGCATTGCACTCCGAGAGAGGAAAATAAACAGCTAGACTTCATGGTCTGCATCACAAAGATAGAAAGAGGGGATGAGGTCTTGCAGGAAGAATTTAAGGAGCTAGAAATGAAAATGTTAAGCAACACCCCAATGATGATAATTTTTGGATTATTGTTGATGCTATGTGATGGTCAGCGTAGAAATGCACAGATGGAACAAACGAACGAGTGGCTGGACAGATGGTAATGGCATGCAGAGCTTTACATTCCAGTATAGGAGGATTGGCTATGGTGAAGTGAGGCCCAGATATACAGTACAGGTTGCTTATGAACAGATCTGGGACCAGTTTAATCACGAGATGGTATGGGGGTGTCTAAACAAATTTGGTATGGGGATGGGAACAAAGACTTCACAATAAAAAGGAGAAAACATGATGCTCAAAAGATTGGGAGAGACAATTGGGATAAATCGTGAATCAATAAGACACGCGGCATGGTCAGATTAAGAGGAAATATAAGGAGGTCAAATTCATGTATATAAACAAAGCATGGCAAATAAGGTTGTGAGCTGGAAACCTGACAGTGTGATGATGGAGAAATAATTCAAAAATGGCAGAAATGGTGCCGTGGATACAGGAGTTCAGAGGAGATAAGGATAGAAATAAAAGATGAAGAGTAGCAGTATTGCTCAAGGAGAATATTATAGTGGTAGAGAAATAGGGAGTCTTGGAAGAGCCAAGGACAGAATCTATATGGTTTCAGTTACAAACAATAGAAGTGTCAATAAAGTACTGGATATATTCTAAAGGCTAGCAGCTAGTGGAAAAGGATAGAGGAATAGATTCACCTCAAAAGATCAACTGTTCTCGGGTGTCAGTATGAAATAGCACCTAGATGGGAAACTCTCGAAACACAATCACCTCCACGCCAAAACTTTACTCACCACCACAGACATTCATGGTTACCATTTGTAGATGACTGCAGTGTCTTTGTCCACTCTGCACCAGATTTGCAAACCAATTTCAATCTCTTCAATCCTGCATACAAGAACTTCGCTTTAAATACTACAAAACAAAACTCAGATTAACTCACACCAGGTCTGCCAAATATTCTGCCCCCCATGTCTGCTGAAGGAGAGAATCTGGAATACATTCAGCATTTCCCATATCTTGGCAGCCATTCCCTTCAAAGCCCACCATTAATGAAGAAGTCCAATACCACAAACTAGGGTTGTGGGTGTTTGATAACAAAGACTTCCGCATGTCAACAAATGTTCTGTTGTAAAATCAGTTGCTATCACTGCAATCGTATTACAGTGAGACTTGGAGTGAGCATCAGAGCTGAGAGAAATTCCACCAGCAATGGCTTCATCCCATCCTCCAGATTTAATGGGAGTACCCTTGAACAAATGGCTCTTGATGTCATTTCCAACATTCAGCCAAAACTCCTTCAAAATTAACATCGACAGATTGGATACAATGCCTTGATGGCCGAAAAACATCTCCCCCGCCAGGTCCTGTTTCCTCAACTGTAAAATGGCCAATGTTCTAGGTGTGGATAAAGAAAACACGACGAAAGACACTCTGGAATTCTCCTTGAAGCACAGCAACATTGACATTAGTGACTAAGAGAAGTTTGCGACCAATCATTTAACATGGCGACAACTTGTTCTTCAAGCTTGAGTCACAATGTTTAAATAAAAAGAGACATAGCGATGGCAGAGAAGGAAAGTGAAGGAAGCAAATTCTGCACTTGGATCTCAGTTCCTTATGGAACATTCATTCCCATCTGTCCAAAGATCCTGGGCAGCATGGTGGCACAACGGTTAGCACTGCTACCTCACAGCACCAGATTCCATCCTCAAATGACTGCGTGGAGTTTGCATCTTTTCCATGCATCTGTGTGGGTTTCTTCCGAGTGCTCCTATTTCCTCCCAAAGCACAAAGGGTTAGGTCAATTGCCTCCTTCATGTCCCAAAATGTGTAGGTTGGGATTAGCGGGTAAATGTATGGGGTTATGGGAATCAGGCAGCGGGTGGGCCTGGTTAAGATGCTCTATTGGAGAGTCAGTCCAACTCACTGGGCTGAATGGTCTTTTCTACACTGTAGCAATTCAATGATCGCGTGTTGAGAATTAGCCTGTTCAATCATATGACAGGCATCATCTTCAGTCACTGCAGAAATCCGTGACCATAAGTAGATGTCATCCACAAAATGAGGGTAAGCTGATGACAACTTGCCATATTTGTGCTGCCTATGACTCCTGCAACCTGTGGATATCCAGCAAAGGCAAGAACTCTCTGCACTTCACTGGCCATAGGGTCAAAGTGCATACCTGGGGCAGCCTTGGAATATATGACAATTGTGAAATGGGAAACAAATTGATGGATAGTGGGTTATGAGGTCCTGCAGATTTCCCTATCTGATCCCTGAAAGGAACAGGAGGCAAATCAATTCAGGGTGGTGATCTTGGTGGCCATTGGGATATCATACTCACAGCTCCCTTTAAAGGGGGCTGAAAACATCAACAGAGAGCTGCAGTGAAATCCTGATCATTCTGAGGAACTATTGTTTCATTGGGAAAGTTAGTCCTCTGACTATACATTCCTGTTGGGGGGGTTATTGTCTCCTTGGGGTTGCAGTTCTGTGTCCCTCTCTTTTGTCCCATGGAGTGACATTTAACTGTGGAGAAGACAGCTGCAGTGACCGCTCCTGTTCAGTGTTGGTGTTACTATTTCTTATTCTTCTTCAGAGATCGATATAATAGCAGCATAAGCTGTCCTCATTCTGAGGCAAAGGATCAGTCGGTTTGTAACAAGGACAAACCACAGCTAGTCAAATGAATTTAAAAAGTTGTTCCTGTTCTGTAAATCATGGAAATCATGCTCTCTCTCACAAATGTTTCGAGTACAAGCCACAGGCATGGCTGCAGCTGCTCTCCTCCGCAATTAAGATGCATTCTGGCATGTCAGTTTCAATGTTCAATGACTTCCCGCTGTGCATTCAGCTTGTAGGTTCTGGCAAGATCCATGCAGCTCAGGAAATCCTTATGCTATTTGTTAAAGCCAAAATAGAAGGTTAAATTGCCATTTAATTGTTATTTAATGTAATTAAATATTTGAGCCTATACTTTCAAGGGGGTTTTTCACTCACTTGTGAACACAACCTTATTATTATGAAAGATTTCAGAAACCAGTAGGCTTCCCTACGTGCTGTTATTTTTTTTGAGGCTTCAATTTCCAGCTGTCCCTTTCCCCCCACAAACAGAGCCAATCCCCCTTTACAGATAAAATTCTGCCCTTGCAACGAAAGAAGCAGGAAACTATGATAAGTCTTTAAAAAATAGCAGTTCAGTCTCAAACTGGATCAGTGTGTCCAATTCTGGGCACTACACTTCAAGAAAAATATGAAGACTTTAGGGAGGATCATAGAATCTCAACAGTGCAGAAGGAGGCCTTTTGGCCCATTGAGCCTGCACCAACACCAATTTTTCTCAGCCCTGTCTCCTTAACACTATGTATTTAGCTTGCTAATTCCCCAGGCGAAGGGGTAATTTAGCATGGCCAATTCACCTAACCTGCACATTTTTTGACTGCAGGAGTAAACAAGAGTACGCGGAGGCCCACACTGACACAGTCTTTGTAAAGACTCCACAATGACTGTGACCCAAGTGGGGAATTGAACCCGGATACCTAGTGCCATGAGGCAGCAGTGCTAAACACTGTGCCACTGCACTGCCATGCACAAGAGAAATGATTTGTAAGATGAGGAGCTGCAGTTATTTTGATAGTTTCTGGAAGGGGGGTTGTTCTTCTTAGGAAAGATCGAGAGAGAATTTGATAAAGGGGTTCATCAAGAGGTTCTAAACAGGACAGAGAAAGTGTTCCCATTGGCAGCAGAGGACAAACTTCAAGTGATTGACAAGAGCCAGAAGTGACACAGGGTGGCACTTTCTTACATAGCAAGTGGTTTGTGTTTGAAATGGTCCACCTGAAAGGTGAAGGAGGCATATTTAAATGTGGTTTTCTAAAGCCAGTTGAGAAACACCTGAACTGCTATGAGGGAAGGGTAGGGACATGAGACTAACTAAATTGCTGTTGCAGAGAACCAGCTTGTACAACATGGGCTGAATCAGCTCCTTTTGTCCTGTATTTGACATTCTATGCTTCAATCCAAATGAATCCAAATCGATCTATTATGGCATAGACAGAATAGATAGTCAGTTGCTCTTTCCTAGGGTAGTGAAGTACTAGAGACATAAATTTAAGATGCATGGGGAAAAGTTTAGAAGAGATGTGCAAGGCAAGTTTTTTTTATACAGAGGGTAGCAAGTGTCTGGAACATGTTGCCAGGGAGTTGCGGGGAGCAGGTACAACAGCAGCATTTAAGGGCCATCGAGATGAATATATAAATAGGATGGGAACAGAAGGATATGGATTTCATGAGTGCATTCGGTTTTAGTTTAGACAGGCATAATGATTGGCGCAGACTTGGAGGGACAAAAGGCGTGTTCCTGTGCTGTACCGTTCTTTGTTTTACACTGCTGTACCAGTACTCTAACACAATCTACATTCAAACAACATGATTTTATTTGTTCCTCTCTTTCTTCCTTGTTTATCCATCATAACGAAAGTGACCGTGTTCGTTATCCAAATTGTTCAGTCGGATTGCTTGGATATACAGAAACTGTTAAGGTTGATTTACATCGGCAAGCTTCTGCTGCAAATAGGACAGGATACCACAATTGAGTTGCTGCCTCAGGGTTTCCTCTCCTTGTGTCTTCCCTCCGCTTCTGATACTCACTTGCTTTCAAAGGTGGCCACACCATTTTTTTTTAATTTGGTGGGGTTGGGTGCAGAGATTCTGGGCAAGTTTCTCCTTGGACTCATGATTGAAATCAAAACTCCTAAAGCTTGCAATCGTCTTTGTAGTGCTCCCTTTAATCATCATGAATGCACACCTGAAAGTCAACTCTTTAAAAAGGGATTCAATTTGGTAAACAAGTGTCAGGCATTCTGGCCATGTGACCAGCCCAACTCAATTGTGACTGTCATACAATGGTGTGGATTCTTGGCCTGTAAAGACTGATTCCAAACAAAAGTTCAATAGACCTAAAGACCGATTAGAACCGTATGTATTAGTCAACTGGAATTGAATCCAAACTTATAAAGCAGCTGAAACTTTTCACACGATGAGTTCCCCATTCTGAGTTGAAAAAAAAAGGTAAAGTGACCCACGGGAAAGTGACTGTTCAAGTGTACGTGGGTAAAATATATTAATTATCAATTCAGAATCCAGAGATTCAGTGCATGGCTCAGCCACATTTTGGAAGCTTGCCCTGTAATACCCATCAGCTGAACCTGCAGTCGGCAAAATAAAGAGCTGTTTAAAAAAATAATGTCACTGTTGTGTTCACTGTTCCTAGTAGAGAAATCTCTAAACAGAGGAAAACTTAATTTTTTAGTTGTGAATAACTGTTGCTGACAGTCACCCCTTCTTAAGTTAGATAACGTTACAATTTCTAGAACATGAAAATATTCATAACTTTGCTATAGAAGCAGGTCACACAGCTGGTGTTGATTTTTTTAATTCAATTAATGTTTTTATCAAGCCTTTTCTGTTTATAAGCTTCTTGTGGTTCCATCTATTTGACAGGCAACACACCAATGCTTACAAGAAAGAACATTGCTATAATTATTCAGCTTCTTCCATTGTTTCTTTGATTCAGCATAACATAAATTACTTCCACAGTCTGAAAGAAACAGGATCCACTGAAGTTACTACCCATCAAATGACATACTTGGCAATGACTTGAATCCTAGCCATGCACTACAGTAACTGCCAAATTTACAACACAGCAAATAGCGCTGGCAAAGCTTAATTAATTTCTGCCTCCTTTCAGGAGAAACAAGGCTAACCCCTGTACTTACTTCCTGAAGAGTCAAGTATGTACCGATGCTCAGTCAGTCATCGGGAATGTTTAACAAATGGCCTCGGGATAGTGTAACTGTTCAGCTAGCAATCTAACTGCAACAATACAGCTCTTAATCCTATTACCATTATTATAGTTTGGGAATGTAGCTTTAAATTTATGGTAATGAAGAGGGTCATGTGACATGTTCTGCAATCCACTTGATGGTAACTTTGGGTGGTTTTATTGTTAGATACAAGAGGAAATCTTAGACTGTTTAATTGAGAAGAAGCTGCAAAATATTTACACTTGATGACAATGGCAGAATAGTTTACCATGTGCAGACTCTGAGGGTGGGATTTTCTGCCTGCACTTGCTGCAAGGTGGGAACATCCAGCCTGAGGTCAACAAACCTTTGCATGATCTTGTCTTGTCTGCTACGATTCTTGTGGCGGGTGGGATGGGAACATTTCACCCTGGGTCTCTGAGAATCCCAGAAAAGTTTAGTTGATATTGGGTTGCACATGGTTGTTCTGTAAATCATCCATTCACTTTAAGGATGAAAAAAAAGCTGGGATCAAGGGTAGCTAATTAACAGATACAAGATTAATGTGTTCCACGTTGCCCTGGGAAAGGCATTTCTGAGCTCAGATTTCGGGCTTTCCTACAAATGAATGAATATCAGATAGTGATAGGCCAGCACAGACATGATGAGCTGAAGGACTTCTTGCTGCACTGCAAAGCTCAATAAATCAGTGACAGACAGCAGAATTTCTGTGTGGTCAGCAGAGAGAGAGAAGACTGCTTGATTGTGTGAACTATCACAGGTGTACACTGGACAGAGATAATCTCTGCTCAAAATGGTATATCCAGCCATCTACTGATTCTGGGAAATTCATCCTAGTATGGTCAAGAGAAGAAGAATCATCAGAACAGGCTTTATGTTGGTGCTCTATTTAAGGAACTCTCCAAAAGCTGAGGAAAGCACCTAGAGACAGTTAGCTGAAGTTACAACTCAAAGCAGAGATATAAGAACCCACTGGAAGCTGGTATGAACAGTAGACTGTTTGCTAAAATGACTGTGAAGAGTGTGAAGGACGGTAAGCATAAAAACAGGGAATGTAACTGTCTGTAGTTAAAGTACAGTAATTTTCAAGTAAAGTAGTTAAACTATAAGTGACCTACAGAAAGAAATGTACTTTTAGTTGATGGTGTTTTTGTGCTCATTTGTTGCAGGAGAAGTATTGAAATATGACATCTTGCGTTATTCTTTCAGATAATAAGTGGAATTTTTGATCTCTTTTCAAAGAAAGTTATCAATCTCTTTGGAGAATTTAACACTCTGCTGCTCCTGGACTTATTGGGTATGAAACTGAATATTCACTGGGGACTAAAATAATACATGTTACCGGCATGCTTACAATTGCCATGAAATGTGCTGGACAAAACACTGGTGCATGTGCTCTGATAATATCCAGCAGTCATTAGTGTATGCTTGACCTGGACCATTTGACAGGCAACACGACAGCTCAGTAACTATTGCTGTGCTGTGCAGTTACATGATTTGGGCCTGTGTCTGTGGGAGTTTGCGCATTCTCCCCGTGCTTCCATGGGTTTTCTCCGGTTTCCTCCCACACCCCAAAGATGTGATTGGCAGAACAAATTCTCCCTAAATTGTCTCAAATTTGGTTTCAATGTATATCTCTATAAACATAGACAGGGATCATGGGTAGAAGGGGGAACATTGAGGTGGTGGCGTGGGCTTGTTGGGCTGAAGGGCCTGTTTCCCGTGCTGTTTTGTTCTTTGTTAGTGGACAGCAGAAGGCTGCCCGAATTTCAATGACAGTACATTATATCCATCCTGCATCCAACAACTTTGGAGCCCATTCTCTCCCACATTGCACCATTCTCCAGTGCTTCCCAGGTCACACTGTCATCCTGCCAATCCCTGTCCCAAACAGAGTGCCAAAGTCTTCTTCACGCTGGAGAGATCTCACCGTCTCGCCAATGGCATACCCCCAACAAGGCTTTCTCAGCAGCAATGGGTGTATTCAATAGGGAACCCCATTGAAACTCTACAGAGATGGAAAAATATCCTGCTCAAGGTATCTCCTCTTTAAGAGGTGCGGTTAAATTTTCCCATGCAAGCTCGCTTCAACTTGTTCTAACAAAGATCAATCAAAAGCCCCTGCTGTTGTATGCAGTATGTTAACATTATGGTTGGCACTGGTTCCACACTCAAGTCGTAATAATGAGCATGCAACAGAAGTTGATGTGCTGACTACATTTCAAACAAGTGATGTGGGTGATCACACATTACAATCGTCACGCCCTTTTGAGGGGCTGAATAATTTAGCGCCCATTGGTGTTACAATTCTTGAAAACAATGCAAAAGACCAAAGTCTGTAACTGAAAAGTACAGAATGACAAAATATGTAAGCAAGATTCGTTGATGCTAAACCAGGGTTTTGAATTTTGAAAATTCTAGCAGGAAGACAAGATTGGGAAAGGAAGAAAAAATGTCAAGGAAACCTCCCCAGGTTAAAAAAACAATATTTAATTTTATGTTGTGCTTGCTGTAAACAGATACAGTTCAGCGCCGTGGTACAAAAGACGCATCAAGGCTTCTAAAATGCAAAGTTAACATAGTACTATTTGAGGTTGGAGTTGAAGTTAGAGGTGACAGCAAGGCCACGAATGCTGATACATGAACAGTAAAAAGTGGAATCATCACAGGTCCAGAGGGATTTAGAATCATAAGAGTCATAGAGGTTTACAGCATGGAAACAAGCCCTTTGGCCCAACTTGTCCATGCCACCCTTTTTATCTTAGATTGTCCCAATTGCCTGCATTTGGCACATATCCCTTTATATCCATCATACACATGTAACCGTCAAAATGATTTTTTAAAAGACAAAACTGTACCTGCCTCAACTATTACCTCTGGCTTATTCCAGACACTCATCAGCCTTTGTGTGAAACAATTGCTCCTCTGGACCTTTTGTATCTCTCCCCTCTCTCGTAAGTCTAACCAGGAATTACACAAAACCTTTTCTTTGAAAGATTGATCGGAACAGGTGTTGAAATTTTCTCAGCACTTTTTCCTACTTCATTTCTGCAACTTGAAGTGAAAAAATCACTCCATCAGCTCACATACAATGAGCTTCTGTTGCTCCACCTAAGTTGCAGTAGTAGAACAGTTGTAGTTTCAAGCAAATTCAGTCAAGATTATTACTGCCTGATTGAATGGCATTATGGAAATCAAGATCTTCTGACTGAGCTATTGCATTGCAGGAGGGCTGATGGCTTCGTGTGCATGAGGCATGTGATCAGAGATAAGCTGATGATATAGAATGGAATCGTCATCAAAAATATAGACAAGGCTGGAGGGTAAATGAAAGGAGCTTTTTTATGTGAAGAAGGAATAGAGTAGAAGAAGAGGGAGACCCCTGGAGTGCTCCTAAATTGATGGGAAAAGAATCAGATCTAAGGCAGGATGATTTCAAAGCAAACTTTATTGCCATGAAGATAGCTTTGATGGAACAAAGTCAGCTTGTTCTAAATTGCAATGTCAGACACTGTTAAAGCTTTTAGGAATGTTCAAAACAATGACAGATAATTCACTCAAGTGTCCAAGGGAAGTGTTCCAAAATTGCCTAACAAGAAGCAAGGTCACTGCTGGAATGGGTTTGCTGAAAACCATTCTGTAATTATAACTTGGCCACAACGTTCAAGGCATTGAATAATTGAAGAACAGCACTGCTATTTCTATGACTTACCCTGCATGTTCAGATTTATACATTTTTTGTCTGGTAAATTGCAGGAAATGGGTGCATTGGAGAATAGTCAGGTCGGGTCAGGAGGAAATAGATGGATCAAATCAGGGGGCAAAGGGGTAGTTGGATTGGAGGATGGTCAGTGTGGTTCAGGGGGTGGGGGAGAGGGATATTCGGGTTGAGGGATCGTCGGGGGGCTCAATTGGTGGGGAAGAGGGATGGTCAGGTTGGGGGAATAGTCATGGCTGCTTAGGGGGTTGGGGCATAGGGATAGTCAGGGCGGCTCAGGGGGTGAGGGGAGAGGTAGTTGGGATGGGGATGATAGTCAGATCAGCTCAGGGATAGGAGAAGGGATAGTCAAGTTGGGGGAATAATCAGGGTAGCTCAGAGAGTGGAACAAGAGAGATAGTTGGGTTTGCGGAATAGTCAGTCCAGCTTAAAGAGTGAGGACAGAGGGATAGTTGGGTAGGGGGGATAATTGGGGCAACTCTGGAGTGGGGGAAGAGGGATAGTTGGGTTGGGGGAATATTCTGGGTGGCTCAGTGAGTGAGGAGACGGGTAGTTGGGTCTGGTTGGGATAGTCAGGTTGGAGGGAATATTTGGATCACAAGGTATAGCTGGGTCAGGGCTATGGTCAGGTCAAGGGGTAGACTCGGGTCAAGTATAGGGGTATATTTTAGAGGGTATAGTTGGATCAGAAGGATAGTTGCTGGGGGTGGCGGTGATGGTCAGGCTGTTCGGGAGGGGTTGGATAGTTATATCAGTTTGGGGAAATTGTTAAATCATGTCAGATCTAGAATAGTGGAATAAAGAAAAGATTAAAAAAAACTAATCAGGTGTGGCAGCAACTATGGAGAGAGAAACAGATTCACTAATTCATATGACTCTGCTTCAGAGTTAAAGAGAGGAAAAAATGTAATGGATTTTATATTGTTTAAGAGGGAGTGGAGCAAAACAGAAAGTCAGCGATAGGTGGGAGGTAGGATTTGACAAATATGTCAGGGGCACACGACAAAGGGAGTGCTAAAGACGAATGCTAGTGGCTTAAAGATAAGATATCAGAAAGTATTAACAGCAGATCAAGGGTCAGCACTCTGTAAGAGCAAAGCAAGTGACATGGCTTTGTTGGGGCATGCAAGAGTGAATGGGATGGCAGGTGGGATGGCAGGATTTAGAATAAAAACTGGCTTAAAGAAAAGAGAGATGGCAGAGAGAATTCATGGTCTGAAGTTGTTGAGCTTAAAGTGTTAACTGGAAGAAGAGGTGCTGCTCCTCCAGTTTGTGTTGGGCTTCAGTGCAGCATTGCAACAGGCCAAGGATGGACATGTGGGCATGACAGCAGGATGGCATGTCAAAATGGCAAGCGACCTGGAGGTCAAGGCCATGCTCGCAGACTGAGCAAACATGTTCCATAAAGCAGTCACTCAGTCTGTGTTTAGTGTCCCTAATGGAGCAGTGGCTGCATTGGGAGCGGTGAATACAATAGACCAAATTGAAGGAGGTATAAGTGAAACATTTTTTCACCTGAAGAGTTTTTTTGAAACCTTGGACAGTGAGGAGGCGGAGGTAAAGAGGCAGAGTTACACCTTCTGTGATTGCACCATGGGAAGGCACCATGGGAAAGGGATGAGGAGTTCAGAATGATGGAGGAATGGAGAGTGATAGGGCTGGGAGTGGCGATATTCAGATCAGATAAAGAGAGGCTAGTTGGGTCAGGTTAGGAATGGGGATAGGGACTTTGATTGGAATAGGTGATTTGTTGCAGTACTCAGTTCAGTTACACTAGCCATTCACTGAGTTAGAGCAGGTATTAGCCAGAATAACATTGAGGGTAAACGTGTAGGTATGTGCCATGTATCTGGCCCTAGTCTCTAAGTAAGAAGTCTCACAACACCAAGTTTACTTGGTACCAAACACTACTAGCTTTCAGAGCGCTGCCCCTTTGTCAGGTGAGTGGGAGTTCTGTTCACAAACAGAGCATGTAAAGACACAAACTCAATTTACTGAATAATGATTGGAATGCGCATCTTTACAGCTAATCAAGTCTTAAAGGTACAGGAGAGAGCATTAAGCACAGGTAAAGGGATATGTATTGTCTCCAGGCAGGCGGCCTTCATGACACAAAAAGCAGAGCCATTGAGCAGTGACTGATAACCAAGTTCCGCACACATGAGGACAACCTCAATCAGGATCTTGGGTTCATATCACAGTAGCTGTAACTGCCATGACTTGCCTGGACTTGCAAAATTTCACTAATTGTCCTGATTGGAGATAATACACATCTCTTTAACTTGTGTTTAATGCTCTCTCCACTCACATTGTCTGTACCTTTAAGACTTGATTAGCTGTAAAGACTTGCATTCCAATCATTAGTCAGTAAATTACCTTTATGTGTTAATATGCCCTGTTTCTGAACAGATCTCCCTTTTGCCTGACGAAAGAGCAGCGCTCCAAAAGCTAGTGGTGTTTGCTAACAAGTAAACCTGTTGGACTTTACGCTTCTTACCGTGTTTACCCCAGTCCAATGCCAGCATCTCCATATCTTGCCTAGTCTCTAACACAGAGCTAAGAATTGTGTGAGATGTCCCAGGCAGTGGAGATAGCCCATTAGATGTTTAAACTTCTCAGGCAATTTCAGTAGATTTGTGTGCATCAGAATCTCCACAGAATCTTCACATACATCTCTCAACTTAAGCTAATAGTTTTCAAAAAGTCTGTTGCAATGAGATTCTCATAATTTTCTTTTCTGATGCCTGTGAGATTTATTGGCATTTAACATTTCAAAAAGGATAAATAGGGTAAAATGGAAAAAATTTCACTTGTTGAGGGGAATTCTGTAGCTTGCATTTACTGTAGAAATAAACAAACTTCATACCATTAATGCATTTTGATACTGAGATGACATTTTTGTGAAAGTAACATAAGAACATGCAACTCCAACACCAGTGCTTGGATTTTTTTGTGTTCAATCAAGCATCTTTCCCTTGCCTGAAGTTGCTGTTCTATTTGCACCATAAATATTGGAGAGCGCCAGAAGCCTCATTGTTAATTTTATAGCAAATAATAGCCTTCTGGTGACAGGGCAGTGCTATTAAAGATAAGAGCTGGAGTTTAGAAGAATGAAGGGTCATCTCATAGAAACTTGTAAAATTCTAACAGGATTAGACAGGAGTAGATACAGAAAGAATGTTCCCAATGGTGAGGGGAGTCAAGAACTAAAATCATAGTTTGAAGATATAAGGGCAAATCTTTCAAAACTGAGGTGAGGAGAAGTTTCTTCACCCAGAGAGTGGAATTCACTATCACAGAAAGTAGTTGAGGCCAAAACGTTGTGTGATTTCAAAAAGAAATTAGATATAGTTCTAGGGGCTAAAGGGATCAAGGGATATCAGGGGAAGGGGGGATTAGGATATTGAATCTGATGATCAGCATAATCATAATGAATGTCAGGGTAAGCTTAAAGAACTGAATGGCCTACTCCTGCTTCCAGCTTCTATGTTTCCATGTCATTTTTGATGAAGGATATGATAAGCAAAAACAAATTTTCAAGGTGGCTGGAGGAAAGAACGGGGAAGGATATTGAGAAATGGTAAATCAGATATCTTGAATACAATAGAAAAGGTAGCATCCAGCCCAATAGCCTTAGTGACAGGAACAGATGATTGGAAAGAGCTGGAAGGAATAAATTTAATGTTAGTCATCATGATAAAACAGATTGGGGGAAAATTCTCCATGAGGATTCTCAAAATAGAGCCGAACATGAAAAAGAATCCTAATAGATCAGCTTTCTCTTCAGGACTGTCTGTAATTATGGCACAAAGTGGGGGAGAAATGAACAAGGGCGGAGTTACAAGCGATTGCCTTGTCAAGGGATCTGAAGGAACGACTAGTAGAAAGGGGAACACAGTGTGATGTTCTTGTTCAAAAGGTTCGTGTCACAGCTGTAAAGTGCATTCAAAGACATTACAGTCAGAGACGAAGTTGGTTCAGAATGTTTAAGACTGATCATAATGCCACATTAAAAAAAGCAAAAGTCCTTATGAGAGACTGCAGAATCATTGGTGTAAAATGAGACAAGACACCAAGCAAAGAGTGATGGCTTTATAAAGCTGTGAAGCATTGGTCAGCACTGTTATGGACATGCACTGCAGGAATCAGAATTAGTTATAATCAAAGGTTTGGGAAATTAATTGAATTATTGGACTGATCAAAGACAAAGACGGATTGATTTGTGAACAATTTAAGTTAATTTTTGGAAAGATGGAATTGAACTTCGAAAAGCATCATAGATTTGGAGAACTATAAAATCAAGTAAAAGGGCATAATGTTTGTAACAAGTATACTTTCAGACACCACCAAAGGCTGTAACAAATTGCAAGTAGTTAGTATTTGTATTATAATGAACTGCCAACTCAAACATAAGAAAGAAAGACTCTCAGCCAAGTATTGGTAGTGCCCACCAATTACACCAAACAATAAAAACACTCACCCAATTATGAATCCCATGGATCATTCAGGAAAAAAATTGTTCTTCTTTAATAATGGTCCATATTGCCTTTAGCACACCATATGCTACAACATTTCTTCAGTTTCTAGTTTGCTCAATGAGTATCAGTGCCACATTGGCCCTGAGCTGAGTTTCCAACCCTGTACTTGCTCTAGAGGCAACATTAAGACCCTCTATTTCTACCTCTGTAATATCACCCAACTTTCCTCTGCCTCAGCTCTTCTGTCACTGAAATCTTTGTTCATGCTATTGTTACCTCGAGACCTGATTATTCTAACACAGTTCCAGCTAATATACCACATTTTATCATCCATAAAATTGAGTTCGGTCAAAAGTTTACTGTCTGTGTCTTAACTCACCCATCACCTCTGTGCTCGCTGGCCTATATTGTCTTCCAGGGAAGAAACATCATGGCTGAAATTTTCCAGCTGTTTACATGCTGGCGCCACTACAAACCAGCCAAAGTTCCATTCCTGCAGCGGGACCAGAAAATCCCACTAGTGTGAATGGCTGGAGAATCCTGTCCCATGATATTAAAATGCTCATCCTTACTTTCAAATCCTTCTATGCCCTCCCAATCTCTGCAATGTCCTCTCGTCCCACAGCTCTCTGATATCTGTGCTTCTCTAAGTCTGGTCTTTTGAGTATGCCCAATATTAACCGCTGCACCACTGCTGCATCATCGGACCTATAAAATGTGAAGGGGGAAATGTTTATGTGGAACCGGTAGAAATGCCAAAGGTACTTAATGAATATTCTACCTTGGCATTCACGGTGGAAAATGATGTGGGTGGTTATACTGCAGTTTGCGGCAGTCAGAAAAGATTGAGTATGTGGAAGTTAAGAAAGAGGATGAGTTGGAACTTTTGAATTGCATCAAGATAGATAAGTCGTCGGGACCAGATGGGATGTATCCCAGGTTACTGTGAGAGGTGAGGGAAGAGAGTGCAAAGCCTCTGGCGATGATCTTTGCATTGTCGATGGAGATGGGAGAGGTTCCAGAGGATTGGAAGATTGCGGATGTGGTTCCTATATTCAAGAAAGGGATCAGGGATAGCCCAGGAAATTACCGACCAGTAAGTTTAATCTCAGTGGTTGGTAAGTTGATGGACATGGTCCTGAGAGACAGAACTTATGAACATTTAGAGAAGTTTAGTATGATCAAAAGTAATCAGCATGGCTTTGTCGAGGGCAGGTCGTGCCTTATAAGCCTGGGTGAGTTCTTTGAAAATGTGACTAAACACATTGACGAAGGAAGAGTGATGGAAGTGGTTTATATGGATTTCAGCAAGACGTTCAATAAGGTTCCCCGTACAAGTGGGAAAGTGGGAAGGCATGGGATCCAAGGGGTGTTGCCTTGTGGATCCAGAACTGGCTTGCCTGCAGGAGGCAGAGAGTGGTTGTAGATGGGTTTTTTTCTGGAGGTTGATCGCCAGTGGAATGCCCCAGGGATCTGTTCTAGGACCCTTGCTGTTCGTCATTTTCATAAATGACCTGAATGAAGAAGTGGAGGAATGGGTTAGTAAGTTTGCTGACGACACAAAGATTGGTGGTGTTGTGGATAGTCTGGAGGAATGTCAGAAGTTGCAGCGAAACATAGATAGGATGCAAGAGAAGCAGCAGATGGACTTCAACCCAGATAAATGTGTATCTGACAGGTCCAATGGGATAAAGGAGTGTAATATCAAAGGGTAAAACACTTAGCAGTGTAGAGGATCAGAAGGATGACTCCATATGACTCTTAAATCGGCCTCATAGATGTAGGATATGGTCAAGAAGGCATATGGTATACTAGCCTTCATTAATCGAGGGATTGAGTTTAAGAGTTGGGAGATAATGCTGCAGCTTTACAAGATCCCTGTCAGACCTCACAGTGTGCAGTTCTGGTCATCTCATTACAAGAAAAATGTGGAAGCTATTGAAAGGGTGCAGAGGAGATTTACAAAGATGTTGCCTGGATTGGGTGGCATGCCTCATCAGGATAGGTTGAGGAAGCTCGGTCTTTTCTCCCTGGAGTGACCTGATTAAGGTTTATAAGATGTTGAGAGGTATAGATCAGGTGGATTCTTAGAGGCTATTTCCCAGGGCTGAAATGGTCGCTACGAGAGGATACAGGTTTAAGGTGCTGGGGAGTAGGTACAGAGGAGATGTCAGGAGTAAGTTTTTCACTCAAAGGATGATAGGTGAATGGAATCAGGTGGTGGTGGAGGCGAACTCATTGGGGTCTTTTAACAGACTTCTGGATGAGTACATGAGATTTAATGGGATTGAGGGTTATAGGTAGGCCTAGTAGCTAGGGATATGATCAGCATAACTTGTGGGCCAAAGAACCAGTTTGTGCTGTGTTACCAGTTCTATGTTGGTGGTCATGCCTTTAGTTGCCTCAGCCATTAACTCTGGAATGCCCTGCCTACAACACTCCATTTCTCTGTCCCATTTTCCACCTTTACGACATTCCATCAAACTTGCCTATTAACCCATGTTTTTGATCCTCTGACCTTATCTCGGGGTTGCATTTTGATTTCTAATGCACTTCTGAAGCACATTGGGATGTTTTATTGCACTAAAGACACAATATAAATATACATAGTTGCCATAATATATATTTGCCATTTTCTGAAAACAGAACACTGACCTTTGTGTTAGCCTTTCTTCAGTTTAACAAAAAAACATTGACTTAATGCCCAGGAAAGAGAACAGCAGAGGAGCACATCATTTTTATTGCAAAAGGTGTCATGCGCAAGTAATGCAATGATGTGTTTGGCGTGATTTGTGTCATGGTGTTTCACCAACAAAAGGTTCAATACCTTTTTGTTAAGGAAAGAAGACCCATGTCGAAAGAAATACATTGTCAGCTATGATAAAACAGCTTCCCAATCTGGTTCAACCGTCTTGACAATTAAATGTTAGCCCAGCACAATGGGTGATGCTAACTGCAATACAATCAGAAAATTCTTCAACCAAATAACTTCTTCAAGACGGGAATATAAATTTGCTTTTGATTTCTTACCGTTTTCTGTATTCTCAAGCTCTGTGTCGGTAAGAGTGAGTGCAGAGTTTGCTCGACTGGATAAGCAGGAGCTTCGTGTTGACTTAGCATTTTGTCCCCAAAGCCTCATCGCATTTTCAGGAGAAATGACCCCCTCTGTTTCTGTGTCAGCATCCGAGCCCACGCTTACAGAGTATCCATGGTGCGACAGCCCCAATTCTGTCCGATATCCAGTGCCAGGCGGAGGTGCAGTTTCAGTCAGTCCTAACTCCCGCAGAGAAAAGTTCGTACCTAAGAAGCAACATGCATTATTTCAGAAAATGTTGCAACTGCCACTGTGCATAGTGGTGGTTTTCAGTTACGCAAAGCTAAAATTGAGCAGCTGAACCTCCCAGGAAGATTCGCCCACCCAACTTCCCGCAACCCCAACCCCAGCCATTCCTATCTCTTAAATACTTTACATAAAATACATCTCTTAGCAGCAAGGGATATAAAGATAAGCAGCTGAGTTTAGTCGTAGTCTGTTCACTGCTGGCCAAAATAATGGTACCTACACATTTCTTACAACAATGCTATCACTTTATTTGATTTGATTTGATTGTTGTCACATATATCAGCATATAGTGAAAAGTATGGTTTCCTGCAAGCTAGACAAAGCACACTGCTCATAGAGAAAGAAAGGAGATAGTGCATGTTACTGTCATGGCTAGGGTTAGAAAAAGATCAACTTAATGTGAGGTTCAAACCCACTAGTGGTTTGGAATGAATCAACACCTTTGAAAGCCGAACCAGTGTCTAGTGAGAAGGGCTTTGGAAATATTAATATCGATTGATTTTCTTTTCAGTGCAGGTTGGTGAAGGAACATTTGGTGATAGCTATTGGAAAATATTTGTACTGTACTGGGAACAAAATGATGTTTAACTGAAAGGATGTTTGAAGGTGAGAAGTGCTGAAACCTCCACAATTATATCAAACCCCAAGACTGGCTATAATATAGGGTAAGAACAATAGAATCCCTACAGTGCAGAAGGAAAGCATTCAGCTCAGCAAGCAGGCACCAACAACAATCCCACTCAAGCCCTATCCATGTAAACTTACACATTTACCCTTTTAATTCTCTGACGTTAAAGGGAAATACAGCACGGCCAATCTGACTATCCCTCATATCTTTGGAGTGTGGGAGGAAACAGGAGCATCCAAAGGAATCCCATGTCGACACAGGGGGAAAGGTGCAAACCCCATACAGACAGTGAGCCAAGGCCAGAATTGAACATGGTTCCCTGTTGCTGTGAGAGAACATTGCTAACCACCGTGCCATCATACCCCCCAGGTCAGTTCTTGGACAAATGGCATATTTCAACTGTGTGAAGCGAGAATTAAAAAGTCAATTTAAACAACTGGGTAAAAAACACAATTGGAATGCAGGAAAAATGTTTGGGGAGTAAAGAAATGAGGACCAAAAAAAGGTAAAATATAGTTAATGTACAATTCAAAACAGATTTTATTGTAGGAATGAGTTGACAGTATATCAGAGCTGTTGAATAACCACTGGGTTAGGCTGGCAGTTACTAAAAGGGATTGATAGCTGGCAGCATTGAAAAGAATTTAGGGTGATGTATTATGGGAAAGAATCAGAAAACCTCAAGAATCAATGCTAGAACTTTTGCTGTTTCAATTGCATACAATTTAGAAGTTGAAAGGTGGACAGTTCATCAAAACCATTAGCATTCTGTGCCAGCAGTAATAAAGGAAACAAGATCTGAGGCTGTACAATACATGGAATCACAATCATGAATCACAGACTATCAAAACAAACACAAACAGGGCACGGGTATGTTCTTTGTGGAGTACTGCATGTACTTCCGGGCAATTGTTGTAAGGAGTTCGTCAAGCTACCGGTAAAGATACAGTGAAGGCCTTCCCATCAGATACTTCACATCAGACACTTGTGCTTCAAGACCCCATAACAGAAATTGAGTTCGTTTACACCAGAGAAGAGAAAGGCAATTCATAATTTATTGACGTATATTATCCTTTCATAGAATGTGGGCATCATGGCTTGGCAGAAATTATTGCCCATCCATAATTACCCTGAGACGGAGCTGATGAATCACCATCTTGAACTGCTACAGTTCATGAGGCAAATGTACATTCACAATGCTGATAGGAAAGGCATTCCAAGATTTTGACCTAGTGATTATGGAGGAATTAATGGGGCTGAAAGCTGATACATGCCCAGGGCCTGATAATCTATGTCCAAGTGTACTACAGGAGGTGACCATGGGAATAGTGAATGCTTTATTTGTCATCTTCCAAAATTCTGTAGATTCTGGAACAGGTCCAGCAGCTTCATGAGTGGCAAATGTAACCCAGCTATAAAAAGGAGGAGGGAGCAAACAGGGAATTAGCCTAACATCAGTGATAGGGAAAATGCTAGCGTCTATTACGAAGGATGTGATGACAGGACACTAAAGAAAATATGAATTACACAAAGTCAACATGGATCTATGAAAGAAAAATCATGTTTGACAAACCTACTTGAAATCTTCTAAGGACAAAAAGAGCAGAACAGATAAGGGTGAGCCAGTGGATGTGGCATATTTGGATTTTAACAAATCTTGTGATAAAATCCCATGTAAGAGCTTAGTATGTCAAATTAAAGTACATGGTTCTGGTGATAGTATATTGGCATGGATTGAGAATTGATTTTCAAACAGGAAACAAAGAGTAGGAATAAGTGGATCACTTTTGAAGTGGAAGATAGTGACTACCAGCGCACCACAGGGATCAGTGATTGGGCCCCAGCTATTCAAAATATATACCAACATTTTGCATGAGCAAATCAAATGTAATATTTCCAAAATGACGTGGAAGGAGAGAGGCTTCAAGATGATTTAGACAAGTTGAGTGAGTGGGCAGCTACATGGCAGATGCAGTATAACATGGATCTGTGAAGTTATTCACTTCAGTAGGAAAATCACAATAGTCAAGTATTATTTAAATAGAGGTATGTTGAGAAAAATTGACATACAATGGGACCAGGGAGTCCTTGTACCAGTGACTGAACACAAGCTTGAAGTGCAGTAATCAGTTAAGAAGGCAAATTGTCTGCTGTTGTCTTCATTGCAAGAGAATTTGAATACAGAAGCAAAGATGTCTTTATACAGCTGCACAGGGCTTTTGTGAGGCCACACGTGGAATATTGCACGTAGTTTTGGTTTCCTTATCTAAGAAAAAAGGTATAATTGCCATAGTGAGAATGCAGCGAAGAGTCTCGGACTGATTCCTGGGATAGAAGGTTTGTTGCATGAAGAGAGATTGGATTAGCTGAGCCTGTTTTTATTGAGTTTAGAAGAATGAGAGGGATTCTAATTAGAATGTATAAAATTTTGACAGGGCAGGACAGACTGGATGTAGGGATGATGTTTTCCTTGGCTCAGGGATGGGTCTGGAACAAGAAGTCATAGTCTCAAGATACCAGATAGGCCATTTAGGACTGAGATAAGGGGAACTTGGAATTCTCAACCACATAACACTATGGAAGCTAAATCACTGAATTTTTTAAAGAAAGAAATAAATAGATATTTGGTATCTAAATAAGTCAAGGGGTATAGGAAGAGATTAAGAATCAGCTATGATCACATTGAATGGTGGTGTTGGCTCAATGGGCCAAATGGCCCACTCCTGCTCTTATTTCCTACGTTCAATGTGGAATGTGATTTGTCTTGAATCAGTTTATCAGCAACATGTCATTGTCTAAAAAAAAGCAGAACTTATTATTTCAGCAATATTTGGAACTGATGCTCTCAGAATAGCTCTTAACATGCCATCCTACACAACACTGATGAAGAAAACAAAAGAACATGTCACAGCGGATAACTTAATATTAAACTAACTGAGTCGAAGGTCTCAAGACATATTTTCTATGAGGACCATATCAAAGAGCTATTGTCATAAAATTCTGGAGGCTAGTACAGAAATGCTGTAAGTAATTGTAACAACATGAGCAAATTGCAATTTTCAAAATATCTGTTTTTGAACAATTTCAAAGATGTAGCCTAAAATTATTATGCCAGATATTACTGGAACATACTCTGTTGGTTCGAGTTAAATTGCACAATTGGGTTTTGCTGTTGGTGGCACAGTGGTTAGCATTGTCGCACAGTGCCTGGAGTCCAGGTTCAATTCCTGCCTCGACTCATTGTTTGTGTGGAATTTGCACATTTTCCCTGTATCTATTTGTTTTCCTCCAGGTGCTCTGTTTTCCTCCCATAGTCCAAGATGTGTGGGTTAGATTGATTGGCCACAATAAATTGCTCCTTAGTGTCAGGGAGATTAGAAAGGTAAATATATGTGGAGCTCAGACCTGGGTGGATTGTTGTCAGTGCAGGCTCGTTGGGCCAAATGACCTCCTTGTGCACAGTGGAATCTAAAAAGAAATGTGAGCTGATAACAAGGCAATAAGACATTAGAGATCAGACTGAGCAATATAATAGAATATGTATTCTGAACCAATGAGATTGAATATTGAAAAATAAACAGATGAAGGTAAATTTGTGAGGTGAATTCAATGTCACATCAGGAAAAAAGAGAAATAAGATAGCAATAAAGATTGGGTTAATAAAGACAGAAAAAGAGAGGAAAAGTAGGAACACCAATTCAAAATTTGACATTTTTAAAATATTGTGAGAAATCACAATGTGAAGGATTAAAACGGCACACAATTAATTGTTACTTTCTAGGCATGAGAGTTCAATTGGCTAGCATTAACGATTATCATATTATTAAAAAAAGAACAGTCATTATTCATTATTAAACATTAATTGCCTGTTAAACACCAAGTTAAGAGCAAATACAACAAATTAATGTACATCATGGGGATGATGAGATAAGATCGCAAGAGCAACAGGTATAGATCACTCAGCCCATCAACATGAACTGCCTTTCAATGAGATTATGGCTGGCCTGATTGTAGTCTTCACTTCGCTCTTCTGCCTGTACCCTCAGAGCCCTCCACTCCCTTATAGATCAAATTTCTATCAAACCCTGTCCTGGATTGATTCAATGAGCCAGCTTCCACTGCTCACTGGGACAGAGAATTCCAAAGACGAATGACTCTCAGAGAAGAAATTCCTCCAGTATTGGTACATCCTGTTTAAACTTGCCTTATAGACAACCCTTCAGGCTAAGAATCACCACAGTAAATCTTCCCTGAACTGCTTCCAATACAAAACCTCCTTAAATAAGGACACCAGAACTGTATGCAGTGCTATAGGTGTTGTCTCACCAACGCCCTGAAAAGGTGTAGCAAGACTCTCTTAACATAGTAACCACTTTGTATCAAATGCCAGCATCTCATATGCCTCCTTAATTACTTGCTGTACTGTACATTATTTTATGATTCATGTACAAGAATTCCCAGGTCAATCTGTACCACAGCACTCTGCAGTTTGTCTTCAATTAAATAATATTTTCCATTTCTATTTTTCCTGCCAAGTGGGCGATCTTATATTTATTTTTTAATATTATACTCCATCTGGCAATTTTTTGCATCCTTGCTTAGTCGATCTAGGTCACTCTGTATCCTCCTTACAATTTGCTTTCCTACCAATCCTTGTCGTGATCAGCAAATCTCGCCACAATACAGTATGTTCATCCATCCAAATCGTTAAAACAGATTGGAAATAGTTGTGGTCTCAGTACAGATCCCTGTAGCATTCAACTGGTTAGTTTGTCAACCTGAAATTGACCATTTACATAGAACATAGAACATAGAATAATACAGCACAGAACAGGCCCTTCGGCCTTCGATGTTGTGCCGACCAAAATAAAAAGCAATGCCCCTCCTAACTAAACCATTCCCTTCTCTTCCATATACTTATCAACTAACCTCTTAAACGCCACCAAACTTGGCGCATCTACAACAGCTGCAGGCAGGGCATTCCACTCCCTAATCACTCTTTGAGTAAAGAACCTACCTCTGATATCCGTCCTATAACTCATACCCCTTAATTTAAAGCTGTGTCCCCTCGTGCTAGCTTTCTCCATCCTAGGAAAAAGGCTATCACTGTCCACCCTATCTAAACCTCTAATCATCTTATATGCTTCAATAAGATCCCCTCTTAGCCGCCTCCTTTCTAACGAAAACAACCTCAAATCCTTCAACCTCTCTTCATAGGACCTGCCCTCCATACCAGGCAACATCCTGGTAAACCTCCTCTGTACCCTCTCCAATGCCTCCACATCTTTCTTATAATGTGGCGACCAGAACTGCACACAATACTCCAAGTGCGGCCGCACTAGAGTTTTGTACAGCTGCAACATGATGCTGCGGCTCCTAAATTCAATCCCCCTACCAATAAAAGCTAAGACTCCATAAGCCTTCTTAACAACTTTATCCACTTGACTGCCTACTTTCAGGGATCTATTGACACATACACCAAGATCCTTCTGTTCCTCAACACTATTAAGAGCCCTACCATTAGCCCTATACTCTACACATTTATTGTTCCTGCCAAAGTGCATTACCTCACACTTTTCCACATTAAACTCCATTTGCCACCTCTCGGCCCAGCTCTGCAACTTGTCCAAGTCACTCTGTAAACTAAAACACCCCTCTTCACTATCTACCACACCACCAACTTTAGTATCATCTGCAAATTTACTGATCCATCCCTCAATACCCTCATCCAGATCATTTATAAAAATTACAAACAGCAGGGGCCCCAAAACAGACCCCTGAGGCACACCACTCGTCACCGAACTCCACGATGAATATCTCCCATCAACCACCACCCTCTGTCTTCTATCTGCCAGCCAATTCCTAATCCAATTAGCTAAATCACCCTCTATTCCACACATCTGCATTTTCTGTAGAAGTCTTCCATGGGCCACCTTATCAAAAGCCTTACTAAAGTCCATATATACTACATCAACCGCCTTACCCCCATCCACCTCTCTGGTCACTTTCTCAAAAAACTCAATGAGGTTAGTAAGGCATGACCTACCCTTCACGAAACCATGCTGACTATCCCCAATCAATTCATTTCTCTCTAAATAACTATAAATCCTATCCCTAATAATTCTCTCCAATACCTTGCCCACAACAGAAGTAAGACTCACTGGCCTATAATTCCCTGGAAGGTCTCTCTTCCCCTTCTTAAACAATGGGACCACATTCGCTATCCTCCAGTCCTCCGGAAACACACCCGTAACCAACGAGGACCTGAAGATCAGAGCCAGAGGCTCTGCAATCTCCTCTCTTGCCTCCCAGAGAATCCTAGGGTAAATCCCGTCCGGCCCAGGGGACTTATCCAACTTCAAACCCTCGAGAATTTCTAACACATCCTCCCTATCCACTACAATACTCCCCAATTTGCAACCCTGTACCTCAGTGCTCTCCATAGCTACATTTCCAGCACTCTGCGTGAATACCGAAGAGAAATATTTATTCAGTGCCTCACCAATCTCTTCAGGCTCCACGCACAACTTCCCACTGCTGTCTATGACTGGCCCTAATCTTGCCCTAACCAATCTTCTATTCTTAACATATCGAAAGAAAGCTTTAGGATTCTCCTTAATCCTATCAGCCAACATCTTCTCGTGTCCCCTCTTAGCTCTCCTCAATTCACTTTTTACCTCCTTCCTGGCTAATCTATAGCTATCCATTGCACTATCTGAGCCTTCAAGCCTCATCCTGACATAAGCCTCCTTTTTCTTCTTAACCAGCAAATCAACTTTTTTCGTACACCAAGGCTCTCTTACTCGTCCATTTCCTCCCTGCCTGACAGGGACATACTTATCAAGGACTCGCAGCAGCTGCTCCTTGAATAAGCACCACATTCCAGATGTTCCCAGTCCCTGTAGTTTCCTAGTCCAATCTATGCACCCTAATTCTCTCCTGATGGCCTCATAATTACCCTTCCCCCAGCTATAACTACTGCCCCCAGCTTCATGCCTATCCCTGTCCATCACTAAGGTGAACGTAACCGAATTGTGGTCACTATCACCAAAATGTTCACTAACTTCCAAGCCTAACACCTGGTCTGGCTCATTGCCCAGCACCAAATCCAATGTAGCCTCACCTCTAGTTGGCCTATCTACATACTGAGTCAAAAAACCTTCCTGCACACTCTGTACGAAAACTGACCCCTCTAACGAGCTAGAGCTATAGCTATTCCAATCAATATTAGCAAAGTTAAAGTCCCCCATCACAATTACCCTACTACTTTCACTCCTAATCAGAATTGACTTCGCAATCCTTTCCTCAACCTCTCTAGAACTATTAGGAGGTCTGTAAAAGACTCCCAACAGGGTGACCTCTCCTCTCCTGTTTCTAATCTCAGCCCATACTACCTCAACAGACAAGTCCTCATCAAACTTCTTTTCTATCACCGTGATACAGTCTTTGACCAATAACGCCACTCCTCCCCCCCTCTACCTCCTTCTCTACTCCGACTAAAGCATTTGTACCCCGGAACCTGCAACATCCATTCCTGTCCCTGCTCTACCCAAGTCTACCCAAATTTCTGCTGACTTTCTGCTTCCTGTTATTAGCCAATCCTCTATCAATGCGAATACATCACTTCCAACACCATTATTTTGTTTGCACAAGAACACAAGGAATAGAAGTAGGAGTAGGTCATTGTGCTCTTCAAACCTATCCTGCCATTCAACAAAATCGCGGCTGTTCTATGCTGGCCTCAACTCCTCTTCTGTGCCATTTCCCCATTGTTTTCTGTTCCTTGATCTATCAAATATTTATCCACCTCCACTGTAAATGCTTTGAATGATCCAGCATCTCTGACCCTTTAGGGCAGAGAATTCCAGAGATTCACTGCCCTCTGAAAGAAGAAATTTCCCTACATCTCAGTGTTAACTGGCTGGCCATTTATCTTGTAGCTATGACTCCATATTCAAGACTCTCCCACTAGTGGGAACATCTCACCGTATATCTTGTCAGACTCCTCAGGATCTTATATGTTTCCTCACTTTTCTAAATTCCAATGAATACAGATCTAGACTATTTAGTCTCGCTTAATAGGACAATCCTTTATTGTGACTGGAACCCGTACTGTGCCCTTATTGAATGCCTTTTGAAAATCCAAATACACTGCATCTATCAGCTCCCCTTTATTTACTCTACATCTTCAAAGAAACTTAAGAAATTTGTCAGACATGATTTTCCTTTCACTATACCATGTTGATTCTATGCGATTGTATTATGATATTCTAAATGTCTGACTATTATCACATTATTAATAGGTTGTGGCATTTTCCCAATGACAGATTTGAGATTAACCGGCCTACAACTTCCTGCTGTCTCTCTCCTTCTTTTCTTGAATTGAGGGGAAAACAAAATGTTTCCATGTAGATAATCATTGGGTGGTGAAATTCAGCCAGAAACCTGTGTTAATTTGCAATTCACAGGGCATCACTTGCTCACTACAAATTGCTAGCTCGTTCGCACTTTATGTACACCTTTCACACAACTTGCTTTTTCAGCATCATTCAACCATTTCTTACCATGGAAGTTTAGAGGATATGCATTGTTCATCTGATACTTCAAAGCTGACTGTTTTCCACAGAAGTCTCCAACTCCTGTGCAATAGTGAAATATGTTGTGCTCACCCCCTGCTACATTCAAAACCATTCTCAGGAAAAACATGGGAATGCTCGACCTGAACCAGTTTAATTCAATACTGTTCAATGTACTCCAGCTGTACAAATAGCCATAAGCCTCACTATCTGAAGAAAAATCAGAAGAAATAATAATTTAATTATTTCGAACTGAGGTAAGTTACATTGTGGGAGAAAGAAAGGAAAGGAAAGCTTTCAACTTTATCACATTCTTCATCTCCCTGTCTCTTAAATTGGTTGTGACAGACATGGCCCTGCTGGACTAAAATGAATACGAGCTGCTAAGAAAAGTCTGCTCTTAACCTTGATACGGAATATAAAACATGAAGGCTTATGGTCCATTAATACAATCAACATTGTTCATAGTTACCAAATGTTTTTTTTGCAGAGATTACAGAATGAGCAAACTAACAGCTCATAATTTCTCCTCGGGGGCCCAACAGTTCTGATCTTCTTTTGAACCAATGGCTTAGATTAATTATAAGATACTCTGTGTCATCAAAATCTGTTTGTTTTCTTTCCTTTTCTGCTTGCTGACTCACTCACAAGTATATCATCAGTATTAAAGTCCAACTTGTATCTGCCTCTGGGAAATATTGTTATAAATTATGAAAAATTACTGCCACAATTAACTGAAAGTCAAACTTCTTCACAATAAGTGCTGCAAAATGAATTGATTTCATACCCTAGGCTTAGTATGCCCTTTTAAAAGAGACAATGATAGGGGCAAATAAATCACTAGGTTATTTTCCATCCAGGTTTGATGGAAAAGACTGTGTTCATTTTATTGCATTTATTTTCCAGTAACAATTAAAAATACTAACTTATCAGGTGGAAAACTCATGCTTAAAAACTGAAAAATATTTGCATCAATATTATCAGTGTAAGGTCTTTTTCAAAAATATAACCTTTGGAGAGATTTGTGTCTCATTTCTATTCAAATAAATTGTACTCTTTAAAAGTGAGTTATTAGCTCACTGGCAAGATGCACGCATGATTTAAAATGAAATTAATTTTGCAGTCATTTAAAAGAAGATGCGTACTTTCTCAATCGACATGCAGAGGCCAAAAGAAGAAAAGGGAGATTTACAGAAAACCTTGGTTAGAAGAAGTTAAGAATAATTCTGTAATTTTGTGCATAAACCTATAGAAAGGGTTTAAAAGGAATAGACAGTGTGCAGCACTGATTTACCAGGATATATAGTGTCCCTGGGAAAGGTGCAGAATATTACAATGATGATTTCTCCAAGCTGTAGTGGGAAAGCAAGGGAGAAGATTAGGCATGGATTACTCTCGTGTAGACCAGCACAAGCCAGGGGAATGAATGGCTTTCATTTGGTGCTGCAAATCTCTGCAATATGAAGGTTCTTTGTTCCACAAAGGGACTTTGTTTCAAAGTGGATGTACATTTCGTTTTGTCCCCCCAGTTCTCGACAACCATCTGCTGAAAATCCAGTCACATTTTAATGCCGCACCATAAGAGCTGGCTCACCACTTTCAGGTCCCGCTCCCAGTTGCCCAGGTGTCAACCTCGGCAGAAAGTTTTGGCAAGCTATGCTCCCAGGAGTCCAACCACACCATCTGCTCTCACCTAACATTCACAAACACACTTTTCACTCCAGGTCCAAATCATTCTGTAAAGCTGACCTCAAATTAGCACTAACCCACCCAAATCTTTCACTGTTGACTGACTGTGCTGCAGAAGTTCTCTAAGATTAAAAAAAAGCTTGGTGGAAATGTTACCCAAATGTGGCAGATGTCGGTTCCAGTGAGAAAAATGGAGTGAATTGTGCTGATGACTCCAGCATTAATTCTGTCCTAATCTTGAGCCTCACTGACAAAATTCATGGCCGTAAGAATCACACCACACTCACAACGGCCTCCCTTTGATTCGCCCGCCACAGCTACAGCTAAATGTGTTAATCACCAGGGAGTTGCTCATAAACGGCTCACCAGCACTTATTTCACAGCGACTGCAGGAAATGGCAGCCATGAAGCCCACACACTGTTTCTCAGAGACAGCCTTCTCAATTGAGTACAACAGAAGCGTCATGCACTCAATCCCTGCTCCAGGAAATGGCCTCCCAGCATGGTCCCCAATTCTGCCTGGGATGCAGCGGCAGCTCTGGTGAGTGCCAGCTTGTTGCAGAAGAGGATGGGACAGCAATGCAGTAAAGAAATGAATGATCTTTTATGCTCAGCAGGGTAAGTCAGCCTTTTCCTGGAAACTCTTACACATCCCTCATAGCTCCATCTTCATCTCTCACTTTACCAATACCTGTAAGGTGGCCTTTCTCCTCCTCCCCCAATCACCATGTTCCCCCGCGCTCGCTGCCATGATCCTCACACTCCAGCTTCCACTCAAGACCTATGCCTGCCACAGTTCATCACCATCTTAAATGTCAACACTGCCACCTACATTCTCCCTATCTGTGTGTCATTACAGGATAAGCTCAACCACAACAACATGGACAAGCATAACCTGCTGGGCCCGTAAGGTGGCACAGTGATTAGCACTGCTGTCTCACAACATCAAGGACCCGGATTTGATTCACTGTCTGTGTGGAGGTTGCATGTTCTCCCCATTTCTGTGTGGGTTTGACTGGGAGATGCCACAGATGTCTTCTGTGCGGCCCTGGAATGAACCACTGGCATAAAAGTTCAGAGCAACTGTAAGGTTAAGGGCCATAAGCATTGGATGTCCTCCAGTTCCGTGTGGTATCAGCTCATGCAGTATGTAGCAGAGGTAGTCCACTATCCCCCAGGACAAATGCAGTCTTCTCCCGCATTGTAGCCCGAACAACTGGCGCTGTGAGTCAGCAGTGCTAACCACTACATCACTGTGCTGTCCTATAGAAAGGACGTTATTAAATTAGAAAGAATGAACAAAAGATTTACCAGGATGCTACTTGGACATGACGAGTTGAGTGATAAAGAGATGCTGGATAGACTGGGAAATTTTTGGGAGCGTAGAAGACTGAGAGGTGACCTTAAAGAGGTAAATAAAAAAAAGAGGGGCATAGAAACAGCTAGATAGTCAACATCTTTTCCCAAAGGTAGGGGAGTGTAAAACTAGAGGGTTTAAGGCGAGTGGGGAGAGATACAAAACAGTCCAGAGAGGCAAATTTTTCACAGAGGGAATGGTGAGTGTCTGCAATGAGCTACCAGAAGCAGTAATAGAGATAGTTCCAATTTTGCCTTTTAAAAAGCATTTAAACATAGGTAAGATGGGTATAGAGGGATATGGGCCAATTGTGGGCAATTGGGACTAGCTTAGTGATAAAAACTGGATGGCATGGACAAGTTAGGCTGAAGGGCCTCTAAACCTCTCAGTGAAGGTGGGAACATCAACGCCGGAAGATTCTTCACTGCCATTGTCTCTGACGTTGTTCCTCCACGTGCAGTCCTGTTTCCTGAGGTGCTGGTCTTGGCCACGTGCAGCACGTTGTCATCTCTGCTGCTGGTTAATCCCGATCAGTAGAAACACCAACTCAACCATGATTGTGATGAATATTGCACTGAGTGAGAATACCATCATGAGTACAGAGGGGTCTGAACAGAGCACTGACCCTCATTGCTCCACATGTCTGTGACTTCCACCCCAATGCTTCCTTGTGAATTTCCACTCTCCTTCACAACACCCCTCTGACACTAACCCTACATAGCTTCCTCTCTACTCCAGAAGGATGAGTAGTGTTGAGACCTTCTTGTCGCACGGCATCTGACCCATACATTCCCCCCATCCCACCCACCTATTTACATCAAGTAACATGTCTCGATCCTGCACAGCGCTAAAGTGTGTCTAACAGAATACATGACAACAAGATCTGCATCCTGACAGGGCCCCCAAATAATTGTGCCAATCCTGATAATGAACAAAGTGTGGGGTGCCAGCCATCACTATCCTACCTGTCTGGGAGGTTCTCCACAGTGCAAACTGACTACTGCTAAGTCTTGAATTGAAAGACAGTTGTACATTCTTGGGGCTTGGTGTTCCAAAGGGTTAACTATCATCATCAGATCGTGCAACTAGATTGAGCTCAGGATATTAATCTGGCATCATGGACTCCTCCAAGATTCATCAGTTAGTTACTCTGGCAACACCGTTCATCTTGACAAGACACTGTAAATCGAAGAGTTAGGAAATTAGCTTTTGGAGCAAATCCCAAGAGGGCAGCCTCATTCTCCTAGCTATTCAATGCTGTGCAGCCTTGCATGAGAGCAATAACACACTCTCACTGCTGTATCTGAATCAGAGTTCACAAAGAAGTGGAGTTAAACTTCCTGTCTGGTAATCCCCTCTGATCTCAAACCATTGAGTGAGGGTTGTAGGCTTCATTGCATTCACCCTCCCCGAAGTGAAAGGCTCTCATGAGGCAGGGTAGCTCGCCATTACTGATACTCCCAAAACTGCCACTGCAGTATGACCTCTCCTAAAGTCAGGACCCCAGAGCCTCATTGTCATACCCAGTATTGCCTCTCTGTTGTGGCCACCTTCTGAGGAGGAAGGGTACCCACTCAGCCATTGTTTGAACACTAACCCAGCATAGAGGAAACATCTGCTTGGAAGTCAGCATGTCCATTCGGAGCAATGGACAATGCGATATGAAGGGAAGGTATGGCCTCTGAATGCTTCATACTCACTGCCCAACCCTTACCCTCCTCCCATAATGCTGGTAATGACCCTCACCACCCTCCACCCCCGAGCTGTGTGCATCCCCAGCATTCTGCCTGGTACCCCTTGTTATGCAACTGCCCAGAAAGTAATGGCCTCCTGAGGGCTCACCTTTGATATTGTCCTCAGAGGTGACAACGTCAAATTCACACTTATGTAGAATGGTTGTAAATGGCGTGACATAATGTCACGCTGGTGCCAACTGAATATTCAGTGTGTGTCCAAAATCCGTTATGAGTGCTCACTAATGATAGAATTATAGAACCTTTCAGTGCAGAAACAGGCCATTCAGCCTCTTGAGTCCGCACTGACCACAATTCCACCCAGCCCCATCCTCATAACTTTATGCATTTATCCTCACTGGTTCCCCAACACTAAGGGCAATTTAGCATGGCCAATCCACTTAACTCGCACATCTTTGGACTGGAAACTGGAGCACCTGGAAGAAACCCACGCAGAGACAGGGAAAATGTGCAAATTCCTCAGAAACAGTGTCCCAATCGAACCCACGTCCCTGACGCTGTGAGGCAGTAGTGCTAACTACTGTGTCACCATGCCATTCCAAATATAAGTAGCAGAGAATTCTGTGTTGTGTTATGCTAGAAATAGTTTAACACTTTCACCAGTGAGAGGCTGATAATTCCTGGAGTCGTACATAGGACAGGCCAAATAAGAATGGGTAGATTTTCTTCCCTAAAGGGCATGAGTGAATCAGATGAGTTCTCATGACAATTGACAATGGATTCATGGTCATCAGTAGACTTTTACTTTCCGATTTTTATTGAATCTGCTCATTAGCTTTGTCCCTGACGTGTTCCACATCACTCCAGCAAGGCGAGCTCCAAAGAGAAAAGGCGATCACGCTGGCAAGAATCACGCTTTTTCGAACTCTCCACATTTTGATCCCATGTCCCCATTGCCATGGACAGCAAATGCAGGCTCAAGATCTCGCTCCTTGTTTGTAAAAAGCACTTGCAAGCTTCGGGGCGTGATCAGTCTTGGTCTAATTGAATGGTAGCGGAACAGGCTCAAAAGGTCTGATTGACCTACTCCCTTTTCTAAGTCCAGTGGTAAAATTTGATTGAACTTTTGTCCTCACAATAAATGTTGTAAATACTCCTTATTTCTGAACATTTCTTGATTGGCAAAGTCACATTGAGTGTGCACTCTTTTCATTACAATTAACTTATTTCCTCTGGGGAGAACCCAGGACTCCCTCTTATCATTCACCATGCAATTGTACGTGTTCATGTGCTGGAAATTGAACACTTTGACCTTCCACGACAGTTGCAATTCTAATATAAGTTTTTGAGGCTTTTAAAAATAAATAATATAGTTCTGAGTGTAGTACAGCTTTCTCAGAATATTGCTTTCTCTAATAATGTTTGTATCTCATTGAATGAGATACAAATGGAATTAAATGTTTCCGCAAAAGTCCAAGTAAGTGTGAAATATTATTAACTTCCAAAAAAAACTAATCTCTGTGCAAACAGAAATGTAGCTAACCTTTTCTCGGGATTAATTTACTCAAAATTAAATATTGGTTTTCACGTCTGAAGCAGTTTAATTACCTGACAAATTGATAAATATGCGTGTTCTGATTACCAGATTCCAGCAAAATGAGAAATTTAAATAATTTTATTTCCCCAACATAATCTTATCATAGGAAGTCAAAAGAAGAGAGTTCAGCATGGGGCAAACTTAATTTTGCTGTTGCAAAGTTGCCAGCATCTGCAACCTTACACTGCTGAAACTGAAAGCAACTTCAAGAGTCTAAGTGTGTGAAGAATAATATGGAAATCCAGACATTGCTGTAGATGATTTTGTGCTGCTTTATAGGGTGCACTACGTAATTCTCCAACATTGATCTTAACTGCATTCTACAAGACGGGATCACCATCTCAGAATAGGAGGGCACCCACTTAAGACTAAAATAAAGGGAAATGTCATCACTCAAAAAGTTATGAGTCTTTGGAATTCCCTAACCCAAAGGACTGTGGATGCCATCACTGAATACATTCAGGAAGATAAATCAACAGATTTTTGGATAATAAGGAATTAGGGGCACGGGGATGGTGTGGGAATTGAGGTAAAGGTTCCACCATGGTTGGATTAATTGATTGACTTTTTAAATATGATTTTGCTTGCTTTTATATCAGTTTAATTTATTTCCATGCATATGACTGTCAAAAATATTTTTTTTCCAGTGACTTCAATTTTTATTAATAGGCACTGCAATGGCTTAAGGCCAATGAGGGAGAGAAATGTGACTTGTCCACTCGTGGCCTGTCAGTTTTGACAGATTCTGTGGCATGGCTTCTCTTCGCAACCTAAATATCAGACCCTGTAGGGTAATATTAGACTGAGCTGCAAAGATCTTTTATGCCCATCTCATGGAAAATCCTCTGGGCTTTCCTGCAAAGCTTGGACCAACACATTAGGTAACTGGGCAGTCTTGGTCAAGGTCAACAACAAGGACTGTCACTTCATTGTTCAGCCAAAGAAGGGACAATATGTAATAAACCTACTCCTGCATTATTTGATTTGGTTTATTACTGTTGCGTGTTGGTGAAAAGTATTATTTCTTGAGTGTTTTACAGGCAAAACATACCATAAATAAATACATGGGGGAAAAGGAAAGGAAAGGGTGCAGAATATCATGAAAAGCATAGAATGAGAGTAAAATATAGAATCAGAAGGTATGCTGGTGACAACTTGCAAAACATCCTCTCACTCCGGTACCATCTGAGATCCTTCCTGTGAGCATTTCACTAGATATCTGTAAATCGACTCTATTGACCTCCCAAGTTAAATGCACATGGTAAATCTATAGACGTGAAACTTTAGCATCCTACCTGAACCTAGAGTTTCCTACTGTTTCCCACCACATATCTGACGTTAGTAACACCACATTCTTTCTCAAGGGCTTAGGAACAGGTGAAGATCCTTTCTGGCCTGTTCTACCATTCAATCAAAAAATGGCTGATGACCCACATCCCAACTCGATAACCTCTTCATTCCTTGGTGAACAAATGTTGATTGACAGAGATTTAAAATTATTAACTGATCAAGCATCTACTGGTTTTTGTTGGAGAATGTTTCATACTGCTGCCAAACTTTGTGAAAAAAATTCTTCGCAACTTCTCTCCTGAATGACCTGCTCCTGATGTCGTAGATTTCCAGCCATTATCAAAAAGATTTTCTCTATCTATCTGATCAATTCCTCTCTATTAAATTGCCCCTTACCCTTATATATTCCAAGGAATACACCTGGTGTAGCCTCTTTCCATAAGTTAACCACTGGAAACATGGTTAGATTCTGAAGAATCAGTGTTGTACTTATCCAAGGTCAATGTATTCTTTAAGGTGCAGTGCCCAAACTGTACACAGTTCTCCAAAATGTGGCCGACTGTATACTTTATTTGTTGTACTAGAACTTCCTCCTCTTCATCTTCTAGACCTCTTGTTATAAAAACATTTCATTAAGCTTTCTGATATTTTTACACACAACTGCTACATCTTAGTGAATAAAACCTACTGTCCCAGCTTTTCATTATTTAAAAATTCAAATTCATCCTTTCTTGATCCAAAATGGATGACTTCACACTTGGCTGCATTGAAGTCCATCTGTCAAAGTTCTTTCCTAATTGTTTAATCTATCAATGTCTCTTTTAAGTTAATTTAATGCTTTTATCTACATTGCTCACTATGCCACCAATTATTGTGCCATTGGCAATCTGTAATATATCGCTCTCTATTGAATTATAAAGATCATTAAAAATATAGTTGCGGCCCCAGCACAGATTCTTTTGGGACACCACTAGCCACTTCCTTCTAATTAAGTGCATACTGTTGCTCCCCTAATCAATCTCCGAACCAGGTCAATCATTTTTCAATTCCATGTGCCTTCATCTTAACAAACAGTTTTTTATATGGAGCCTTATTAATTGACTTCTGAAAATTCAAAAAACAATGTCCACAAGAATTTCCCTGTCTACTAAATTTGTTACTTCCTTAAAAATTCCACTAGGTTTCTTTCACATTACCTACCATTTAGCAATCAATGTTAGCTTTCTCCAATCAGCTCAAAAATTACTGGACCATGAGATTACCATGTCCATCATTCCCTGATTCCTCTCTGCCCTTTTGCATGTTTCCAACCTAAAGGGGTAATTTCTGAATTGAGGGTGTCTTGGAAGATTATGATGAACACGACTGCAATTTCTTCAAATTCTTCCTATATAGAGCTGGGGTGAAAAGCATAATGTCCTGGGGATGTATTAGACTTGAGTGCCATTTTTTTTAATACAGCTTTCGTGATTTTGTGAGATTCAGTCCTTGATACACTTGCCGGAATTCTCCAGCCGTTCACGCCCATCGCTGCTGCCAGCGAGAACAGACAGTTTGTCACTCAGCCAAATCTCCATTCACCACAGTGGGATCAAAGAACCCCAGCTATGGGCAAGGTCGGAGAACCCAGCCCTCTGCCTTCTCTGGAATATCAAGTACGTTATCCTCTTCTCACAGTAATGATCATCAGAAAGTAATTATATAATAAGTATGCTATTTCCTTTCTTTCCTAAGAATTAATAAAAAAATCTCTGGGTTAATCTCAATATCCCTCAAAAATGTTTTCATCTCTAGATTAATAAGAAGCTCATACCTCCACTATACAGATGTAAAACCTTTAAACCAATTGTAATTTTATTATTCCAAAGATTGCTGTCTTCAATGATGGCCTCACCAAACTATCCACCATTAATCCCAAATCTTAAACTTCAGAACTTCACGCTTTGTCTTTTCCTGCAGGCAGTCAACCTTTGATGAGCAACATGAGCTCCCTCTGCAAAACTATTTCAAATCTCTCCAAAGTTATCTTCTGTCCATGATAGCATAGTGGTTAGCATTGCTGTCTCACAGCGCCAGAGACCCGGGTTCAATTCTGGCCCGTGGACACTGTGTGAAGTCTGTACATTTTCCCCATGTCTGCATGGGTTTCCTTCAAGTGCTCCGGTTTTCTCCCACAGTCCAAAGATGCATAGATTAAATAGACCCTTATGTCAAGAGGATTAGCAGGGAAAACGTGTGGGATTGTAGCAATAGTGCCTGGGTGGGATTGTCAGTACAGTCTTGATGGGTCAAAAAGTTTCCTTCTGTCTTGCAGGGATTGTATGGATGGAATTATCCCCTCTTCCACTTATTGGTCTTCTCTAGCATAATACTCTTGAATGGATCATCTGCTTCTATGACACTGGATTATTGCTTCTTGCCATTCAATTTGCTTCATCATTATGGTGAACATTTCAGTCACTATGCCTGTTGGTATTCTCTCTTTTTATTTAAGAAAAAGCAACCTCACTTCAAAAATCTCCTTTCTGAGAATACTGCATTGGCTTTTCCATAATTTTCACTGTGCTTCTCCTTTCCAGTTCTGGAAAGCAGTCAGAACTTAAAACTAAACAAAATACTACCAATGTTGGAAAACTGAAACAGAAAGTTTTGGAAAAACTCAGCCTGTCTGGCAGCAGATAGAAACAGAGACAAAGTTTAGAGTATAATAATTGTAAGAAGAGTCATAACAGACAAGGAATGCTAACCTGTTTCTCTTTCTACAGATGTTGCCAGACTGGATGAGTTTTTCCAGCACTTAGAATCACAGAATCCCAACAATGTACAAGGAGGCCATTCAGTCTACTGAGTTTGCACCAATTCTCTGACAAAGCATCTGACACAGGCACTATCCCTGTAACCCCATTTTACCTTGCTAATTCCCCTAACCTACTCACCCTGAGATACTATGGGACAACTTAGCATAGCAATCCACCTAACCTGCACATCTCTGGACTGTGGGTGGAAACTGGAGCACCAGAGGAAACCCAGACAATCAAAAGGAGAACATACAAACTCCACACAGTCACCCAAGGCCAGAATCCAGTTTCCTGGCACTGTAAGTTAACAGTGCTAACCACTGTGCAGCCCACCATACACTCTCTTTCTGAACTGTCTTTTTGCCAGGTGTACCAGGACAATGCAAATTCCTATTCACATGATGCTTAGTCAAGAGAATTTTTGACTGATGTGACTATTGCACTATTAGTATGTGGGAAATGGATTGGAGTTATGAACAGGGAATATCCCCATTTAAAACAGTCGATGAAACCTCTGAATTGGTCCAATATTTTCTACTTGCCCTTTTCTTTGCAATAAGTGTAAGTGTATCTTTACAATAATTCAAAGTACCTGGTCTGCAGTATTCATCAGATTCCTGATGAACGACTTCTTTGACACGATTGCTGTAGCCCAATCTTGGGTCCTGATCATAGGCTTTGAGTGTTTCACTTGAACTGTAGGACTTGTGGGGTGCTTTGCTGTCTTCACTTTCTACTGAAGAACTGGTGTACCGTCGCTCCTTTTCACGTCTATTCTTTGTTAAAGATCGGTAGGGTTTCCGTTCTTTTATTTCCATGGCTCGTTTGAATGACTTTTCAGCATCAATAATTAACCGTAAGGGATTTTAGCCCAAAATATTCTGCAAGGAAGGAAAATCAATCATTAAACAAATGGCACTGAAATTTGCATGGACATTTGTTCAGATTATTATGAAACAAAGTATTATCAATGTTAAATTCTGTCCTCTCCATACATCGCAGTTTTAGCATTTATCATTCTTTCCTTACTTTTAATTGGTAGCTGAGAAGCTCTCCTGTGGAACCCTGGAGACATATTTAATCAAAGTGCAAAAGTACCAGATATTCTCATTTTATGTTAGTTATGGGGATTCTCGTGGAGCACTCCGAAAGATGTTATCGATTGTGCACATTGGGTTTTCTGCAGGCCAAGCTAGAGAAATTGGTTTTGTAAATACTATTTTTGTTGGGAATTGCATTACAAAAGTAAAGCTAGTTCATAATCAGTCTGTGAACAGACCAACGATATGACAGTGATCATAAGGTCTCTGGTAGGAACTCGTATTTGATGTATACAGAGTGCTCTATTTTAATTTCAGGTGGATGAAATGATTCCCCTCCTGATGGTATGAAGGAATTCTAACATTGTTGTTACAGTACCAGCACAGTATATACTTTATGATACTCTCCATACAGAGGTATTAATGCACATTCTCACAACAAAATAGACTTCACTTTTTTTTCATTCATGGGATGTGGATATCGCTGACTGGGCCAGCATATATTGCCCATCCTTGAGGGCATTTAACAGTCAACCACATTGCTGTGATTCTGGAGTCCCATTAGACCAGACCAGATAAGGATAATATATTTCCTTCCCTAAAGGACATCAGTGAATCAGATGGGATTTCATGACAATTGACAATGGTTTCATGGTCTTCATTAGACTTTTAATTCCAGATTTTTTATTGCATTCAAATTTCACCATCTGCCATGGTGGGATTTGAAGCCAAAGCTTCCGAGGATTACCCTGGGTCTCTGGCTTACTAGTCCAGCGACAATAATATTGTGCTGCCTGTTTGTTGAATATTTGGGTGGCTAAAAATGAAAAGCAACAGATAAGGCTTCAATAAGCTCTAAAACCCAAACTATCCCCATGTATTAATACTCAGCTGTCTGCAAATACTGAGTTTGAGAGAAAATAAATCTCACAAATACGTACGAAAGAGATACAATGGCATAAATATTCCACAATGGTTGAATTGGGTTCAATATTGAAGTGAAAATTTTTGGATGGGGAGGGTGTCACTATTTCCTTTGATCATTGTGCTTCCATCCAGTGCTTTTGTTATTGCTATAGTTCAAATGACCAAGTGGTCTCATTTGCTTTTACAATTCGATCCTAGGCTTCAACTCAGCCTAAAGAATTTCAATGCAAATCCCACCTTAATGGCAGTCATAATACAATTCCTGATGGAAGTAAAACTGAGTGTGGTGGCAGTTAACTCAGTTAGCTTGATGAACAGCGTGTGGATCAGATTAGCAACGACAGGGCAGGGATCAATCCTATCTAGCCAATTAGGTTGCAGGATCTCCTTTCCCTACTCAGAAAATAACATGACACTTTCCATGGTTGAATAATCATTATCAATGTCTTCAGACAGCGATCTGAAGAGAACCTAAAACTATATTATTGCAATTTGTCCACCAAATAAACAGATCATGGACAGTATTCTATAATATCGATATTACATATAATTTTATAATATTGATATCACACATAAAATGGCCGCAGTCATCCTATTTAAAAAAATACAAATCAAATACAGGTAATCAGTATTACGTATGAGATCTATTATGGACTAATAAAACACCACAAGGTAAATGCAAATAAACCAACTAGAACTTTTTATTAACACATCTATTCTCTGGACAGTCAGCACAAAACTGACTTGGCAAGCTCCGCCCAAGGTGGAGCTTGTGTCCCAAGTTACTTGACCCATTCTCTTAAAGGGACATGCCCCAACATACATGACAATCAACTACAACAGAGAGAAGCAATTTACCTATTACTTACCCATCAGTTCTCTCTCTTGTAGCCTCTCCTGCAGCAGGGTAAAGCTCCTCCCAACCAATCAACTTATTGCTTTCTTGTAATGTCAATGCACTCTTTGTCACCTTGTTTTCAAACTCTATGCGTTCCCAGACTCTTGTGAGTTCCTCTCTCCCCCTCCCAACCCTCCACCCGCTGAGCATCTCCTGCAGGGCCGCCTCTCTGCTCCTTCTTGTGAAGGTGAATGATGTAGGCCCTACACCATATTTATTATATCTCTGCTCCCAGAGTATCTCCTGCAGGTCTATTTGCTCCTCCTGAGAGTGTGAGAGATATCTTTAGCATTTAGAGGGCTGCTGCTCAGCATAAGCTTGGATTCACAACATTCCTTGCATGCAAAAGCAAAATATTATAAATAAAAACTGAGAAAAAAATTGATGGTAATATTCAGCAGATCAGGCAGCAGGGGAGAGAGAATCTCTCTCCGTAGATGTTGCTAGACCTGCTGAGTATTTCAAATCTTTGTATTTCATAATTTTCCTGCCTTAATGTAAGAGAAATGGGTCGATATAGATTCTTAGAAATGTGTGCAATGGAGATTGTATCCGTCAATTACTGACTCTGTGCAGTCTCGCTATTGGAAATGCGGAGGAAGAAGGTGACATAGTCTGCTGCCGGATGTCCTGCCTTCCTTTGACACAATGGGTGAGATTTCTGCCCCTACTTGGCATGTCTTGCAATCGCAGAGATGGCCTACCATTGGCTGGTGGCAACTTTTCTGGTCCCGTTGCTGTCAACAGGGTTTCCCATTGTCCATATTTTTCGCTGCCATGGAACCTGCAGTAGGAGGCTCACTTCCATTGGGATCAGGTGAATCCATTGGCAGGAGCGGCTGAAAAATCCTGCCAAACAGTCTGACATTAGGGATGAACGAATGTATGTCACATCTGGAAACAACTGCAGAAGATATTCACTTGATATACAACTGCCTTGTTTTATTTACAGCTTAATCCTCATCCATAAAGGTATGGACACAGTGCAAATGTTAATTTTCCAGACACTCTACAAAGTAGACAGAGAGCAATTATTCTATTCTGTAACATTTTTCCTACATATTAAACATAAATGTTGGGTATGTGGTTTCAAGAAGGCTGAGGGTCTGAATGTTCAAGAGTATGAGACTTTTCAGAAGAACAGAAGGAATAAAAAGGAGGTGGGATGGCTTTTTAAATTAAGGATAAGATCAATACAGTGATGAGAAATGATCTTGGTTCACAAGGTCACAATTCAGAGTAGAGACAAGAAATAGCAAAGAAAATTAATCACTGTTCTGAATAGTTTAAAGGGCCCCTCACAGTAGTCATGCATAGGAAACAGTACAAATCAAGACAGTGGTGTCTGATACAAAAGTCACTGCAATAATCTTAGGTGATTTTAATCTTCACATTGATTAGATGAATAAAATTGGCTAAAGATCACAAGGAAGAAGAGTTGACAGAATGTACATAGGACAATTTCTCAGAACAATACATTCTGGAACAAGTGAACGACAGCCAATTCCAATTCTCTTCCTAAATCCAATGGCAGACATTTTGCTCTGCCAAAGGGTGACACAGAGAGGGAGGGACGTTGGCAAAAAGGGTAATGGGAAAAAGGTCTTCTTTGTTGATATCTTTGGAAATATTTTCTGCTTACAGGCTAAGATAGCACACTAATGCCACAAAAAGGTCAAACCATACTGTTCAGCCAACATCAAGGGTGTCCTGGCTCTTTTCAACTGCAATGAGGAAATTTGCAAGCATGAGTTTGGGTTTGTAGGGACAGTAAAGTTCACCAGATTATACCTTATGCAACAAAATTTCCAAGCCCAATAAATGAATAGTACTGTAACAATGACAGAATAGATGCAACTATAGATTTTCACTGTTAAGTTAACAAAGGGGAGTCAGTGCAGGAAGGGTAAAAGGATGCTACTTCAGGAAGAAATAACCGTGGCAAAAATGAGGAGGGATAGTTCATCTTTAATTGCTGTGAATCCACAAAATAGTATGGCTTTTATGGAACCTGCAAGGGCAGGAAACGTGCAGTGGCTGAATTTGCCAGAAGCTAAAATTTTGATTTTCTTACGGCGGGTTGAGATGTAGGGATTAGGTTAGCGATGTGTTTGGGCAATTCAGACTTCACATGCTGAATTCCATATCTATTGGCAGAATAGAAAGTGACTGCCACTTCTATTCTCTTGGTTTTTGTCAGTTCCACATGATTAAAATCAACGTATGATCATGATGTGGAGGGAAGCTTTTCACTGGTGCTGTTAAGTTAACAAAGGGGAGTCAGAGTGCAGGAAGAAGTAACTGTGGCAAAAATAAGGAGGGTTAGTTAAGCTTTAATTGCTGTGAATCCACAAAAATAGGAAGGCTTTTACGGAGCCCTGCAAGGACAGAAAATGTAAGGTGCTGAATTCACCGGGAGCTGAAATTTTGATTTTTCCACCACCAATTGACAATACAACAGGCACGAACAGGCTACAAAAAAGCCTCCTGGACAAACAGGAAAACTCTGCACCATGGTCACAACTTTCTGTTCAACGCCACTGCCATTAACAGAAGATTTGTTGAGAGCTCAAAGCTGGCATATTTTTCAAAGTTAAATTCCACTTGTAATTATTTCACATTCCATTAGTTTCATTTTATTCATGTTTGCACTATTATTTGCTGACACCAGCTTAGCCAGAGAGCCAATTATAACTGCACGCCTCATGGTTGACCCGCCATGATGCACACGGGGATTAGGGACATTTCTTTATCGTGGCAGTAACATTTGCTTTTTTGCGTTCACTTTCTATTGAGTGTCCATATTCATGTCCAATGTTGTACTCAGCACTCTGAAGGACATAGGTGAACTTGAAGACCCAGCCTTTCATGCATTGTAAAGAATATTGTCTAACTTCACTGCCAATGGGGATAACTGAGATGTTGCAGGTGAACTCAAAACTCTATAGAGACTACCAACCAACACCCTGTTGTTACCAGAACCGACCCTGACATTCAAGTCCCTCACTTTTAACCTTGAATGCCAGTGCCCACCACACCCAGTATGCCAGGATCTTTCTTCTTTACTCTTCTGAGTCAATGTACACACATCTCCTCCACACCACGAATCACTGATTCACCCTTGCTGGTTCCAAGCCTCCAAGAAGTTACTACTCTCCTGCTGCTCTCTTGTGCCATGAGGTTAAACAAGGGAAACTGCTGACCTCTATCACAACTGGTGCAGGCTGCCTTTAAATGAATGTGTTCCGAGTACACGAGATTCTTGTGCACTACTGACTTTGTCTTGAAGGGAGGATAAGTTCTACGCTAATGAGGATTCATGATATGCAAATATGTTAAAGTGGGAACATGCCACAGGCGTGTGAAGTCTGAATTGCCCAACCATATCGCTAACCGCCATGAGAAAATCAAAATTTCAGCTCCCGGCGAATTCAGCCACTGCACGTTTCCTGCCTTTGCAGGTTCCATAAAAGCCATACTATTTTGTGGATTCACAGCAATTAAAGATGAACTATCCCTCCTCATTCTTGCCACGGTTATTCCTGAAGCAGCATCTTTTTACCCTTCCTGCACTGATTCCACTTTGTTAACTTAACAGTGAGAATCTATAGTTGCAAAGCAAGTGGGGCATGGCATAGAGCAGATCTCATGAGCTTTTTAGGTTTTTGCTTTCAAATTCTTTTCAGCATTTTAGTCAGATTCATCAGACAAGTCCACAGAACCTATCATTGTCCATAATATGCCTTATCTACCCAATCCTTAGTTAATTTACGGGAAGCACTCGGAAGAGGAAATTTTCATTATTTGTTCTATCATGCGTCCATACATGATCCTCCTTGACTGTGGAAGACAGCAAGGTAAAAGCTTCACTACATTTTGGCTTAAGCAATGAACTGTCAGGTTTTGTAACCTATCACACTCACTTCTTTTTGCAGGCATTATTTTGCAGATGCCAGAAGAAGTCACCATTAATCTTTCTATAGATTCTTCCCTGGTGGAAAGGGACTGAAGCAAGTCACATTTCAAATCTTCACAGGAACTCACAGGACATTGTGTCAAGCGCTCCAATATTCCTATGGCCAATCTGAGCTGCCCAGAGTCTGAGGAAGCTGATTCTAAATTCAAAAGTGAATTTGAATTCACTTTTAAAAAGTAAAGGAATGAAGAGGAGGAGGATTTGGCCAAACTACTAAATTTGCTCTTTGTCAGGGGCAAGTGTCCAAAGTCTACTTTCTGATTTTAGCCAATCCAGGAGACAATAACATTATAAAAATTAAAAAAAAAACATTCAAAAGGCACTTCACTGAGGTATCAGGAGGATCCTAAAGGAAGAGAAGAAGGTTGAGGGGCTGACATAGGGAATTCCAGGCATGAAGCTATCATTGGTGGGGAGGATGGAAGGGCAGAATGCTGCAGCTGTACAAGAGATCAATATCAGTGGAAAAGAACTCTTGGATGGCATGATTTCAGGTTGGAAAAGATATTGACACAGGAAGGAATGAGGCAGAACGGGATTTAAATTGGGAAACTGGGAGCTAATGTAGGTCAGCAAGAACCAGGACGAGCAGATTTGGTAAAGGATGGGGTACAGGTGGCAGACTCTTGGATGATGTAGCTGCAGAGGGTGGGAAACCAACTAGAGAAGCATTGGAACAGTCAAAACTAGAGACATTTCCCATGTTCTTTGAGGTTGCCACCAGCAACTGATATAGAATATTTTGGAATGAGCTGTTGATATTATTCAAGTCACTCAATTTCTCCCATTTCTATTTCCAACTAATTGCAGTGCCTGTCAAATCCAGCAGCGACAAACTCATCTAAAAAGGTGTGCAAAGTAACATAGGCACTGAGCCTGAGTGGCCAATTTGCAGTTGTTTGCCAAGCTTTTCTCACTGAAGCTGTGAGTGATGCCACTGGGACCTCGAATACATGGTTATAGAAGTTTATCAGTGTGGGTTTTGACAGTGTGGGTGATTGCTTCATAAGGGCAATACTGGCAGGTTTACATGGGAAAAACCGTGCAGACTACTTTCATATATGGGCCAAAATATTACCACCCCGCCTGCCACAGGAATCGGAGCGGGCAAGAGGTGCAAGATGGGAAGGTATGTTGACCTTAGGAGGAATTTTACGCTTTTAGTATCAGCAAGGCTGTAAAATCCCACCCATGGTGTGCAGTTTTGGTCTCCACATTTAAAAAGGGATATACTTTTTTAGTCACAAGTAAGGCTTACGTTAACATTAACACTGCAATGAAGTTACTGTGAAATTCCTCTAGTCATCATAATTCGGCATCTGTTCGGGTCAATGTATCTAACCAGCATGTCTTTTAGAACATAGGAGGAAACTGGAGCACCCGGATGAAACCCATGCAGACACAGAGAGAACAATCAAACTCACAATGGCCCAAGCTGGGAACTGAACTCAGGCCCCTGGTGCTGTGAGGCAGCAGTGCAAACCACTGTGCCATCCCTTGTACTGCACTGTATAGCACTTGCACTGGAGGCAGCACTGTGAAGGGTCACTAAATTGGTCCATGAAATTCAAGCCTATGATGAGAGGCTGAGTAAATTAGGCCTTTGGTCTTTGGACTTGGGAAGAATGAGGGGCATTGAAATTAAAAATTCTAAAGGGCTTAATAGAATAGGCACTGAAAGATTGCTTCTGCTGGTCAGAGAGTCTTGGGATTCAACCTAAGGATAAGGAGTCGATTACTTAGGACTGAGATGAAGAGAAATTTCTTCACTCTGACACTGGTGAATCTTTGGAATTCTCTACCCAGAGGTTGTGGATGCTCCATTGTTGAATATATTTAAGGCTGCGATGGATAGATTTTTGGTCTCTCATAATTAAGGGATATGGGAAAGGAGGAGAAAATAGGGTTGAAGTCCAAGACCAGCCTTGATCATATTGAATAAGCAATGGTAAGAAGTCTCACAAAACCAGATTAAAGTCCAAAGATTTTTTGGTAGCACAAACTCTCAGAATCTTGTTCTTTCATCAGGTGACTGAGGATTTGTGTTCACAAACAGAGCATATACAGACACAAACTCAATTTACAAGATAATAGTTGGAATGCGTGTCTTTCCAGGTAATCAAATCTTAAAGTACAACATGAGTGGACAGAGGGTCTTGGGTTCATGTCACACTATCTATAACCCCCACGACTTGCCTGGGCTTGCAAAATCTCACTAACTGTCCTGGCTGGAGACAATACACATCTCTTTAACATGTGTTTAACCCTCTCTCCACTCACATTTCTTTAAGACTTGATGACCTGTAAAGACTCACATTCCAACCATTATTTTGTAAGTTGAATTTGTGTCTGTATATGCCCTGTATGTGAACACAACTCTTCACCCACCTGATGAAGGAGCAGCGCTCTGAAAGCTAGTGGCGTGAGCTGCCAAATAAACCTGTTGGACTCTAATCTGGTATTGTGAGACTTCTTACTGTGCTTACCCCAATCCAACGCCGACATCTCCATATATTGAATAATGCTCAACGGGCCATATGACTTACTGCTTCTAATTCTTGTGTTGTGCTGACAAACAAATTGCTGCTCATCCCGGTCGACATGGTAAATACAAGCAACAAACCAGGAGAAAGCCACCACATCAAGTTCTTCCTCTCGTGTATCTGGCTCCTCTAGGCAAATCCCCCAATGTACAGAGAAACTGTCAGTGAGTACGCAAGCACTAGCAATCACTATGTTGTTAATAACCACTCTTGTTATACATAACTCAAGTTATTGCTAGGATATGTAAAGGACTCAGTCATTTCAGCATCAACCATTTGAACAGGCTTTCAGCATCACAGCAATCACCCAGCACAGTTCCATTTCCACTCAAAGAGCACTCAGACACAGAATAAAGAGGCACATCCCGTAATGTTACCTTTTAAGGACAAATATTTGTACTGGGTTTAAAGCAGATAATTTGTGTAAATAAAAAAATTAAAAGACTTGTAGCCAATTTATGCATAGCAACTCGCACAAACAGCAACATAATAATAGAAACATAGGAACAGGAGTAGGCCATTCAGCCCTTCGAGTCTGCTCTGCATTCATTATGATCATGGCTGATCATCCAACTCAATACTTGATGATCCTGTCCCCCACATCTTGATTCTCTTCATCCCAAAAGCTCTATCTAACGCCTTAAAAACATACAACATTCTGGCCTCAACTTTCTGTGGTAGAGACTTCCACCGATTCAGCATTCTCTGGGTAAAGAAATTTCTCCTCATCTCAATCCTAAATGGTTTATTCTGTATCCTCAGACTGTGATGCCTGGTTCTGTATACCTCTCCATCCAGAACATCCTTGCTGCATTTACTCTGTCTAGACCTGTTAAAACGTTATAGTTTTTTATGAAATTCCCCCTCATTCACCAAGACCTCTGACAGCACAGGAGTGCACTGGGCTCATCAGTCTTGATATTCGTGCTCAAGTTCCAGAGAGAACTGGCAACCCTGTGCTCAAAGTGCTACTGCCTGAGTCATGACTGACAAAATGACACAAACGTTAAATGTTTGCATTTTCCCTTCACATGGGCAGTGTTCTTTGGAAAGGGTTGTGCTCGGATGGAGCTACAAAGCAGCAGTTTGGCTTTATTGGAGGGAATGCATGACATGTTCAAATACATGTCTGAGACGCACCTGGCAATTAAAGATCATTTGGCCAATATTTAATAATGCAAAAGATAATAAAATCCATATTCAGAAGCCAAATGCTGCGGTACAGTGGTAAGCACTGAAGCTCACAGTGTCGGGGATTTGGGCTCGATTCCCGACTTGGCTCACTGTCTCTGTGAAGTCCACATGTTCTTTCCACGCCTGCATGGTTTCCTTTGGGTTGTCCAATTTCCTCCCACCATCCAAAAGACATGCTGGTTAGGTGCATTGGCCATTCTCCCTCTGTGTACCTGAACAGGTGCCGGCCTGTGGCAACTCTGAGGTTTTCACGGTAACTTTATTGCCGCTTTAATTAAGCCTACTTGTGACACTGATAAATAAACTTAAACTTAAATGGAAAAGTACTCATAAATTTAATAAATGATAGCTGACACAGGCCAAAATGTATGCAAGGTCTGGAATTCCTGATATGCACTTCTGCCTGTGGCATACATCTTTCTGAGTAAAAAGAAATAAAGATGGTGAGTGGCAGGAGATGCCCATCATTGGAAATGTTTTTGATCAGAAGAGTTCTGCACTAATTGTTTCCCTGTATGTGATCAACCCAACTCTGGCTTCCCCATTATTTTGCTGCACATTCGCTGCCTGCTGGATGGCAAAACATTCTGTACTGAAGGACGGCTGAATAATCCAAACAGAATCATCACTTCAGCATTTAAAACTGAGATGAGGAGGAATTACTTCTCACAGAGGGTGGTGAATATGTGGAACTCGTTGCCCCATAGTGCAATGGAGTCTGAAGCATTAAATGAATTCAAGAAGGAGACATATGTTATATCACATCTAATAGTCTGACAAAAAAAAAGGCTAAAGGGATATGGGGAACAGGTAGGGAGTTAGATTTGAGACCAGGAAGAGAGCAGCCTGGTCTGATTGAATGGCAAAGTGGGCTCAAAGGGCTGGAGTGCCTACTTCTGCTGCCAATTCCTATGTTCCTATTTCCCACTGAGCCTGACAGCACAACAAATGATGTATAAGGCACATTGTTTTGTACATGGAGGACAGAGGGAGGGTGGTTACACGCAATTCATCAGATAAAGCTGCCAAGTTGACCCATGGCCTGCGTTACTGGACGATTAGACATTTTAATTTTCCAATACACATCTGACCAGCTGCAGCAAGTATTCTTCAACTTACTTCAACTTGCATTCCATTCCTTTTACTTTTTGTTGTCTCTCTCTCATGTCAACTGAGCACAAGAGTCACCAGAACATTGGAGTACAGATGTTGTTTGTAACTGAATCGATTTTATCCAGTTTAAACATGCTACACAAATCAAGCAAATAAACTGATTCATTGGAGAAGCGAGTAGGTGTTGAAACTAAAAAAATCAACACCCTCAACTGAAATAAATCTTAAAGAAACTGACAGTTTTCCTTTTTTCGCCAACATTTTTGAAAACAGGGCATATTGGTATTAATTTGTAGATAAGCAAAACAAGCCAGGTTGTTGCAATTCCCATTTGAAAAGGACAAATACATGAGGCACCAAGATCATCAATATTTATTATAACAAGAGACTGTTATAATCTCAGTACATTCATATTTAACTAGATCCTGGGCAGTAAAGAGTTAATTCTGATAGTCAGGACACAATGTCCACTTTGTTAGAGAGAGAAAAAATATGAATATTGATAGATCCATGAATTCTTGAAACATAAACCATCGTACTACATATTGCAAAATATTGAACTGTTTTATTATGGATATTAATGCAAATCATTTTTACGTAGTTACTGGCTAAATAGTCTCGATTCCTGTCAATTTTGAAAATTTCCATGCCCACGTTTTTGTGGAAGTTGTTTCTGTACATTTCCCATTCAGCCATTACATATTCATATCACTGGTGCTACCGTAGTGACGCCACTTTGGTTTTCTCAGCTTCTGAGCCTGCACAAAACAGACAGGCATGCATTTATAAAGCACTTCTCATGAATATCGGATGTCTCAAAACACTTTCCAGCCAAGGAAATGCTTTGAAGTGTAGTCACTGTTGCAATGTCAAAAACACAGCCGCCAATTTATACATAACAACCCTGATAAACAGCAATGTGATAATAACTAGATAATCTATTTTTGTGATGTTAATTGAGGGATAAATATTGGGCAGGACAGTGGGAATAACTCCTCTGCTCTTCTTCAAAAGCATGCATGGGATCTTTGACATCCACTTGGAGAAGTAGATTCCAAAAGGCAACACTCCTGACAATGCAGCACTCCCTCAGTACTACAACGGAGTGTCAGCATTGGTTTTTGTGCTGAAATTTTGGAGTGAAATTTGAATCCAGAATCTGAGAGATCAGAGGGCCACCAGCTGAGCACAATTGGCAGCTTATTATGGCAGAGAAAGTCTTACGCTCCATAAAGCTCAGATTCTTCAATTTGTTTGCATTTTGATACATGTCACTGTCTTCCCAATCCATGATGTGGAGGTGCCAGCGTTAGACTGGGGTAAACATAGTAAGAAGTCTGACAACATCAGGTCTAAGTCCAACCGATTTATTTGATAGTAAACTCACAAGATTTTGAGGTTTGCCTCTTCGCCAGGTGAATGGCGAGTTCTAGCCTCAAACAGAACATATAACAGCACAGACAGTTTACAGATTACTGATTAGAATGTGAGTCTTTACAATTGGTTTGCAAAACCTCACTTACTGTGCTGTCTGGAGACAATACACATCACTTTAACCTGTGTTCAATGCTCCTTCCACTCACGTTGTCAGCCTCTTTAAGACTTGAATAGCAGGTCAGTTGTAAAAACTCACATTCTAATCAGTAATCTGTAAACTGTCTGTGCTGTTATATGCTCTATCTGAGGCCAGAACTCTCCATTCACCTGACAAAGAGGCAAACCTCAAAATCTTGTGAGTTTACTATCAAATAAATTGGTTGAACTTAAACCAGGTGTTGTCAGACTTCTTACTGTGTCTTCCTAATCCATACTCAGCTTTCTTAAATTCTACATGTGAATGTCTCTAAATAGGTTTGCACTCCTGTCACAGTAGTAAAATAGCTGTAACCAAAGTAACAATTAATATCCTGTGTTGCTGTGACTGTGGTACATTACACCTTTTCACCCTTCTTGACCTTCAATCCATAGAGCCAACTTTTGAAATGACTGGCAGTACCATCCTCTTCCAATGCTTTGCCTCTGTTGCCCTGAGTCCCTCACTGAGTTGCTTTCATGGCCAGAGAATTTCCAGCTGCAACTTTTCTTCCCAGTTCCACTCCATCACCTCTGTGATCCCCCAAGGGCTATGCTAGCATTACTCCAAGGAAATTCCCTACACATGAATTGCATTATGTAATCCTCGTATATGCCCTCTCATGTTTTTCCAATATTTCCAAAGGTTGGCAATGAATACTTCAGTGAGATGGGAGCAGATGTCTAACAAATCATTAAGTGTATTGATTTTATATTCAATAAGATATTGTCGAGAAGATATAACAAATCTCAGGTTATGAGACATTATAAATCAGTGAAGGTCCTGAAGCTAAAGAAAAATAGCAAAGTAATAAAAATATAAATACACCACACTATTTAAATTACCCTTTCTTTGAAAGAAAAAATGCATTCCTCTATCACCTTTCATGACACCAGAATGCCCAAAGTTCTTTAAAGCCAATGAAATATGTGTAAAGTGTAGATACTATTGTAATGTAGGAAAGTCTGCAGTCAACTTCAGGCCTGACAAACAGCAATGTGAGACAAACAGATTATCTGTTTTAGCGATGTTGGTCATAAGCTAAATGTTGGCTAAGACATTGAGGTAACTTTTCTTCCATACAGTTGCAAGGGATCTTTCATGTCCATCTTGGGAGGCAGGTAGGACCTTTGTGTTAAAGCCTCACTCCAAAAGAAGCACTTCTAACACAACGGCATTCCCTCAGCCCAGCACTAGAGGACAGTCTACATTTTGTACTCAAGTCTTTGGAATAGAATTTGAAGGCACAATCTTCTGACTCAAGACAGAAGTGTTCGCATTCAGTACAACTGTTGTTACGGTTTCCTAACCCAACTTGTGATGGACCAAAACCCAGAGTTTTTATGTGACTTGTCTTCAATTCAAAAAAAAAGTGAAGGTAAAGTTGCCTCTCTCTGCTTGAAGGTGACGCCTGACTGGTGGTGATTTAACTCAAGGATCGCCACAACTTAGGCGAGGGGAAAGGTCGAGAAGGTGGTGCCTTCATGAATAATATCAGCCAGTATAGGAACTGAACACATGCCACTGACGTCACTCTTCATCACTAACCAGCATCCAGTCAACTGAGCTAAATTGGAGGTCAAATCACAGATTCCCAGCACCAACCCACCAGCTATCATCCTCAACCATCTCCCTACTCATCACCTCACAAGTGAGTGCTTTGCTGATGAAACACTTGACCAAGCTGTGAATTAAAACCATGTCCCTTGCCTGTAGCAACATTAGCTAAGAGCCTGGCCTATGAACCAGCAGAGTCCCATCTCGCACCCTTGAAAGCACCTCAGAGAAGATCTCTGAGGAGGAATGGTTGAAGCATCACAACTGTCGTCAGCACTACCTGCCATCACAGAGACGCACCTCAGTGGGCAAACTTAGCAGACAGGCTTCTGGGCCACTTTCTGATGAGCGCCATGCAGCTTCCAATGCACATTAGGTGGAGGCAGGCATATCCGACAGTCTGAGCTCTGCTGAATCCCAGGAAACAGCTGTGTCCCAGCTTCAGGATACGTTCATTCCTCAGCTGGATAGGATGCAAAGACAGAGCTGGGAATACAAGCAGGGATTGTCAGCGACATCTTTGCAATGGCAAGGCTGAATAGAAGCCACAGGAGATGTTGCCAGTGATGTATGACACTGCAAGGGTGATGACCATAGTCTGGGGCTTGAGGTCAGATCCATGGTGGGAGAACCTCAAAGCATTGCTCAGTCCCTGAGGATCGTGGCAGAGGTTTCAATACCATGGTCCAGATAATGGCAGACCTCCAGGACTGGCAGCACCAGGTGAATTGCAAGCTTCTAGAGTTCACTTTAGCGACCCCTTTGCTTCATTGAGAAGCCCAAAGGCCTAAGAACACCTGGAGATAGAAGGAATTGCTGGAGCACCCACCACAGCCTTCCACCAAGGAGATATTGGGACTGACTAGTGCTTCTGAACTTCAGCTTCCTGATGCTAGTGCACTTCAGGGGCAATGGGCTGAACCAGATAATGCGGCAACACCAGTCCAACCAAGAGTATTCTGGGGCCTTCTAGATCCCAGCCACTCCAGAGAGGACATGGGGGTCTTATAAACCGAAGTCTCTATCTTCACCTTCTAGCCCCTTGTTTAGCTGTTGCTGCCTCTGGCCCTTACACCTACCCTAAGGAGTATTGGTCTTCTGGTGCTGGGTTTTCCCTGTGTGCAGGTAGCATCTGTGCTCCTCCAGCACTGTAATTAGCAGAATTGTCAGCTCCACTGGTTCCATCCTGATCTCGAGTGGAAAGCTTGAGGAATGCAAGAATGAGCAAGAGAGAGACAGTTACTTGGTGTCCCAGCCGCCTAACTTTAGAGCCTTCCTTCACCCATAGTCCTCCAAGCAGCCAGTCCACCTTATCCAGCAGCTACCATTCACTCACATCTCAGGTGCCCTCCCATTTCCATTGCTTGCTTGGCTCCAGTCAATGCCCTTGCACTTTCAAAGTCACTTCTGGTCTCTTGTTTTGTGGTCCCCTCCCTTAATCTCTACATTACTGGGGTTCTGACAGGAATTTTCAGTGTCACCAACTCTCAAGAATAGGGTAAACTGGATGGTTCTGCCCACCTTGAGGGTTTCCTTAATGGAATGGCACTGGAGTTCGACACTTTGCAGACACAGGCCTCTTGATCTGATACATCCAAGTGTTTACCCTTGAAACCGTTGACTTTGAGAATGGGGCAGCTGACATTGTTAAAGATTAACTCAGGATGGCCAATTACTTTGATGAGTTTCAGGAATGTTAAAGGACACAATTACATCCTGTCTCTTTGAGATCTCATTGCTGTCAGGCCTTTACACTTAAGATTCATGGTCAGCCACTCCATTAATTTCTAATGACTGCACCCTGCAAATTGTCATGGATAATGCACCAGGACTGCCCCCGTACAATCGTAGAATCCTGACAGTGCAGAAGGAGGCCTATGGCCCATCGAATCTGCACTGACCACAATCCCTCCTAGCCGTTATCCTTGCAGCTCCATATATCTATCCTGCTAATCCCGCTGACACCAAAAGGCAATTTAGAATGGCTAATCAACCTAACCCACACATCCTGGGCTTGTTTTATTTTAATTTCAAAAAGCACAACATCTTTTTGACATGGTTTTATTTGCACAAGAAAGGCTTCTGGGTTATAGATATTCATACACAGGGGCCTGTCCTTTGCACGCAAAAGGGAGATGTCCCAATATGGCTTCTTTTTTGAATTAACCATAAGTGTGTCAACAATGGTTCACCATGGCAATACCTCAACAAACCACTCAACTTGCCAATCAATCAGCACCCTTTTCTCATGCAGTATAAATTGTTGCTCCCTTTGAAACATGACATTCTTGCATCTGTCCTGATGAGTGCAAGATGAAAAGCTTCAACAGCATGTCTCTTTTTACAGCAAAAAACTAGGCTAATATAGGGCGACATGGTGGCATAGTAGTTAGCACTGCTGCCTCATGGTGCCAGGAACCCGAGTTCAATTCCAGCCTTGGATGACTGTATGGAGTTTGCATTTTCTCTCTGTGTCTGGATGGGTTTTCTCTGGGTGATGTGGTTTCCTTCCACAGTCCAAAGATGTGCAGGTTAGATGGATTGGCCGTGACAAATTGCTTCTCAGTGTCCAAAAGATGTGTAGGTTAGGGGGATTAGCGGGTTAAATACAAGGAATTACAAGGATAGGGTGTGGATGAGCCTGGGTAAGATGCTCTGTCAGAGAGTTGGTGTAGATCCAATGGGCCAAATGGCCTCCTTCTACACGACAAGGATTCTATCAAATGCTGCTGGTAGGAAAATTCTGAGAGCTTGAAAGACATTATATAAATGCATGTTTTCTGTCTCTTTTGCAACAAAATTGGCTGTAAATTGAAAAATATGACAATTCACAATAAAATATTCACACTTCCAAACTTAGTATTGCTGTGAAATAACCTAGGCTTTATGCTAAAGTTGAACTCAAAGTGCCAATTACATGTAGGAAACAACTAGACTCTGGAGATGAATGAAATGAAACTTCAAGGAAGCAGTCTCTCATACCCCATCTACTTGACGCCACATTGATTACAGTCAGAATTTTCTGACTGTTCATACCAGTGGGATTTTCCAGTCCCACCGATGGCACACTCCCACTGCGGGTTTCCCGGTGATGTGGGGTGCCACCTGCTAAAATATACATGCCACAGGGAAGCCAGAAAATCTCCCCTCACGAAGAGCTCTTTCAGTGTCAAATCTAGTTGACAAAACGTTTGGAAGACAGACCCCTTGGCACTTTGTAAATCTCCAAACCGTAAATTCAACATTCTGAGAGCAGAATTAATAGCCTTAAAAATTTCTCAACCTGTACATTTTGAGAGAACACAACTTTTTGTGCCCAAACAGGGGCAAAGGCCCCTCTTGGCAACAGCTACCCTAGATCTGAGCAGGCACGATGAACACAGTTCTGTTTGGCTGAAATCTCTGAATGATTCCTACGATGCAAGTGTGCCCTCAGATTTTTTTTTCTTTTTTATTCTAATTCAATCCAATTAAACCCAATTCAGAGTCCCAACAAGTTGGGACATTCCTGATCCAAGTTGACAAGATAGGCCTCTTATCTCCTGACTTGAGCTTGATCTACATGATCCAAGCTGATTGGAGAAGGTGTAGCTCTTCCTCCAAGGCTTGATCTCATTTGCATCTTAGCCAAAAGGCTGAGATGCCACTTGAAAAAATTGCTTCAAATGAAGCTAAAATCTAACCTAATGACTTCAACCAAGTGCAGCATGTCGATACTACACTTGATCTTAGCCAAAAGGCCGAGAAGCAAGTGTGCCCTCAGAAGCTGATCAAGCCATTGTCCATTTCAAACATTTTCTGTTCAAAAACCCTTAAGAGAAATGATCATAGATAATTAAAGCAGCAGCATTTTAAACAGTCTTGTTCCTCTTGAAAACACTGACTCACAAATATAAATGTTACAGACAGAGGGATCTGACTTGTTAATTGCCAATAAGAACAGGATCATTTTCTAACTTACTTTTATGATCCTTTGTTAAAAAAAAAATGTCCATCCGCTACTGTGGATAACAACCATTAGAAGGTACAAAATGATCTAAATAAACACAATTTCACAAAAATGAGGTTTGTGGGAGCAGGTATTTGAGTGGATTGCTGGTTAGTCTGATGTTTGTAATTGCTTATTCCCTTATTGATTATTCATGCTATTTCTTATGTTTCCTGCAGATTTTGACCTTGCTGATAAAGCTAGTGTATGTGGTCTCTCAAGTTACCATGCAGTGGCAAAGAGACCTCCATCGCAGGTGTGAAAACAAACTGAAAAAGGCCTTCAACATTATATGACATAATTGGTTTGCTGCATGCACACACACACGCACTCAGATACACACACACGCGTGCACACACAGAGTTCAAAACACACATACAATAAACATCAATAAAATTTTAACTTTGGGAATCTTGATTGCATTTTTTAAAAAATATCAAGGAAAACCAACTTACCCAGTTTCTTGCCAGATCTGTGCAATTTCACAAGTGTTTTCACAGGATGTTAAAATGAATCAAAATAAACTCGTTTTTAAAAATGCCTTTCGCTGACCATGAACAAAGAACAAAGAGCAACACAGCACGGAAAACAGGCCCTTCGGCCCAACGAGCCCACGCCGCCGTCCTAACGTCTTAATGACATATCCTTGACTTTAGGGTATGCCAATGGCAAGGTCAGTACTTTTTGTCCCAACCATCAATTACCCTCGAGGGTCCCATCTATGCTTTGCTTTTTGAAGTGTATATGGAACATTCCTTGTCCCAGTTCCACTCAGGCCCCATCCCTCATCTTGTTTTCTGGTACATTGATGTCTGTTTTGGTGCTGCTTCCTTGTTTTCACCATGAATTGGGGAATTGCATTGACTTTATTTCCAATTTTCACCCTCTTCTCACCATCACCTGGTCTATCTCTGACTCCTCCCTTCCTATTTCTAGGGATAGGCTATCAATCAGTATTCACTCTAAGCCCACAGATTCCTGCAAAGACACTTCCTCACACCCCTTTTCTTGTAAAAGAGAATGGGTGAGCCCGGATTTAAATGCCACTCAGTGAAGTTTGTGATCTGCAATCTGTATGTGATTTTAGCAACAGAGCCCCATCAAGACTGAAAAAATCATAACCTCGATTATATGATCACTATCCGTAAGATTGTTCATTAACCCTTCACTCCTGGATCTAAAAGTGCTTTCTTTGCTATGTTAATAGATATAGTGATTCCATATAAAACAGTTAAAATTGTTCCCAAAGGAGTATTCTATTTTAGATATTAATTATTGACATGTTATTACAGCAAAGTGTACATGTAATACCTACAGATTTTGTTGATTAAAATATTTGTGGAATAAAGAAACAGTTTCCAGACTTCTAACCTATTATTCTCTTTATCATTTAGTGAACAGAAAGTTATATATTTTTTTCAGTGTCCTCCTCTCTTCCACCTCCTGAAAACATCGATTTATTCTTGGGTACGGTTCAATGAGCATTGTGAACCTTCTGCTACCTTGCCCAACCGATTTCTATTCAGTTTTGGCAAGGAGCGTGAGCAGATTATTTCACTGCGGGAATATTACAGCTAAGGCAGCTTCCTATCTTCAGCACACACCCACACACATGCACTTTCAGTAGCATTCCCTTGTGGCCTCCTATTTGAGATCAGCTAACTCGAAGCAGATCAAGGATCAAATGTGAGAACATTTGGCCTATTTGGCTCAGCCACTCACTGGATATATTTGTTGAGTACTCTTCCCTTATTGATAGATGCAGTAGCTGCATGGACTAGACAGCCCGAGAGAATAGGTAAATCTAGTTCCATTTCCCAGGTCTCTGTCAATGCTCTGCTTAACTGGCTGAAGGATGACTTTCACTCAGTCTTCCTTGCCCTCCCCTTTTCCCCTGTTTCTGCTTTGTACTTACCCAGAATGATTGCCAAAATGAAGTGTTTAGCAGAGAGTAAGACTGTATATATCTCCGAACACAGTGTTGGTAACACAACATTTTGATCCCCATGCGCCAGTCAATATCTATTTCTTTGAGTACAGCTCAGCTATTTAAAAGAAAATACACATTGTATTTTGTGGGGTTTTCAGTGACAAAGAATAACGAATCTTATGTAGTGCTGCGAGCTTCAAATCAGATTTTGCAGGTGGCTCAGAGATGCATTTTTACGTCTTTCCTCAAAACCTCTTTGTGCAGCTCAAGATCCGAGTGAAACAAAACTTAACTTTCTAATGTACGGCATTGCAAGAATCAAGTGAGCTTTTGTGATAATGACTCTCTTTATTGACCTCAATTCAAGCTTCTGTTCACTTTGACAGCAAGAAAGCTTCAAGTGATTGATGACTATAAACCCGGAAACAAAAACCTTTTATTACAAAAAGTCTTAATTTTATGTTTAAAAAGTCCTTTGTAAAAGCGAACAACAGTTTTGTTTCATTAACGTGCTGATGTTAAGTAAGCAAAAGTTTGATTCCGATTTTCAACAAATGAGATACACACAAATTAAACAATGGCATTAAACCAATATTGTTGTCATGAGAGTAAAACAAATTCAGATGAAAAGCCAGCCGTCACTATATTTGGACTCATGTTTATTTCAAATTTATTAAGCGTGCAGCATTATAATGTCAATCAGCTTTTGAGTATCACAGTCCCTAATCAGAAAGATTAGAACTGTTTTCATCCTGAATTATTACCTTTCCAATTTCTGAGGCATCATACTTTGCCATTGTGCAAATCAAATTTATTTTGCTGTCTACTTCAAAATAGCTTTTCCCCTCAGTTTCTTCAACCTTTCAGGGCTGTCACTTTTTCCTGCTTTCCTCCAACCAGATAATTGAATGGAGATTGGAAGAGTGACAGAATGAAAAGTTCATTCTGCCACTGGGGTTTGTTTCTCTTCAGCTTAGGTGGCTGTTCTATGTTATTAATGCATTACTTTAGATTGACTGACTCCTTGTTAAATTATGATCGCCATTCTGCTGGGCAGAAAGAATGACTCAGAGATTATGCTAAACGAATGCAACAGTTTAGGAATAGTCAGTGCTGGACTGAATAAGTCCACCAGCATCTTTTTATCAACACCAAAACAATTGTTCTTTTTTTTTAATTTTAAGTATCAGTGTCACAAGTGTGCTTACATTAACACTGCAATGAAGTGTATGTGAAAATTCCTTAGTCACCACAGTCTGGCGCCTGATCGGATACACTGAGGGAGAATTTAGCACAGCCAATACACCTAATCAGTGTGTCTTTTGGACTGTGGGAGGAAACCGGAGCACCTGGAGGAAACCCACAAAGACACGAGGAGAACTTGCAGACTCTGCTCAGACAGCGACCCAAGATGGGAATCAAACCCGGGTTCTTGGCACTGCAAGTCAACAATGCTAACCACTGTGCCACCGTGCTGCCCTGCATCTCCTTTATGTAAAGGCTGTGAAATAAACAGAAGTTTTCAACCCTTCTATGGTATAAGGAAAAATTATAACCCATGTAAACAGATAAGGTGGGACTCAGCACAATACTGCCTGCACAATGATGCAAGACAATACATGACCCATACTTTGAACTCAGTATAGTGTTGGACTGAGCCATGGTCTAAGTACTTTGTGCAGACAGTTCCTTGCTTGGATCTTGAGTCTACCCATGCGTATAGTTTCTACAAGTTAATATTTGCTGTTGAACTACCTAAGACTACGAATACTTTAATAAGACTTACTGAACAATTCTCAAACTCTTGCAATACTTCAAAAGCAGCGTTATTGAGGGCATAGCTAGAAATTTATAGTTTGCAACAGAGTGCATTTGAAGCGTTACAACAACAAAAATCTATCTCTAAATTCAAGATACCACCTTTAGAATCCAGATGAAAGTATGCTGCTTCTTGAATTATTGATGTTGATACAGTTCCAGTTGGAGATTTCCATGTGCCAAGAGATCTGGGATTTTAAAATGCTTTCTCATCAGCCTTTTCTGCATGGGTTACATTCAATGAATTACCCACTGGCTACTTTTACTCTGCCAACTTATTTTACATTAGCTAATATTTACCTACTCCATCATTTTACTGTATTTAAACAAGTAACAAAACACTATACAAATGAGCAGTTCTGAAAGCTCAACTTGAATTGGAATATAAAATACCTTACAGCAAATACGTTAATGCCTTTTTGTACAAGTTTCTAATAGAATATTTCTGGAGTACCCTGACATTTCTTTCAGATTCATCTAATTAAATACACCACCTAATTGAAAATATTGCTTTTACCAGAATAATTCACATTAAAGTGCTTATATTACTTGTATTACAATTTTTCTCATGTGTTAATAAACCCGTCCATGCAAAAATTGGATGTGGCTGTTCAAATGAAAATGCTTTTCATAACAGAGCCAGAGGCAATAAAATAAATCACCCATTTATTTACTGGTTGAATTGCTGCTTTTTGGTGCTTCTTGCCATTTTTGCTATTGCCAGAATAAGAAAGACTAACAAGTGATTGTCACAATGATTCTGTGCTTGTTACTGACAGACACATGTTTTCTAATAACTACTTCAAACGCTATGTATAAAAAATTTTGATAAAAGCTCAAGGAAAATAGTAATCTTGAAATTCACCACTTCAGCTGATATTGCGGTCACATACTTGGTACAACTGCATCGACTCCAAATAAAGTTATTTTCAAACCAGATTAACAGCATATTTATTCGTGAAGAACGGTCTCAGCAATGGTTAAGTACAGTTTTGGATGATAATTCTCTTCTGTGGCAAAAATGCTGTTGTTAGAACATTGAATACAAGGACTCATTTTGTGCTAAAAAGAGGATTTGAGGTCACCAAATATTTGCCCGTTGATTCAGTTTTACTGACAAGTAATTTTACACAGAATAAAAACATAGCAAGTTATTGCGGAACACATTGATATTGCTGTTGAGTTAAATTCTGCCTGTGACAAAATGAATGCAACTTCAAAAATGTAAACTTGACATGCAACAGAAATTGCTTTCCACAAGGCCTTCTAAATTTACTGATAGTTTCTTTCCTAGCTCATTAGAAAGATTAGAAACAAGACACATTTAAATCGAGGATATCATCACAGCAGTTTTGATCTTGTGTGCTTTGAAGATCATGATAAGGATCAGTGAATGTGAATGCAAGTGTTACGGACACAGGCGGATGAATGGCATTAGAGGAATTGCACATTCGGTGAGCTGGTGGATATACGATGGGCTGATTGGCCTCCATCAGTACTGCAACAATTCAGTGGATTAGGACCTGATGTATTCAAATGGCATCCAAATTCTAGCTGATTAGTGAAACTGTTGACACTCCATCCCCAACACCAGACTTTTATCTGAAAACACGTATGTATCAATACGTATTGTCAGCAAGTGAGTATTTTCATGGACCTCAAGAACATGACGCTAACACAAGTGATAATGATAACCCGTCTGATTCCAACTGTTCCATTAAAACAAATGGAAAGCTCCTATTAAAATGCTACCACAGGTATAACAAACACATTAAATTAAATTAAGATGAGTCCAAAAGCTGAAGAGATATAAAAACATAGAAAATTGAAGCAGGAGGAGCCATTCACCCTTCAAGCGTGTTCCGCATTCATTTGATCATGGCTGATCAAAATCATTAGCACTTGTGTTAGCGTCATGTTCTTGAGGTCCATGAAAATACTCACTTGCTGACAGTACATATTGATACATATGTGTTTTCAGATAAAAGTCTGGTGTTGGGGATGGAGTGTCAACAGTTTCACTAATCAGCTAGAACTTGGATGCCATTTGAATACATCAAGTCCTAATCCACTGAATTGTTGCTGTACTGATGGAGGCCAATCAGCCCATTGTATATCCACCAGCTCGCCGAATGTGCTTTTCCCCGATATCCCTTGGTTCGTTTAATCCAAAGAACATAGAACATAGAACATAGAACAATACAGCACAGAACAGGCCCTTCGGCCTTCGATGTTGTGCCGACCAAAATCAAAAGCAATGCCCCTCCAAACTAAACCATTCCCTTCTCTTCCATATACTTATCAATTAACCTCTTAAACGCCACCAAACTTGGCGCATCTACAACAGCTGCAGGCAGGGCATTCCACTCCCTAATCACTCTTTGAGTAAAGAACCTACCTCAAAGAGTGATTAGGGAGTGGAATGCCCTGCCTGCAGCTGTTGTAGATGCGCCAAGTTTGGTGGCGTTTAAGAGGTTAGTTGATAAGTATATGGATGAGAAGGGAATGGTTTAGTTAGGATGGGCATTGCTTTTTATTTTGGTCGGCACAACATCGAAGGCCGAAGGGCCTGTTCTGTGCTGTATTGTTCTATGTTCTATGTTCTATGTTCTTTGGATTAAACGAACCAAGGGATATCGGGGAAAAGCACATTCGGCGAGCTGGTGGATATACAATGGGCTGATTGGCCTCCATCAGTACAGCAACAATTCAGTGGATTAGGACTTGATGTATTCAAATGGCATCCAAGTTCTAGCTGATTAGTGAAACTGTTGACACTCCATCCCCAACACCAGACTTTTATCTGAAAACACATATGTATCAATATGTACTAATTTCTTCTTGAAGTCACACAATGTTTTGGCCTCAATTACTTTCTACAATAGTGAATTCCATAGATTCACCACTATCTGGGTGAAGAAATTTCTCCTTACCCCTGTCCTAAAAGGTCCCTTTTCCTCAAGCTATGACTGCTAGTTCTGGAATCCCTGACCATAGGGAACCCACCCTGTCTAATCCTGTGAGAATTTGGTAAGTTTTGTGAGACCCCTTCTCACTCTTCCACATTCAGATAAATATAATCCTAACCAATTTAATCTCTCCTCATATGACAGACATGCCATCCCAGGAATCAGCCTGGTAAACCTTTGCTGGATATCCTCCATAGCAAGGACATCCTTCCTCAGATAAGGACACCAAAACTACACACAATAGTCCAGGTGTGGCCTCACCAATGCCCTGTGTAATTGAAGTAAAACATCCCTTTTCCTATACTCAAATCTTCTTACTATGAAGTCCAAATTACCATTTTCCATCTTTATTGTCTGTTTTAGCTGTGCACTTATTTTCAGCGACTGATGCACGAGGACATATTAGAACATAAGAACTACAGGAATGACTAGGCCATCTAGTCCCTTGAGCCATTCAATAAGATCATGGCTGATCTTTTTGTGGACTCAGCTCCACTTATCCGGCCACTCATGATAACCCTTAATTCACTTACTGTTCAAAAATTTACCTATCCTTGCCTTAAAAACATTCGATGAGGTGGCCTCAACTGCTTTGCTGGGCAGGGAATTCCATAGATTCACAACCCTTTGTGTGAAGAAGTTCCTCTTCAACTCAGTCCTAAATCTGCTTCCCCTTATTTTGAGGTTTGACCCCCTAGTTCTTGTTTCACCTGCCAATGGAAACAACTTCCTTGCTTTTATCTTATCTATTCCCTTCATTACCATATATTTCTATAAGATCTCCCCTCATTCTTCTGAATACCAATGAGAATAGCCCCAGTCTATTCAGTCTCCCTTCATAAGCTAATCCTCAACTCCAGAATCAACTTAGTGAAACTCCTCTGCACCCCCTCCAGTGCCGGTATATCCTTTCTCAAGTAAGGAGACCAAAACTGTACATAGTACTCCAGGTGTGGCCTCAGCACCACCTTATACAGCTGCAACATAACCTCGCTGTTTTTAAACTCTCGCAATGAAGGACAAAATTCCATTTGCCTTCTTAATGATCTGGTACACTTGCAAACCAATTCCTTGAGATTCTTGCACAAGACACCCAGGTCCCTCTGCACAGCAGCATGCTGCAAATGTTTACCATTTAAATAATAGTCCATTTTGCTGTTACTTCTACCAAAATGGATGACCTCATATTTACAAACATTGTATTTCATCTGCCAGATCCTTGCTCACTCAGACTATTTATATTCCTTTGCAAACTTTCAGCATCCTTGGCACATTTTACTCTGCCATTCATCTTCGGATCATCTGTGAATTTTGACACACTATACTTGGCCCCTAACTCCAAATCATCTACGTAAACCATTAATAATTGCAGTCCCAACACTGATCCCTGAGGCACACTACTAGTCACTGATTGCCAACCAGAAAAACACCCATATACCTCTACTCTTTGCTTTCTGTTTGTTAACCAATCTTCTATGTTAATACATTACCTGTAACACCATGCACCTTTATCTTATGTAGCAGTCTTTGGTGAGGCAACTTGTCAAGTACCTTCTGGAAATCCAGATACATCACATCCACAGGTTCCCCATTGTCCACTGCATACGTAATGTTCTCAAAGAATTTCACCAAATTATTCTAACATGACCTTGCTTCATGAACCCATGCTGCATCTTACCAATGGGACAATTTACATCCAGATATCTCACTATTTCTTCTTTGATGATAGATTCAAACATTTTCTCTACTGCAGAAGTTAACTGGCCTTTATTTGCATGGTATAGGATACCAAGATCTCGCTGAGTATCCACCTCTTTTAATTACACCCATTCAAATAATATTCTGCCTTCCAATTTTTGCTACTGAAGTGGATAACCTCACATTTATCCAGATTATAATGCATCTGCCATGCACACGCTCATATACTCAGCCTGTCCAAGTCACACTGAAGCATCTCTGCATCCTCATCACAGCTCACTCTGCCAACCAACTTTGTATCATCTGCAAATCTGAAGAACATTTAGTTCAGTCTTCCAAATCAAGAATGTTTGATGTGAACAGCTGGACTCTTGAGCACAGATCCCAGAGCACTAGTCACTGTCTGCAATCAGAAAAATACCCATTTATGCCAACTTTTTGCTTCTTCTCTGCTAACAAGCTTTTGATCAATCTCAAGACACTACCCACAATCCCACACATTTTAACTTTCCATAATAGTCTGTTATGTGAGACTTCATTGAAAGCATTCTGAAAGTCTAAAGAGACCACATCCACTTATTCTCCTTATTCCACTCTATTTGTTACATCCTCAAAAGAATTCCAATAGATTTGTCAAGCATTATTTTCCTTTTGCAGATCTACACTGACTTTGTCTGATTATAGCATTGCTTTCCAAATGCTCAGCTATGAAATCCTGTGTAATGGACTATAGCAACTTACCCAGTACTGATGTTAGGCCCACTGGTCTATTGTTCCCTGTTTTCTCTACCTTCCTTGTTGAATAGTGGACTTCTATTAGCTACCCTCCAAGTGAGACAAATGTGACGTTCCTCTGCCATTGGCTATTTAGAAGGGTCACAATGTAAAGTAATTCAAATAACAAGGATGTTGCAAAGAAATTGAATTCAATTTTTCCTTTGCACTCAATTGCAATCCAACTGTTCCCAGCAGAAGTATAAATGCTGTCATTGCAGTTCACTGAGCTTTAGTATTTCTAATTCATAGTAAGCATATTTTCTATGTCTAAACGATGATTGAATTAATGCTAAATTTGAGATAAATCAACTTTTAAGGGGGATAATTGATGATATTTCAGAATATGTTCCAAGAACCATGCTGTATTTTTTCAAATGTCTGTCCTGAGAAGATAAGGGTCACAAAATTTAAAATGGCACCAAAGTGGGTGCTGGTGTGGGGAGGTCATGGTGCATAATTAACCCACATCCGATGCTTCAAATGCAATTAGCACCCAAACTTAATGCTACCTGCTCATTTAAATGTTTTTGATATGCAATGTGTACTTACAGTGCTGCTGAGAGACTGCATGCATGGGTTAGAGGTGCGATCCACTTAAGAATAGTGTGTATTATGAAAGCCAGACTGCACCTTTATAAGCTGAGGTATGTTTAAGTGGAGGCATGCGCTGGAACTTGTTGAGGAAGAGAATGTGAGCTGGAAGAACACAGCATGATGGCACACAGTTCATCAAAGATAAGGAGGATGCTCCATAATGTACTGCAGGCTTTGGTTGAGGAGGCAGAAGAGAGGTCCATCCATTAGCAGATTGCCCTTTAGTCAAATACTTTTCTTGTAGTGGGAGCAGATAGCCATGACAATCAATGCCAACAATGGAGCACTGAAATTCTCGATCTAGTTCTGTAAGATGTTTAATAAACTCACACAAGTGACTGGGTTCAGTGGGCATATCTTCAAATGCCCCATCAACATTAGTGTGAACCTCACCACACTGCTCACTGCACCACATTCTCATTATTCACAATCATTCTATCATGCGTATGTGTCACCTCGCCCAGGTATCATATGCACTACAACAACAACAGCAACTTTAATTTATGCAGCACCATTAACATGAGGAAACATCCCAAAATGTGTCACAGAAGCATTAGAAAATGAAGTATCACACTGAGCTACATAAAGAAATATTCGGTGGAATGATTTATCTAGTTAATTCCAATAAACGAACAAGACTTCTCCAATCTAAATATTGACTCCTGAGCTCATTCATTCATTTTTATCACTTTTCATTCTTATTTGTCAACTTCTGAAATCTTGCTCTCCATCTGGGGTGGCACGGTGGTACAGTAGTTAGCACTGCTGCCTCAGAGCTCCAGGGACCCATGTTCAATTCTGACCTCAGGTCACCATCTGTGTGGAATTTGCACATTCTCTCCACATCTGCTTGGGTTTCCACCAAGTGCTCTGGTTTCCTCCCAGTCCAAAGATGTGCAGGTTAGGGGCATTGGCCATGCCAAATTGCCCCTTAGTATCTGTGGGATCAGCTAGGATAAACGTGTGGGGTTATGAGGATAGGGCCTGAATAGGATTGTGGCCAGTGAAGATTCGATAGGCTGAATAGCCTCCTTCTTCACTATTCCATTACTCAATCTTGTCTCCAAACCTCCCCCCACCCACTCTCCACAACTGCCAGGCTAACTGCCATGTTCCTCGGGTGGTCCCCGAACAATCTGTACCTTTGTTGTGCCATTCACACATCCCAATCACTTAAAGTTACTGAGGTGACCTTATAGAGGTCTATAAAATAATGAGGGGCATAGAAAAATCAATATCTTTTCCCAAAGGTAAGGGAATCTAAAACTAGAGGGCGTAGGTTTAAGGTGAGAGGAGAGAGATACAAAAGTGTCCAGAGGGGATATTTTTTCACACAGAGGATGGTGAGTGTCTGGAAGAAGCTCTCAGAAATAGTAGTAGAGGTGGGTACCATTTTATCTTTTAAAAAGCATTTAGATAGTTACATGGATATGATGAGTATAGAGGGATGTGGGCCAAATGCTGACAATTGGGATTAGCTTAAGAGTTTTCAAAAAAGGGCAGCATGGGCAAGTTGTGTCGAAGGGCCTGTTTCCATACTGTAAACCTCCATGATTCTAATGGACTCTTTTAGCACCCTTCTCAGTCTTTATCAACATTCTCTCTCCATCGATGCTGTCAGACCTGCTGAGTTTCTCCAGCATTTTCCGGTTTTGTTTCAAATTCCAGCATTCACAGTATTTTGTCTTTATGATAAGGAAATATTCGGCCAGATGACAAAAGCTTAAGCTAAGAGTTAGGTTTAAAGAAATTAGAGGTAATTGAGGAGAAAGGAAGAAGAGGTCAAATGAGGGAATTCCAGAGTATAGTGCCTTTACCAGCAATGGTGGAGTGATTAAAATTACAGATGCACAAGGGTCCAGAACTATATGTGTGCAGGTATCTCAATGTGTTGTGAAACTGGAGGAGATCACAGAGATAGGGAGGAGGAACACTATGGAGAAAGTCAAAAGCAACAATGTGAATTTTAAAATTAAGATGTTGCTGGGCTGTGAGCCAGTCTAGGTCAGCACGCACAGAGATGGTTAGGTAAAAAAAGATCTGCCATGAGCTAGAACACGTTGAGAGGGTAGAATGTAGGTTGCGAGGAGTGTGGTACGATTCAGACAAACCACAAGGTAACAAAAGGTAAGAATGAGGTTTCAGCAACAGATAAGCCGAGATGGGAAAAGTCAGGCACTTTTACAGAGATGGAAATAGGTGGTCTTAGTGATAGTATGAATGAGGTTTGGAAGCTCTCTCAGGATCAAATGCAACATCAACGCTGGCCGGATCGCCTCAATTTCAGGCTGTTAGCAGGGAGAGAGATGGAGTTGGTAATTACAAAACTGAGTTTGAAGAGGGGATGGAAAACATTGACTTCAGATTTTTGTAATATTTAACTGGAAGAAATGCCTCATCCTCCACTACTGTGTAAATATTGTGGCAGCCATGACAAATGAGCCATGAGTGGTAATACGGCTCTTGGGATATTCATGCTGGCCACGTACACTGTTATGAGCCAACTGATCAGTGGGCAGTCCCTGTCCGTCAGTAACCGGCATTTGGTTTCTTGTTGTGACTCAAGTGGAGATGGCACAGCAGACTTCAGCAACATAATGGCAATCATGACTGCTGCCAGGATACCAAGATTGATCTGCATGATTGCCTGAGCATGGCTGCACACCAGCCATGCACTGAAGAAGCAGAATTTACAGGCAACATCTTTAAAGCAGCATCTGGATAATGAATGGAGTGTATAGAATCTCAGTGACATTTCCTGTGCAACAGTAGATGGCAAACTGAGACATGGTACAAATAGTTGCAACCTAGGAGTTAAATGTAAAAGAGTTGATAGTCATGATCTGCTTCACAGCCGCTGACAATATGCATCTCTTTGGTGGTAGAGGTGGGTACAATTATAAATATAAACGACAGTCGGACAGATATACGGATAGGAAAGATTTAGAGGAATATGGGCCAAATGCAGACAAGTGGCACTATTTCAAGAAACCTCAAGAAGCATGGATGAGTTGAACAAAAAGGCCTATTTCTGTGCTGTATTTCTATATGACTCTATGGTAAATGGAGGTATCTAACACACTGTTCATTACCGAGGTTCCGATGGAAGAATTGCTCCCAGAATGCTCTGAGCAGGTGTGTCCTTTGCAGAACTTCTTCCCCATTTCGGTCAACATTCAGTTGCATTTCCCATTTATTCCAACCTTAAATCTCTTTTTGTATATAACTTACAGATAACATTAAGACAATACTATGGGAGTGAATGCAGAGGAAAGACAATCTTCCCTTGATCCTACACTCTCCATGTTTCTCGATCATGACCATACTTTTCCTGAAATTTTCTTATTCATTCTTCCATAATGAATGTGGTTAGTCTCCAAATGCCAAGTTACATCCAGATGGAGGCTGTATAAATCCTACCAGTCCTGTCTCAGACAATACAAAGACCCAGCTGTAACATCACAACAGCCTGCTAATGGACCACTAACACAGCTTTTGGCTCTTTCATTGAACACATATCCTCTGTTAATTTTTTCTTGCGCTAATTGTATTTCAATAAATGTATAATGACTGGCACTTAAACCTTCCTCTTTTTAGGTCTGATATTGCCAAACCAAATCTATGAGGCCTTCAGTAAAATTAATTGGTGCAACCCTAACTCACTGGCTCGCAGATATAATTTGAGAACGTGTATCTATTCATAATTCAGCATTAATTGGCAATCTCACTGAGAGAGCTGGTGAGGAGAGCAACTGTTGGCATGTTCCAATTATGCGATAACAAGTGCATTTCTGCAGCTGGAGTTAAGGCAAACAGTTGCGCGAAGCTAAACCAATTTTACTCAGATTCTCATGCATGCTACTTTTGAAGGATAGTGGCACAGGTGACGTCTTTCTCTGTTTTTTTACTGCCTTACACCATTGATGTGGGTGATTTCAAAAGAAAGTTAGGCAGAATTCTTGATGAGGGAGGCAATGAGAGATATTGCAGTAATTATATCTTGGCCCAATTCCTGGCTACTTTTGGATAAATAGGCATCCAAAGTCCTCAACTTTGTGAAAACGATCCATATGTTGATTGTACTAGGTCTGTGGCTTGTACCAAGTTACAACAGTGACCTTTATGAAGCACATGTCTGAACCTAAAGGGTCAGCACAAAATTCTATGAAAGCAACCCAGTGAGGTGCCAGGAGACAGATGATCACACATTCAGACTGCTAGGTGATACTGCCAGGGAACATTGAAAACATTCAAGTTAAAAGGTTGCTCCATGGCCCGGGGTAAAAGTTGACAAGAGACCAAGCCAAAACCAAAAATAGTCATTCACAAGACATTCATTACAAAGGTGTGCCTGCCATCACAACTTTCTTGAGATCAGAGATTTCAATCACTTCATTAAGCATTGTGCATTTCAAAGATTATATCTAAATGTAAAATAGCTCAGTACAGAGATAGAAACATACAAAGTAGAAAAAGGAGTAGGCTATTCGAACTGCTCAGTCATTCATTCTGATCATAGCTCGTCATCAAATTCAATATCCTGATTCTGCCTTCTTCTGTATCCCTTGATCCCTTTAGCCCCAAGAGCTATATCTAATTTCTTCTGGAAATCCTGGCCTCAACTACTTTCTATGGTAGTAAATTCCATAGATTCCCACTCTCTGGGTGAAGAAATTTCTTCTCATCTCATTCTTTATCATCAAACTCTGACCCCTAATTCTTGACTCTCCCACCATTGGGATCATTGTTTTTGAATCCAACATGTCTATTCCTGCTTGAATTTTATAAACTTAATAAGATCCCCTCTCACTTTTCTAAATTTCAATGAATATAATCCTAACAGACTTAGTTGCTCCTCATATTACAGACCTGCAGTTCCAGGAATCAGCCTGGTAAACCTTTGCTGTACTCCCACTATAGGAAAGACATCCTTCCTCAAAAAAAGGACATCAAAACTGCACATAATATTCCAAGTGCAGCCTCACCAACACACTATACAATTGCAGCAAAACATCCTTATCCCCACACTCAAATCCTCTCCTAAGAAGGCAAATGATATATGGTGGTCTTCATTACTGTCTGTTCTTCCTGTACGCTTACTTTCAGTGACTGACACACAAGGGCACCGAGATCTCGCTGATGTGTCACTGTATCCTCTATGACTTAGGATGAACTCTTGTGTCTTCAACCCAGGCATTTTCTCAATCTCTTTAAAAGCTGAATAAGTTAATGAGATGAAGCAGGGTTGATTCAAATTACTAAACTGCTACATTCCACAGCAAGTTGAAAATACAGAACAATATGTTGCAATTAGGTTCACTTAGCTCAATTACATAATGGTCCAAAAGGTCATGCTGTCACGCTTCAGAAGAGTGTCTCACTTCAATTATAGTTAAAAATCACTAAATAATCCCGAGTGTTCCGAACCTCTTTCCCTCAACAAAGCTCACACTTTTTCCTTTCAAAAACCTAGACTGCTTTGCCTGACTCAATGCCAATCATTAATCAAATTCACTACCCCTGGAGCAGAACTCATCACTTGTCTTGGCAACTACCTTTGCTGAGTTCAAATGATAAAGAACAATAGCACTGAGTCCAAATAGTTGCTGAAAAATCAGATTATCTTTCATCATTTCCAGGATGTTGGTTCCATCTGAAATGTAAACTACCTTCTAGACCTGGTGTCCAATAATTTTAACCTGTGTGAATAATGCATATAACATATATTAATTACATCAAGCTAGTCTCTCAGTAACTCTATAGATGAATAGTCTGAAATGTATAAAACATGACAATAGTAAAGTTTAGTCTTGCAGTGCTCTTCGTATAACATGAATATAGGTTGAAAATCACCAAACCATGCAGACTTGGTCCTAAACTCGAGCATGTGGAAAGGTATTCTGCTCTACATCAAGGTTTGAAAGCAGGAAAGGGGGTTTTCAATGAAATTGCAGATGTGAATATGCACCCTCCAGAAGCTGGTTGAGTTTCTCTGAGCTGGATTTACTGCAGGCTATCATGGCAGAAATTTAACTGGAGGACAAAAGGCTAAAATTAGATGAGTGCAAATATCTTGAAGAACTTGGGGAGATTATAGACACAGGCAGAAAATGACAATCACAGACAATTGCAAGACCAGTGACAAATTTGAAACAAGGATGAGAATTTTATAAACAAGATGTTGCTTGACTGGGAGTCAGCATGACTCTTGTCAGTGCTCATCCTTTACTAAGAAACAAAATTAGACAGTGTCTGTGCGGTTAAACATAGAGATCAAGATTTTGTAAACCCACCCCTCCACAAGCTTTGTCTCATCTCAAGATTTGGCATTCACATAGAAGGCGTGGTATTTGCCTTGTGGTATGCATGTCAGAAAAGTTTTTAAGCCCACAGTCATGGTGAGCCCACAAAATAGTGTCACCCTTATTGCTGGAACATCTGCCTGCCCTGATCCAATCGGTCCCAGATCCTCTGAAAATGTGGGAGTACTGCTTGGACTGTCAGACTTCTGTGGGCAAGTATAAGTGTTACACAGGAAGTGTCAGTAAATGGTAGAGCCCTTAGAAACATTAACATACAGGAGAATCTACGTCCTCAGTTCCCTGAAAATGGCAACACAAGCGATAAGGTGATCAAGAAAACGTATGGCATGCTTTCCTTCATCAGTCAGGGCACAGAGTATAAAAATTGGCAAGTCATGTTGCAGCTGTACACAACTTTAGTTCAGCTACATTTGGAATACTGTGTGCTGTTCTGGTCGCCACACTAACAAAAAGATGTGGAGACTTCAGAGAGGGTACAGAAAAGATTAATCAGAACGTTACCTGGTTAGAAGGGCAATGGACAAGAGGAGAGATTGGACAAACTTGGTTAGTTTTGACTTGTCAGTCTCTGGTCAAGATCAAGTGTGGTATTGACATGCTATGCTTGGTTGAAGTCATTAGGTTACATTTCAGCTTCATTTGAAAACAATTTTTAAAAGCAGTATCTCAGCCCTTTGGAGGAGGTGCAATGCCCACTCCAATCAGCTTGGATCATGTAGATCAAACCCAAGACAAGAGGTGAGAGCCCTGTCTTGTCAGCTTGGATCGGGAACGTCTCAACTTGTTGAGACTCTAAATTGGACTTGATTGGATTGAATTGGAATAAAAACAAAAAAAAAAATCAGTCTCTGGTCAACGACACTGTGTGTCGTGTGTCGTGAAGGCACAGAGTCGCTGACCGAAGACTGATAGCCAAGTTCCACATGCGTGAGGGTGGCCTCAACCGAGATCTTGGGTTCATGTCACTCTATCTGTAATCCCCACGACTTGCCTGAACTTGTAAAATCTCACTAACTGTCCTATCTGGAGACAAATACACATCTCTTTAATCTGTGCTTAAAGCTCTCTCCACTCACATTGTCTGAAACTTTAAGACTTGATTAGCTGTAAAGGCTCGCATTCCAATCATTATTCATGTAAACTGAGTTTGTGTCTTTACATGCCCTGTTTGTGATCAGAGCTCCCACTCATCTGACAAAGAAGCAGCGCTTCGAAAGCTAGTGACGTTTGCGACCAAATAAACCTGTTTGACTTTAAGTGGCGTTGTCAGACTTCTTAGTGTGTTTACCCCAGTCCAACGTTGGCGTCTCCACATTACAAAATCTGAGCCATTATATTATGTTATGGCAAATTGGGGCTGTTTTCCTTAGAAAGACATAGACTTAGAGGAGATCTAATAAGGTGTACAAGATTATGAGGGGTATAGATAGAGTGAACAGGGTTAAGCTTTTTGCTAGGATGGAGTCAAATAGCACGAGGGGTCATGGGCTTAGGGGGGGGGGGGGAGGTATAATTTGAATGCTAGAGGGAGTTTTTTCACACAGAGGGTGGTGGGTGTATGGAATGTGCTGCCAAGTAAAGTGATGGAGGCAGGCACTCTGGAGTTATTTAAGAGATACCTAGATGAGCACATGAACAGGATGGGAATGGAGGGATATTAAAAACGGATTTAAAATAGGGATTGTGAGCCTTGGGAGTTCTCTGGGAAATGTGTAAACTGTGAATGATATTGACGTATTTCTGTTTTATCCTACAGATACTTCGGTCCACCTTGTTGTCTGACAAGGGGCATACACGCGATGGGTCGTGAGAGGGCTGCTCTTGGATTTTTCGAGTGGCCTAGTGCTTCACGTCGTTAGTGTACGCTTGAACTGGACCAGTTGGTGGGCAACACGACAGCTCAGTGACTATTGCTGTGCTGTGCAGATACATGGATTTGGGCCTGTGTCTGTGGGAATTTCCATGTTCTCCCCGTGCTTGCGTGGGTTTTCTCCAAGGGCTCCAGTTTCCTCCCACACCCCAAAGATGTGGTCTTAGGCTGATTGGCAAAACAATTTCTCCCTCAATTGTCTCACAAATTTGGTTCTGATGCATAGATCTATAAACGTAGACAGGGATCATGGGTAGAGGTGGGAACATCGAGGTGGCAGCGCGGGCTCGTTGGGCCGAAGGGCCTGTTTCCCAAGCTGTTTTATTCTATGTTCTTTGTTCAATTAGATCAGCAAGCAAAGGGCTGAGAAGGAAACAGGAGTTGGTGAGAGTAAAGTATAGGCAGCAGAGTTTAAGATGAACTCATGTTTACAGAGGGAAGACTGTGTGGGAGGGTCAGCCAGGAGCACACTAGAATGTAGGATTAGAGCTGAGCTGAGGCCAACTGACAGAAGTGAAAATAGGTGATCTTAGTGATACAGAGTCATTCCAGCCTCCATCCGACTAAGACTGAAGCAGAAGACTTGTGGACAGCTTCCTGCCCCAAAGCTAAGAGAAATTCTACATTTACCTTGTGGAAGAGTGTGTAATATTGTCTAGACAGTTAAATAACAAGAGGTCGATCAGGATAGATCTGGATCATTAAAGTATATATCAGATAAGACATAGATAATGTCAGTGACCTTGGATAACGATCTTGCTTGAGTTTTGACCAAGTAGCTTTATAATGTGAATGCAATATTAGAAGAACTAATAAAAGGATAGTCAGAGATCTAAAAGAGAAAATTGAAAGATAAAAGCCAGAGTTAAAGAGGATTTTTGAAGTTATTAAGGTGGTTAATTGATATCAAACTAAAGGGTAGTCACTGGCACACAGTCGCCATATCGGGGACCTGAAAAACAAACTCTCTCATGTTTGTTTATGGACTTTCGGGGGAAGGTCCATTTTTCAGAGTCCCTCAGTGCCTGACTGGAACACTAGTATCGGGAAGGGCATTCCTGCTGAGATCCACTCCTCTGCTCTTTCTTTTGACTCCTGTACTTTGCCAACTAGTGACCTCCCACATACTTCCTATGATCCCCTCCTGTTTTAATTTCCTGTGACCTGGATTACTCACCCATTTTAAGCCTTTGGTGGGCGCATTACTCGCAGCAGCCACGATTCTTGGTGGCACTAAAATTGGGAGGGGAGATGGGGAGCTGCCAACTGATTGGCTAAAAGATCTCTGTGGACAGGGTTTCTGCTCTGAGGTTCTAAATCCTAGGAAAAGCCAACATTGGCCAATTCTGCTGGGCCGTCCCCAACTGGGTCAACCAGCTTGTTCACCAGCTGAAGGACATAATGCCACTGCCAACATTCAATTCTGTCTCAAGATTCCTGACAGACTGGTTCAACCTTGGACTGCTGCCAGAAAGAGAGGAACTGGTACTTAGAGAGTAGAGTTAAGAATAGGAACTGTAGGCAGTCACATGGGTCAGATTGGTATAGAAGGATATATGCTAGATATGGGCAATTGGGATTAGCTTAATGGTAAAAACTGGGCAGCATGGACAAGTTGGGCTGAAAGGCCTGTTTCCATGTGGTAAATCTCTATGACCCTATAGCTGACAGTAAAAAGTCTCACAATACCAGGTTAAATTCCAACAGGTGTATTGGGTAACACAAACCACTAGCTTTCAGAACACTGCTCCTTCATCAAATGAATGGGATTTCAGTCCACAAACAGGGCAAATAAAGACGCGAATTCAATTTACAAAATAATGCTATAACTGACAACAATGGCTTCAGTCTTTCCTCTATTTGATTAAAAAAAGATTTCTGTTCACTCACTACTGGATGTCAGATAAGCATTCTGAATATTTAGCAACAGTGGATGAATTAATGTAGGTGATGGCAAGGTATGTCAGCATACACGTAAAAATTAATGCTGTACCTTTGGATTAGTGTCACTGAGCAGCAAAACCATGATGAGAAATGGGGGTGGGGGAGGAAGGGCCAATTCTTGGGGCAAAGCAAAGAAAATAATCCAAGGATAGGAAGAGAAGCTATTGTAAGTGATTCCCTGTCTATAGTTAGATAGATCAGAATAGAACAGATGAGAGCAGGCCCACACAGCTGGACAGCAGTAGGAGAAGGATGGTGTAGTCAACTGTATTAATGCCAAAGGCTTGAGGAAGAGAGGTGAGCAGGTGGTGAAAGTCAGGGTCAGAACAAGCCAAAGTAACTCAGGTTCAGTCAGGCCAGACCAGTTCAAACAAGATCACTATAAGGCATTTAAAAGCTTAAAGGGTAAGGCTAATTGAAATTCTGTACTCAACTGATAGGAGTACAATTTGTCAAGTGTATCAATATGACATTTAATTCCATGCCTTCAAGCATGATGGGAGAATTAGGCATCATGCAGCTGAATCAAGAGAAATGTTACTTGCTGCTTAGCTAAGTCAGAAAGAGATGATGATCAAAAATAAAGACAGCTACAGATTGTGATGGGCTGCAGCACTATCGGAGGAAGTCACCATACAATACCACAAAGTTAACTGCATCATCAAGGAGCAGTATGGAAAGTTCAATTCATAATGCATGTAGTGACCTGAAAATTTAAATTTGGGGTAATACTTTAAACACATTCCATGACTGAGATACACCAAAGTTTGTTTGGGCCTGTGATGGTTTCAATGGTTCATTAAAATTTAAGAGATATAGGATTAAATTGAATTTCTTCACAGAAGTTGATCAGCTGTGGAAATCACTCCCAAGTTTCGTATTTGAGGTACATCGCATGTCAACATTCAAAATTAGAGTGAAGAAGGAGTAAAAGAAAAGGGGATGATGTGTTTGGGAATAGTATTGACAAATATGATAAAGACTTTTTTCTTACATGAAGGGTAAACAGCAATTGCAACTCTGTATCAAAAAACTCCAGCTGGAATTCTCCGACCTCACCTGCAGCTGGGATTCTCCAGTCCTGTTGCTGGGAATAGAGGTTTGGCTTTATGCCAAACTCTCTGTTCCGACTGGCAGTGGTAGTAGGGAGTGAGAGACCAGAGAATTCCAGCCTCCATGTTTTAGAACCAGTTACAATTGCTTTAAGTAAATTCAATCTGTATTTAAATGCTGAGTATGAACTCAAAGACCTGCTGTAAAGTTAACCATTAGCCCTTGAGGCCAAGATTTGCTGTCAAAATGATGGCAAGGCTAATGATGCTGGCCATTATTGATGGGTAAATGCTGCAGCAATCTCAGTAGATGAGAACAAAGCTGTTACTCAAGTTGTAGTGCTCTGCCACTGACTGAACAAACATGACATTGCATCTTAGCCTCCCCATTTTTCCTTTTTTCAGAACTTGCTGTATTTACTCATTAAACATACCTCGGCCATCACCAGCTTAAGTAGTTTTTATAAAAAATACAAACTAAGGTTTGACAGGTAAAATTGCGACTGAACAATAGGTATCTTAAAGGAAAAAATATTTCATGTACAGGTCAAGTATATTCCAACTTTATTATGCAGTGAGTGATTGGGTGGGATTCTCCAATTTCGTGCACCATACCAACACTGCCAATGAGGATGGAGAATCTGATGCTCAGCCAAAACTCTTTTGCACTGTAGCCAGACCAGAGAATCCCAGCTGTGGGTGAAGTTGGAGAATTCCAGCCATAATTTCTGGAACTTATTATGCCCAAGAGTGCAGTGGAAGCAGAGATGATCAACAATTTCAGAAAGAAATTGGATGCAAACGTGCATGGCTGTGGGGATAAAGCAGGGGAATGGAACTGACTGGATAAAGTAATGCAGAGAGCTAGCATGGATTTGATAGGCCAAATGGCCCTTTTATCTTAATAACTTTTGAATCCTTCAGCTGGATTTTACAAGACTCTGCCGGTGGGTTTGAAGAGGGACAGTGCTCATAGGTGATCAGCTGGTTCATCTCCTACCTACTTGCCACTGCTCCCACTGTACCAGCAGCTGGGATGAGCACGTCAACTGGGCTACCCACCAGTGAAAACATTGAGAGGCTCGAGTAGAAAATCAATGCCCATTTAAGGGCCTCATCCATCTACCACTGGGATTTAACTGGCAGTGGAAGAAACCCACGCCAACCTACTAGACTGCTTGAGTGGATAGCAGGTGGGGAGTTGTCTCCCTTCTTAATAACTTCCTGGACTTGTCAGAAATGTCAAATTTTTATCTCCTTGAGTTGTCCTCCCCCTATGGCATCTCAAACCTTTATGATTGGGGCTTTCCAGCTTGGTGCCTGATGAAACTCAAGGACACCAATCCAAGTGTTAATCTGTACTGAAAGGCTGGAGAGCTGCTAGTCCCAAATGACCAACTGTTATTCAAATCAAGACTGCTTGTTCCAGAAACAAGGGAATTCTCACCTCCAGACTTGTTTGGCTATCAAAAGGCTGCATGGTAGTCAGTATTCCCCTTAGTGTCCACCCCACCCACCCTGCCCATCCCTTGGTATTTTAACTGGGGGCAGGGAATCTAGCACACTGCAGAATTTATTCCTCTTTCGAAACCTGATTTGACATTTAATTCACCATTTGCATTGACACTTTCTTCTCCATCCTTTTGCTGTTTATTTCTCAATCCTATAATCCCATGGGTTAAGTAGATATCCTATATGTTACCCTATTCACTCAGATATCCTGTTCCTCTCACTACCCATTATCAATTAACAAAGAACAAACAAAGAACAAAGAACAAAGAACAAAACAGCATGGGAAACAGGCCCTTCGGCCCAACGAGCCTGCACCGTCACCCCAATTTTCCCACTTCTACCCGCGATCCCTGTCCATGTTTATAGATCTATGGATTAAAAACCAAATTTGAGACAATTTACGGAGAATTTGTTTTGCCAATTAGTCTAAGAGCACATCTTTGGGACGTGGGAGGAAACTGGAGCGCCCAGAGAAAACCCACGCAAGCACAGGGAGAATGCGCAAACTCCCACAGACACAGGCCCAAATCCATGTATCTGCACAGCACAGCGATAGTCACTGAGCTGTCATGTTGCCCATCAGATGGTCCAGGTCAACCATACACTAACGACGTGAAGCACTAGGATACTCTCGAAAAAAAATTCAAGAGCAGCCCTCTCATGACCCATCGAGTGTATGCCCCTTGTAAGACAACAAGGTGGACCAAAGCACCTGTAGGATAAAAACAAGTACATCAATATCATCATCTATTTACACACTTCCCAGGGACTCCAAAGGCTCATGATCCCTATTTTAAATCAGTTTTCTATACCCCTCCAATCCCATTCTGTTCATGTGCCCATCTAAGTATTTCTTAATAACTCCAGAGTACCTGCCTCCACCACTTTACTTGGCAGTGCATTCTATACCCCCACCACCCTCTGTGTGAAAAAACTCCCTCTAGCATCCAAATTATACCTTACCCCCCTCACCTTAAGCCCGTGACCTCTTGTGCTATTTGAGTCCATCCGAGGAAAAAGCTTAACCCTGTTTACTCTATCTATTCCCTTCAAAATCTTGTACACCTCTATCAGATCTCCTCTAAGTCTACGTCTTTCTAAGGAAAACAGCCCCAATTTGCTTAACCTCTCCTCGTAACTCAGCCCTTCCATACCAGGCAGCATCCTGGTAAACCTCCTCTGCACTCTCTCCAGGCTCTCCACGTCCTTCCGGTAGTAACGCGACCAGAACTGGACGCAGTATTCCAAATGAGGTCTAACCAGCGTTTTATACAACTGCAACATTAAAGGCCAGCTCTTGTACTCTATACCCCTTCCTATAAAGGCTAGCATACTATATGCTTTCTTCACAACCTTCTCCACTTGCTCTGCCACCTTCAGAGACTTGTTCACCTGCACCCCCAGGTCCCTCTGCGTTTCTATACTCTTAATAGGTCTCCCTTTATCAAATACCTCCCCCCTACATTCTTTCTCCCGAAATGCATCACCTCACATTTATCAGGATTGAATTCCATCTGCCATCTGTCTGCCCAAGCTACCAGCCTATCTATGTCCTGCTGCATCGCCTGACAATGCTCCTCACTATCCGCAAGTCCAGCCATCTTTGTATCGTCTGCAAACTTGCTGATCACTCCACTTACTCCCTCTTCCAAGTCATTTATATATTACAAATAGAAGAGGTCCCAGTACCGAGCCCTGCGGCACACCACTAGTGACCGACCTCGAGCTAGGGAAACATCCTTCCACTAATACTCTCTGTCTCCTATTACCAAGCCAGTTACTTATCCTTTCAATAATTATCCTTTCAACATTTTCAATAACTTTGTGGGCTCTTTTTTGAGTTGAAGTATATCAAGACAAATCTAATTAATGGGAGACACTGTTAGATGCAGTGTCATATACATATCTGCTTTACATATACCGGTGGCACAGGGTGGCATGGTGGCATAGTAGTTAGCACTGCTGCCTCAGAGTGCCAAGACCCAGGTTTAATTCCCAGCTTTGGTCACTGTCTGTGCAGAGTATGCATGCTCTTCCTGTGTTTGCATAGGTTTCCTTTGGGTACTCTCATTTCCCCTGCAATCTGGAAGATGTGCTGATTAGGTATGTTGGCCATATTAAATTCTCTCTCAGTGTACCTGAACGGTTGCCAGAATGTGGTAACTAGGAAATTTTCATAGTAACTTCATTGCAGTGCTAATGTGAACCTTCTTATGACAATATTAAGTAAATTTTAAAGTATACTGTATATTAAAATTATATATGGGGGGGGGGAAAGAGAGAAAGAAAGAAAGAGAGAATTCTTGCCCGCTGCCTGCTCTAAATTCAAAACGTGAGCAAATGTCTCACACACATAATCCAAACCTTCAACAAAATGTTGCTAAAGAAAAAGTCTGACTCAATATTTGTCACAACATCAATGCTTTATGAGAACAGTGGCTTCTTAATATGTTTTCAGCTTGCATATTAACAGTGATTCTATTCCTGTTGATTCAAATAAAAGAACTTTGTTTATTATGCTCCTATTACAGTGCAGTTATATGTTAATGAACCTGTGGCATAAATATTAAATATTCTACAAGATGATGCAAGGCAGTTTGGAGGTGAACTGTACTGGTATCTTATTAACCTTGTACATAGATGGCAAAAATTCCGCTTTGTCTGCTTACACGAGTGATCAGATACCTCTGACATATTCAAATTGAGACTCAGATTTAGTTACAGTATATCCTGTGTATACAGGATCTCCTCAGCCATTTATTTACTCTTGTTTATCTTACATATATTAAATGTGGAAGATCTAAACCAATGACCTTTTGCATTGAAAGTTAGAATTTGGCTAAACACTCCAACCGATATCGCGCATTGTACAAAATAGAAGTAAGTCTAATCACTTATTCTGACAAGATTAAGTTGTCAAATACACAGTCACCATACATATAAAGCGTACACGCCTTTCAAAATGGAGATTAACCAGCTGATTCACAAAAATACTTCACCACACAAAAACAGTGTAACCTTTGATTGAATTGAAAATGCAGAGAGACATGGGCTTCTCACAACTTACCAGTAAAGTACAGACATACCTTTTGCAACATAAAATTATGACAAAAATGGCATTTTCTTTCTCTGTTTGTTGTGGAGATACTGTGTGATATTGTGGATAGGTATTGATACATTGCTTAACATAGTGTATACCTTTGTCACAGTAAAAGAGAAGTACTCTTCTTCCCAACATGAAAGCAGATATGAACAAAAGATGCACTGCAACAACTTTTGTTTACTATGACAAAATCACTCAACACTTTATCCTCTGCTGCCTAAGGGAAAAGCAAGTTTCAAGTTTACTTATTAATGTCACAAGTAGGCTTACATTAACACTGTAATGAAATCACTGTTAAAATCCCCCAGTTGCCACACCGCAGCACCTGTTCGGGTACACGGAGGAAGAATTTAGCATGGCCAATGCAACTAATCAGTGAAGACCAATACCAATTACCATCGCCTCCAAATAACACATCATCTGGACTTGAACATTTAGGATGGAATTTTACAGCCTCGCTCGTCCTGAAACCATAATATCGCGCCCAAGGTCAATGAACTTTTCCATGTTCCACTAGCTCCCTACCCACCACCTTCACAACTGCTCACCCTCCCGCACCATCTCCCCGCCTGCTGCTCTGCTTCCTGTGGTGGGGGGGTCAATGTTATAAAATTCCTGCCATAGTCGCATCACAAGTCGTCAAACTCAGATAATACAAAATTCCAGTTATCATAGGTCGAAGTTGTCAACCATACTCGTCAGCAGAATGGCAAATCCTAGAGATTGCTGCGTGCAATAGGCAGAAATTTCACACTGGTAAATCCAGATCAGCTAAATTTGTCTCAGATTGTTATATATCTGTGTCATCCAATCAGAACACTATTAGACAACATAAGAGTGCAAGGTTATGGAACGGTGGACAAGCCAGAGATTTCTCTGTAAAAGGACATAAAAACTCTGCTGGCAAATGTATTAGAAAACTAAAAAAGTGTTATGGATTGGAGAGAAGGATAGCGGCACAGGGAGCACGTCACTGCTTTGTCTGTGCCAACTCAGATGGCACAAAACACTGTCACTTCTGGGAAATTCGAATAGAGACAGCCATGGAGATTTACACACAGGTGGACTATGCCATACCATGCATGATGGAATTGATAGATCATGCCAATGTAAATACAGTGAGGCAAATTTTTCCATTCTACTCGTCACAAAAATTGTAGTGGATGAGGGACGGACATGGAAAGGTCTGTTGACCTCAGAATTTCTCATAGCTACACAAAAACTCAGAAAACAAGTTTGACTGCATTGACAACATGACGGACTGGATCACACTCCTCTGTACAAAAAGATGATGACATTTTCCTGAACTAACTCTCAGCCTATTGCAAGGTAAGGCTATGGTAAGGTGTGATCAAATTGAATAAACACTTGTTCAGATATTTACTCTTCAAATACGTCTTCATTGACTGTTGAATCTGTTGCCTTTGAACAGACTGTGTTTGCAGGCATACTAGGTCACATTGAGATGCATTCATATGGGAATGGAACCTCCTGAGCTTCCAGAAAGCTTCGCTTAACACAAATTTATGGGCAAATCCCCTTGAATTTGACTCATCTGGATTATATGCTGGAATGCTTCAATCACACAAGGTTCAAACAGGTTATGGCTGCGCAATGAGAATGAATAGGAGCAGAGAGAGGCCAACTAACCCAATGATCTCAGCATGGTGGCACAGTAGTTTACACTGCTGCCTCACAGCATCAGGGACTTGGGTGCAATTCTGGCCTCAGATGACTATCTATATGGAGTTTGCATGTTTTCCTCATGTGAAAGAGTTCCCTCCGGGTATTTCATTTTTCTCTACAGGCCAAAATGTGCAGGTTAAGTGGATTGGCCATGGGAAATGTGTGGGTTATTGGTGGGGAAAGGGCCTGGATAAGGTACTCTGTCAGAGATGCTCTGTGGGTGCAAACTTGATGGGTCAAATGGCCTTCTTCTGCACTGTGAGTTCTATGATTCTATTCTATAATCTTATGACAAGGCACTTTTTGCTCAGCTATGGGTGGTTGTCATTGGAATTCCAGCAAATAGCCATGAAGACTTACACGGAGGTGGGCTGTGTCGTACCATCCATGATGGAGCCAACAGATTACGCCATTGATGCAATACATTCTTTAATTGAGGAGTTTCTCAGTTAAAGAACATATTGCATCAACGGCACAATTTATTAAAGGGTTAACCTCTCTTCAACATGACCATCATCAATTCTCTCCATCAGTGTAAAGAGAAGGCTTGCCATGAGATTACCAAAGCAACAATAAAAGATGAATAACTGAAGTAATTTTACCAGCATTATTCACATTCCAGGAACAAATAAGAAAAGAAAATTAAATCCGGAAATAAAAGAATTGCTCTTTCTCCTCCTTCCACTCCAATACCTGTTGACACGTTTTCATCCTTATCACCACACACTAGCACTTGTCCTTTTTCTCCAATACTCACTGGCACTTGTTCATCTTTGCCACTACAGACTAGCACTTGCCCTTCTTCTCCAATACTACTGACATCTTGATCCCATTTCTTCAGTTCAAGTCCTACTTCATGTTGTCACACTGCAGCGCTTCTCCCATAGTTCACACTGGCACACTCTTCCATGAAGCTGCACTCCCACCTGACATGGTCTGTCTCCTTGCCTTTATCCTCAGTATAACTCCTGATTCTTATCTCCTACTGTTCATCCAACAAAATAAAAGCTGTGACAATTTATTGAAAATTCTATACTTCCAAGAATTTCCACACAAGCATAAATAAGTTCAGTCCTTCTGAGTAGCAACAGGAGGTTGGAAGGACACCACTGCAACGTGCAGCCAGAGTGATTCAAATTTTTATTAGCAAACAAGAACAAATTGAGCCCATTGTCCATACAGCACTGACCACCACATGGATGGTTGCTATTGACATATGTATTAACCTGTACAGGAATCATTTAAAAATAAGAGGAGAGTGGGATTGGCTAGCCTAGTAAAAGGAATGCAGTATTTACTGTAACTTACTGAGAGAGACAACATTAACATCAGCATCTTTTCAACCGAGAGTAATTGAACATTAAAATAACTTCCTATCATTTAAAAATGACAATGACAAGATGCAGCCAAGAATCTGAAGTAAGCATTTGGAATGAAGGCTTGTTTTTATTCAAGTGGCAGAAGTCTTCAGAAATTGGGTTCTGCACTGTCAAATTCCCACAAACAAAAGATTGCATTTTTTTCAGCTTTCGTTATAGTTGTTGTCATATTCAAATAAAGTCACCCTGCATTTGAAATGATTATGCCCGTGGTGTGGCATAGCATCAATCATCTGTTGTGCCTTGTGCAAATGAAGTCAGCGCAATGAATTCCATTAACTGATTTCCATTGATTGGAAACATGCAGAGAAAGTGTTGGCCACATCAAGCTTTATCATCACTAATGTGTAACAGAACAAGCAAACAACTCTCAAGCTCAAGCTTGAAGGAAAACAGCTACAAACTTATTAATTTAAGCCAATAAACTGCCATGTCATCTGTGAACTTTGTTAACTGAGTTGACACACGTTTTAGGACTATCCATGCTAAAAAAAAATTGAAAAAGTGATTTGAATAATTATATTTCAGTTTGCTGAATTTTGAGCCAAAATGAATTTATTCTAAAGCATGCACAAGGACTGGGATTGTGGCCCTGGTTCCTTATTTGGGGGAGGTTTCTACTGTTCTATTAGGAGCTGCCGCTTGAGAAATTGCCTTTCCTTTTCTGTTTGCTGCAATTGCATCTTGTGACAGTTTTGTGTGAATAGCCTCTCAGGGCTGTTGCTGCAGGAAGGCATTTGGATACCTTTATGGAAATAAGTTGCTGATGAAAGTGGGCCCTGTGAAGAAGATTAATATGAGTTCCTAAAAGAACTAGAAATCTCATCATATCAAACAGCCTGTTAAACTCTGGAACCAAATGTATACAACATATGCATTAAAAGTTGACTTTTTTATTACGTGAGAAACTATTTTTTGGGGAGGCAATTCTCTGGGGCCACTAACCTCAGCCAAGAATTCCATTTGTTAATTCAATCAGGCGAGAGGGACAAATCGGGATCCTCTCCGGGCATTGTACCTATTGAGAGTCTCCCGGCCCCAGAGCGGGTGAGAACCTCATCACCAGTGATTTTAATACCTTTAAGTACAATTACTAGGTTTAAGGCTCGGTGCTCTGGGCCACCTGTTATGCTTCTACTGCTTCAGTGGGAAGCACAATCAATCTGGATCTGACTAGCAGAGACCAAATGCCAAGGACTCCAGCGGAGAGGGGAAGGAGCAGATAAACAACCCATCTTACTGTACCCAGCTGCTGCTGCCAGGCTGCAGAGGCAGGGCCATCAAGGCAGCTGGAGAAGTTGGGGTGGGGGGTGGGGGGGGGGGGGGGGGGGGGGGGGGGGTGCCTGACTGGGGAAGAGGTTGACCTCAGGACTTCAGTGAAACAGTAATTATTTTAAAAAATTCTTTATAATTTGTTGCTTGTCAATGTCACAAGTGTTGGAAAGAGGAAATTTTTCTACTCCTGGTGTCCTGTTTGATGACCGAGTAGTTCACACAGTGGTCCATCACACAGTAAGCCTTAACCTCACCCAATAATCTTTATTAGGCAAGGATCATCTCCTAAGTACTTCCCAAATCACTCACATTCTCAGCATGTGCAGGGATTTGATCCCAACTGATGTCAAAGAACAGAAAGTATTGTTCTCTTAACCTGCGCCAGTTGTTTTCAAACTCATTTCAATCCAATCTGATAATTTTGGGCTGGATTAACATCAAAATCCCCAAGAAATACACAGTATATGTCCTATCAACCCCATAATACTATTCTGAAGTGGAACAGTGGAGTCCTTTCTGGTGATTGTTTCCTTCATGTCAATATTTATCCCTCAACCTTGACCCCATGACTACAAAAACAGCCTCTAAAGTTAAAATGTATTTATTAGTCTCAAGTAAGGTTTACATTAACAATACAATGAAGTTACTGTGAAATTCCGGTGCCTGTTTGGTCAATGCACCTAACCAGCATGTCTTTCAAACTGAGAGGGGAAACCGGAGCATCCAGAGGAAACTCACGCAGACATGGGGAGAATGTACAAATTCCATACAGGCAGTGACCCAAGGCAGGAATCAAACTTGGGTCCCTGGCACTGTGAGACAGCAGTGCTAACTACTGTGCCAGATCATATTCTATTTTGTGGCACTTTGTTCATGCCTATTTTGTCTGCAGTTTTTTTTATTACAACAGTGACTGTATTTCAATTTGCTGTAAAGAGTTTTGGGGCCTCTCTATGTAAATATAAGTTGTTCTTCCTTTCAGTTGTAGCTGCAGAAAGCCAGTGGGAATATTAAATGAAGGCATTGTGGAGACAATTGAAACATCTTGAGCATTTGCAATAATTTCTATTAAAAGAAGCTGAGAATAATTATGTTTTAATCACCAGCCCTGCTAATGCAAGCAGAACACAGGCAAGAGGATCGGCAGATTAATTAAAACGTAAGGGCAAAACATGAGAGGTGTTGGAAATCAGAAATAAAAACAGAATGTGCATCACCTGGAGAGCTCAACAGAGTTAGGAACTCTGATAAAAAGGTCCTTACTGACCCAACGGATGAAATGTTCCCATAATCTGTCAGGCAAGTGCTGATTAAAAACCAGCAAGTATCTCTCTGATGTATTTACAATCAGATTTTCAGTCACTTGGGCAGATAAAACTCTGTGGTATTGTTCATACTATGAGTCTGGCAGGCTGGGGCCTGATAGAGTTGACAAGATGTAGAGATGCCAGTGTTGGACTGGGGTAAACTCAGTAAGAGGTCTGCCAACACCAATTTTAAATCCAACCCATTTATTTGATAGTAAACTTGCAAGCTTTCGGCCTTTGTAGCTTTCGTCAGGCGAATGAGGACCAGAACACCTCATTCGCCTGACGAAGGCAACAAAGGCTGAAAGCTTGCAAGTTTACTATCAAATAAATGGGTTGGATTTAAAATTGGTGTTGTCAGACCTCTTACAGAGTTGACAAGGCCAGCTTCACGCAGACCAGGCTGCCATCTTTAAAGACTGCCTTGATCAGTGTTGAAACTATTCCCACAGACACAGAGAAGCCCGTTTATCGGCGTTGGACCATACCCTCCCCCACAATTGTAAATGTATTGGGGGCTCTCCCAACAACCCCCAAATGCTTTTCAACAGCACTGTCCCCTCATTAGCAAGTCACCACCCCCATTGCACTGGCAAGCCCCCACCTTCAAAGGCATTGGCCCTTTCCTACCCACCCCAGCCTCCTCACCACACATAAGGGGAACTCCCTCAATGGTGCTCCTCAGAAAGTTCGCCCCTGACACTGCCCCGGCATCAGACATGTCCCTCCTCCTCCACTGGGATATACTTACATTAAAGTCCCTGACAGGTTCCCCACAGCTGAGTCCCGTTTTTGTAAAACTGTTGTAAACCTCGACGTGATGTTGGTGGGGTTTCAATATTCAGTGCAAGAGATGAAGGGTGGAATTATGTGGCGGGAGGCCCGGTATTAACACTAAAATTTATTAAAATGCATTTCGAGGAAGGCTTTGCTACATCACCAGTGAAGAGCAGAGAAAATTGGGAAAAAGATCTTGCTGGCAAGAATCCAGTTTCCTGATTTTTGTGAGATTATGTGACCGCGTGATCATTAATGCATTTGGCGAACGGAGGCACAAAATTGCCCCCAACATGGTAACCGTGTTTCTCCCTCCATAAATGCTGCCAGACCTGCTGAGTATTTCCAGTATTTTCTGTTTTGATTTTAGTTAAATCGTCACTTCATCACATTGTGACAAATTACCAGGTGGAGAAAAATAGGGATATTAACAGATAATCAAGAAAAGCTATGCAACTATTAATGTTGAAAAATGATGAGTATTGTTGTCCACATTTTGTACTTTTTACTCTTAAAGTTTGTTAAATTCTTTGCTGGATGTCCCCAATGATTTTCCATTACTTATTCATCCCATCAAGTGACATATGGGATAGCAACTTGTACCACAATCAATCAACCCATCACAGTCTGGTACATCTGCTCACCTTAGTGTTACAGACAGAAGGCAAATCTTTCAAACTGTACTGATTTCCTCTTACCACCTGTCCCAAACCAGAAGGTGTTTTGAATTACTTCATTTTAAAGAATAAACAGTGGAGGAAAGATCAGAATCTGATTTGTTGTGGAGAAGGGAATTCACCTCCTCACGAAAGTGTTTCTCACTCAAAATGATGCTTACATACAATTCACCCAATTCAGCTCTAACTGCTTTCGCCAGCAGGAAAACCAAAGTGTTTCCCACTGGCATTGCCAGTGCCCATCAGGCAGGATTCACCCAGTGAGGCTGGCTTTTCTGAGATTGGGGTGCTGTTTGTAAAGAGTGCCCCAATGTCTACATTCACAGAACCCAAAGGTGACCCCCTCCCCACCACACCCCCTCCGACCAGGAGAACACCACCAAGCCCTCAAAGAGTGGCATCTTCCCCCACCACTAAAATGATAGGTCACTACCTCACCCCTACTCCTAAACCCAAGCAGGCATGAGGACAACTTGACCCATATCCCCCCATGTGACATAGTGGTACAGTGGTCAGCACTGCTATCTCACAGCACCAGAGATCTTGATTCAATTTCAGCCTTGGGTCACTGTCAGTGTGGAGTTTGCACATTCTCCCAGTGTCTGCATGGATTTCCTTTGGGTGCTCCAGTTTTGTCCCACACCCCAAAGATGTGTAAGTTTTTGGATTGGCCATGCTAAATTGCCCCTTAGTGTGATGGTGATTAAGAGGTTAAATATATGCGAGGTTAAGGGAATAGAACCTGAGTAGGATTGTTGTCAGTGCAGGCTCGATGAGCCAAATGGCCTCCTTTTGCACTGTAAATTCTATGATTCAATCTCATCTACTCCTCAGCCTCCTTCCCCCATCAGGGCCTCCTCACCTCTCAGAACCCCTCTCCCCTCAGCCCCCTATTCCCCACCCCCTTCCACCACTCCCCTTTCAAGCCAAAGTGAACTTCCTGCTGGCACCCAGGCACTAATATCTTGGCCTAGCAACATGGGCCCTGAGATTGTCAAGGAAATAGGTCCAGTGCCATCTGCCCTCATTGTCACTTTCCCCAGATGGGTGTCTTACGGTTGTACTGCACCTTCTAGCCTCAGGAAATCTGTTGTTTAGTTTCAGGATGGTGAATTTAGACATCATCCTAGGGTAAAATTCTCATTGTTGTCTTTGTCCTCTAAAACTTTTGAAGTTACCTGGTCACTTTAACTTCCATGCATGTATACAGCTGGAAAGCTTCCAAATCACTACCGCATTCCGTTCAGCAGAAGGGATTCTTCTTTCTCAAAAGTTCTGGAGAAGATCCATTTCAAGTCTTCTGACTGACAGAAGTCATTCACTTTCACGAGGGGGTGAATTCCCTTCTCTACAGCTGTTCAATCAGCCCCATTATTTTAACACAGCATTTATTTCAAGTCTCTGAGCCTTCATAGAAAGCTGTGGGTCTTTGAAAGACCTTCAAACCCTCCAAAAACCTTGGCCTCATTCAATATCAGTTCAGTCCTTTAAACTTGAATTTGATTGACAATTTATTGGTTTGTACTCAGCATGCAGTCACTCGTGTTTATTCACCTTTTCCTTCATGCTTAAATGCACCTTAAGTACATCTCCCTGACTGCAACGTTGATACAAAAGTAGAACTGAAATGCACATAACTGCTTTGGAGTTACCTATAGCTATTTGTGGTCACAACACTCCAGGTTGGTCATGACTAATGCCAGTGCTCACTGATGCAGTTCCAACTGGGAAGTTCACTCATTCCTGGGTGAATAGAGGGCGATAGTAGTCATGATGTAGAGATGCCGGCGTTGGACTGGGGTAAACTCAGTAAAGTTTTACAACACCAATTTTAAATCCAACCAATTTATTTGATAGTAAATCCGTGAGCTTTCGACACTATGTGCCTTCGTCAGGCAAATGCAGTGTTCTGATCTGCAGAGGCACTCATATCCACACAGACGGTTACAGATTGCTGATTAGAATGCGAATCCTTACATCTAAATAGAGGGAGGCCACTGAATGGGTTACTCAGCCAGTTAATGAGATTACAAATCGGGGCATTACATAATTATCGGATTCTGATCGGGGCTGGCAGTGCAGGCTGGGTGAATTACAAATGCATTCATGTCTGGGGAATCCCATTTTAGGCCCAATGACCCATTCAACAGGCGATCAAGATTCCTACCTGTGGCGAAAGGGGTCATGAATTTTCCCCCTGCCTTTACTCAGTTTTTAGAAACATTCTGCCGATAGCATTGGGTTTCTGCACAATGTCAGCAAAAACAAAAAAAAAACCTGAATGTCAGTCAGGCCTGAGATCCAAAGCTATAATATTTAAAAGGCAATTTTATGCTCGACTTTTGTTATATTAAGATTAGTGAGATGCAATTTATTTTCATTTCTGCTATAAGAAAGTAGAAAGACACAAAAGGAGGAAATACAACAAAAATACCATTTTGTAACAGAAACAGGAGACCTGAAATTATGGGTCTTACATAATTGTATACTTGAAATTATTTTTAAAACATTTTCTGATTGTCAAGTTTTTTGGTATTGGGTGGTTCAAATGAAGCTTACTCTTCATACACTGATAAAACTCTTGTCGGAATCGCTGAGTGACAGAATCCTGCAAGATCATGATCAAAACGTTCCTCAGTCAAAGATCAGGATGTAGCAGAGGTCTGTAACAGTGGACCTATGTGGTTCACTGCACAGCAACTCTGTCAGTTAGATACTCCAACAATTGTTCAGTCTAGCTGCATGAATTTCACATTACAACGTGCAGTCAACAGATTTAGCAAATTATGATGTGCTAGATTTGATGAGATGCATCTGACTTATCCAAATGCATTTCATGATTACAGTGAAGCTCTGGAGAGTTGTGGCGTTGAGGCATGTTGGTAACTGCTGATGGTAATGCTGCAAAAATCATCTGAGTTAAGTACATCTGTTACCATTCTGTGCCGATACCGCCAGACCAAATTTACCTTGTGTAAATTGAGCTGTATGACCTTTCCTTTGTAAAACAAATTACAGGATCTGAAGCTTAACTGCCCTGTCTGAGAATAAATTCAAAGTGGGAGGTGTAGGATACAGCCGCAAAAACCTGGTGATGAATCACTTTGCCTTTGGCCAACAGCACCTGCAGATCTACCAGACAGTTTGCTTGAGCAGTACTTCATACTTGTGCACACAAGCTGCATAACATAGCCATGGTGTCAGCCAGGATAACAAATCATTTTACAGGTTCGAAACACCAAAGCCAGTTAAAAATATTTGAATGCTCCTATGATTGGAAACTTCTTCTCTGTCCGATGATGGCATCTCCAAACTGCTTACAAACATTTGAGACAGAATTTTCCCATCCCGCCTGCTATGATTCCCATCGTGGGCCGGACAGGGAAAATTCCGGACACGGACCATGCAAAGATCCGTTGATCTTGGGCAGGATTTTCCAGCTTTGAGGCAAGCATGACCGGAAATTTCCACCCTTCGACTTCAGCCGAGACAACAGTTAAGCATCATAAATGGTTTTGTTGTAGGTGGGGAATGCTGTTAGAGCTCGAGTCATTTTAGCTATCTTTTATAGGTTGACTTTACAGGACAACTTTACGCTGGGGTTGTGCATACATTGCGCAGACTGCAATGGATCAAGATGGCAGCTCACCACAATCTTCCCAAGGGCAATTACGGATGACCAATAAATACAGGCTCAGCCAATGCCTACAATCACATGAGATAATCACAAACAAAATGGCTCAGGAAACAACAACAGAGTTATAAAATATTAAACAAGGTTTAGGGAGAATTTTCTCACTTAAAAATCACAACCTTTTACACATATAATTCCATCATGAATGTATAAAATCTTGTGGTGTCGCAGAAATCCAGCTTTCAATAATTACTTTTTTAATGTACAGGTGAATATTGTGAAACAAAGTTCTATGAAATCCACTGTGACAAAGTAATTTGCCTCACCAAAATACAAGAACCGTACTGATTACATGCAGAGGCCAAACCAGAGCCGTCAACATTACATAAAAGGCCAAACTTGAAATTTTCAGTCACAAATTCTGTACCTCAGGTATTGACTCACAGTGAAAACAGAAGCTCTTAAAAACAAGCAACTCCTGTCACTAGGTCTACAGGGAATGACTAAGTGGCTTCAACAAAGCCATCTGTCTAACCCTATCCTCCTTTTCTCTTATTTTTCATTCATCCACTTTTTTTTCCATTCAATTCCTATCTTTTCCCCCTCTCCTTGGGCTTAATTCTTCTTGGATGCTGCGTGGCTTGTGGAATTCTCCAATCAAACTTTAAAGCTTGAGAATGTGATACCAAGGTATGCCAGTTAAAGATCAGGATTAAAATTTCAGGCTTCATGGATTTTTCCTTTGCTAATTCTTTTTCAGCCTTTCCCCCAGTCTTCCACCCTCTGATGATAGTAAGGCAAACACTTTCAAGTGTGTCAAATGAGTAAACCATTACTAGACGATAACAACATACAGCTAAAACAGTAAAAGAATACAGCCCTAGGGAGGAATGAGGACATGGAAAGATTTAACCCCAATGATTAGAATTTAAAAATGAAAGCGCTGATCAACTTAATGAAAATATATGATGGGCAAATGGCAACAAAAGCAGGATAGGACAGAGGCAGCAGAATTTCATGTGAGCTGAAGTTCACAGAGTCTGATTGCCAGTAAAAAGCCATTGGAATAGGGGGTGGCAAGAAGATGGATGAGGATTATATCAACATCCTCACTCAATGTTTACCTTATCACATTTAGGCATAAAATTTGGAGGAGGATCCCAAGGAGAAACAGGATGTCTGTGCACCTTAACTGCATTGTGGCAAAGACATTGGCGTAGGATTCTAAACACCCAGCTTTGGAACAAGGGTTCAAATCTCACCACGGCAGCTGGTAGAATTTAAACGCAATTGACAAAGTCTAGAATTGAAAGCTAGTTTTAGTAATGGTGATGTTTGCTAAATTGGCCATCCTTACCTGGTCTGGCTCACACATGATGTGGTGATGCCAGTATTGGACTGGGGTGGATGCAGTAAGAATTGTCACCACACCAAGTTAAAGTCCAACAGGTTTATGTGGTAGCACGAGCTTTCGGAATGCTGCTTCTTCATCAGGTGACTCACTTGATTTCATGATGTCACTGAAGAGCTCTCTGAAATGGCCGACCAAGGCATTCAGTTCAAGAGCAATTGGGGAAAAAAATTGCTGGCCTTGTCAGCAATGATCAAATTCCCTTGAACATAGAACATAGAACATAGAACAATACAGCACAGAACAGGCCCTTCGGCCTTCGATGTTGTGCCGACCAAAATAAAAAGCAATGCCCCTCCTAACTAAACCATTCCCTTCTCATCCATATACTTATCAACTAACCTCTTAAACGCCACCAAACTTGGCGCATCTACAACAGCTGCAGGCAGGGCATTCCACTCCCTAATCACTCTTTGAGTAAAGAACCTACCTCTGATATCCGTCCTATAACTCATACCCCTTAATTTAAAGCTGTGTCCCCTCGTGCTAGCTTTCTCCATCCTAGGAAAAAGGCTATCACTGTCCACCCTATCCAAACCTCTAATTATCTTATATGCTTCAATAAGATCCCCCCTTAGCCGCCTCCTTACTAACGAAAACAACCTCAAATCCTTCAACCTCTCTTCATAGGACCTGCCCTCCAGGTCCTTGAGCAAATAAAAAGTAGAAAAGAGCACAAAAGAACATAACAATCAGAAACAGTGAGGAACTAGAAGTGGAAGAATAAACACATGTAAAGTCTGTGCAACTTGATGAGCTTTCTTTTTAAATTTGATCAAGCTGTGTAGATTAGTATAAAAATAAATCACAGAACTACAGAATCCCAATGTGCAGAAGAGGCCCTTCAGCCCATCAGGTCTGCACCAATGCATGAAATGCCCTGACCTACCCATCTAATCCCACTTGCCAGCACTTGGCTCATAGCCTTGAATATTATGGCATGCCAAGTACTCACCCAGGTTCTTTTTAATGATGTGAGGCATCCCGCCTGCATCACTCTCCCAGGCTGTACATTCCAGTCAGTCACCACTCTCTGAGTAAAAAAGTTTTTAATTCAGTGTCAAGCCATCTGGCAGAAAATCTACAAAATGGTAAAGCTAAATAATCAGAAACAGCTAACACAGTCATGACAAGATTTTCTTTGGCAGAAATTGCTTTTGCTACCAATATTACAGTGGTTGTCATTGTGTCAACAAAGTCCTGGCAATATACCTTACTGTGGCTTTTAATTAACACTAAATTATCAACACTCACTGCTGGAACCTTCAATACTATTCATAGATCCCCACATTGTGCCTGGCTCGGATATACCAAATGACTGGCTGTTAATTTGCCCTGTTAATGCTTAAGGAGGTAACCCGAGTATCCCTTGGGTTTGTCGATCCATTGCCCTGCAGTCAGTTCTGGAGTTCCTAATCTGCATTTTGCAGCGTAGCCAGTGATAGCTGAGATCTTTGTGAAAGAAAATACCGGAAAGGAGAGCTTGCAATAATTAACCACAAGCGAGTGAAATGCAGAGGTGATCAGGGACTAGCAAATCCAAAGGCATGTTTAACACATTGTTTATCACACATATGTGCAATTAGTGGTTTAAACAAGGAAAAATGTGAAGATCTGCCAATGTTTCTTTCACTGTTTGTACAACTCAGCATATATGAATCTAGCCAAATACTGTGATGATCATCACGTTAAAGATGCTGTTGCATACACACTTTACCTTTAGACAGGAACACAAGAAATAGAAGCAAGACTAAGTCACTGAGCCCTTCAAGCCTGCCCCACCATTTAATACAATCATGGTTAGTCTATGCTGGCCTCAAATGCCTGTTCTGTGCCATTTTTAGCCCTCGATTTCTCAATTTATCAAATATTTATCCACCTTCACTTTGAATATTTGGAAGGATCCAGCCTCCTACTTTGGGAGGGAGCGTGCTAGACATTCTGTGAGAAGAAATGTCTATGCACTTAGTTTTCAATGACCGGCCCTTTATCCTGTAGTTATGACCCTCATGGTGGCACAGTTGTTTGCTCTGCTGGCTCACAGCATCAAGGACCCAGGTTCCTTCCAGGCTCGGGTCACTGTCTGTGTGGAGTTTACACATTCGCCCCATGTCTGAGTGGGTTTCCTCTAGGTGCTCTGGTTTCCTCCCACAATCCAAAGATGTGTAGGTTAGGTGGATTGACCATGCTAAATTCTCCCTCAGTGTATCCGAACAGGTGCTGGAATGTGGCATGTAGGGAATTTTCACAATAACTTAATTGCAGTATTAATGCAAACCTACTTGTGACTAATTAAAAAAAAACTTTAAACTTTGTTCGAGGTGCTTCCATCAGAGAAAACATCTCACCATCTACTCTGTCAAGCCCCCTAAGGATCTTAAATATTTGAATAAGGTCATCCCTCATTCTTCTAAACTCCAAGACTATTTAACCTCTCTTGCTAGGTAAACTTTTCATCCCAGGAATTAGCCTGGCGAATCTCCTTTGGACTGTCTCCAATGTTACTATACTCTTTTTCATACATAGTTTCGGTATTAGATTGACACAGGGAATGAGCTCCCACAATCAGTGTTGATAGCCGCAGAACAGTTAGGAGTTTCTCAAATTGTTAATACGTGTATCAAAGTATCTCTACAAATTTTGAAGGTCAGAAAAAATTGTTTTGCTTCTGGGGTGGGGACAAAGATGGGCGAATGTTACAGCTGTTGGCCTGTTCTTGGTTCAAGTCGCCATTTGTTCCTTAAGGAAATGAAAACCAGAGAAGTATTCAGCAGCACTGAAGTCTAGATCTTCCCATCTTCCCAGGAGTAGCAACGGTCATTAGATTGCTGCTGCAACAAAAGTTCCCCCAACTCTGATCATTTCTTCCAGAACTATCCGTGTCCAGCTTGCACAGACATGCCAAGTTCCACACGGGAACTCTTTCAAAGCAGAATAACATCGAAGGAAGACAGGATATACTACCCCCTCTCCCATTTTAATACAATGGCTGTGATACACAATACGTTTAAAACAACCAGTTTGAATGTTGGTGAATGGAGTGGCAGCTGAATGGGTGAGGCAAATAGAGTGGTAGGCTGGTAAAGTGGATAGTGGGTCATAACAGGGAGCAGTCAGATCAGGTTTGGGGGACAAGGGTAAATATACACTCTGGTCCACAGCTGCTTAATCATTAATTTATTCAGATTTAGACAACAAAAACATTAAAGATCTTATAAAAATGGATTTATTCTGAGGTAATCTCCAGTTCCAGAATAGCTTCACATTTTTTCAGGCTTGCTTTATTCTGTATCAGCTTTCACTTATTATGAAAATCAGTTTCAGTTCATCTCACTGAAATGAACTGAAACATGAAACTGAGAATTACAATTGTGTGGCGCGTGCTACGATTACTAAGTAAATTGCAGCAACAGATTCCTATCATTCTACAACATTTTTAGCAATTTATTTCTATAAAAGCTACATCAACTTTCTGACAAATTTGTGAAGAAAAGTCAAGAGTAATTGTTTAAAAATCAAAGTGTCATAAAATGATATTTGGCTTTTCTTCTTGTTTTACTTGAAACTTGAAGAACCTTGTGTGGCCAACTGCACTGCATTCCATCCAGCTCAAACTCCTTCACAACAGCTCACAAATGATACTCACTAAGTTTGAATCATTTTTTTCCAAGACAACAAGAAACCTTTACTGTACTGAAATGTTTCATATGAATATAATCAACAAAGTTCAACACTGAATTACATAGACAGGCAAAAAGAAGCTTAACTGGAAGCTTGGTCAAGGATGGACTTAAAAAAAAGAGATTGATAAAGGGAGGAATTTTCCCATTACGTCTGCCACAGGAATCATCGTGCTTGGGGCACAAACTGTGCAAAGGTCCATTGCACTCATACGGGATTCTCTGGTCTTAGGGCGAGCGTGCCTGGAAAATTCTGCCCAGTGTGGTTCAGGAAGGGAATTCCAAAGCTCAGGACATTGAGATGACATAATCTCTTCTCAATCTTACCTGCTCTTTCCTTTGAATGACTTCTGACTTTTAAACTCAAAATGTGAAGTACCTTGATCACAACTTTCTAATATGTAATGGTTCAGATTCTCTGATTTTAGTTTGGTGCGAGAGATCACAGAGATGCTGGTGATGGGTGGAGGGAGGGAGGAGGTTTATGTAGTGAACAGAAAACTTACTGACATGAGACTACAAGCTACTTTTAAGACTTAGTCTGCTGGAATCTAACGAGAGTTATGTGGCCAACAGTCAGTTCAGTTGGAGGAAGACAATGGTGACCCAAGGGAACAGGTCAAAGTTTGAATATTTATTTGATTTATTATTGTCACATATATTAGCATACAGTGAAAAGTATTATTCTTGCGTGCTACACAGACAAAGTATACTGTTCATAGAGAAGGATAGGAGAGAGTGGAGAATGTAATGTTACAGTCATAGCTAGGGTATAGGAAAAGATCAACTTAGTGTGAGGGAGGTCCACTCAAAAGTCTGGTGACAGCAGAGAAGAAGCTGTTCTTGAATCGGTTAGTACGTGACTTCAGATTTTAGTACTTTTTCCCTGACAAGGGAAGGTGGAAGAGAGAATGTTTGGGGTGCGTAGGTCCTTAATAATGCTGGCTACTTTTCCGAGGCAATGGGAAGTGTAGACAAAGTCAATGGATGGGAGGCTGATTTGCATGATGGTCTGGGCTACATTCATAACCCCTTGTAAATGTCCTGCCAATTTAATTCTCCTGGCAATTGTCTCACACTATTTGCAGAACTTGATGCACCTTTAGATTAGCAACTTTATTCACCACTTCATCTGCTGCATTGATGCAGCATTTAAGTTACATTAACACAAAAATCACAGCATTTGTGAAGCAAAGTTAAACCTGCCGAAGTCCCAGATGACTAGAGGGTGGTGGTGAATAAACCTGAGGATTATTATACTTCAGGCGAGCGGCCATGTTGAGAAAGTGGCTATGTTGAGATGATGGGCTTGCATGAATGACCTCAGCCTGTCTGGGAATTGTACCTGCACTGTTGATATCACAAACCAACCGTCCAGCCAATTGAGCTAATCGACCCTCTTTGTGACGTATAAGCAAAACCAAGTTGCATGATTATACATCATTGCAGTTAAGTCCAGTGAACAAATCGAATTCCATTTTGATTATATGGAGTTTTTCAAACAATATTTTAAGGATTGCATTCTATCCATATTTCTTGATGAGGGTAAAACAATGGATATTGCCAAAAAGTAATATATCAAATATTTTGGTGCATTGAACTGCAATTAATCAACAGGAACTTCAGAACTTAAGGTTTTTATTAGGAAGGGGGGTGCTATGAATATGGCTGACTTCATGGTCTAATAAAACCTCTCATCTTGAAGTTTTGAGTTCATTTTATTTCCATTATGAAATATGTTTGAATGGCAATAGCATATTTTCTTGTCTTTTCCTGTCATTCCAGATTGCTGGAAGGAGACTGTTTTGTGATTTAAAAAAAAAAGTCATCATATTATCGTGGTTAAAAAAAGGCAATATATCTATCCCACTCACCCTTCTCACACTAAGAGTGCCACTGGAACAAAAAGGCTTGAATTTTCGGATTTATGACTGAGCCAAACTCTATAGAGAACAAAATACTGAAACAAATCACAGATGGAGCTTAAGGCCTGTAACAGCTTGTGGTCAAGGCAGAAAGACCGACGAATAAAAGTCAGTAGCTATACATACAAATTTGAAAGGGAAAGAGTTTAATGCATCTGAATAGGTGAGGAAAAGAAGTCTATACAAAGCGCTTGATGGTGTTTAGTCAGATTGCGTCAAGCCAGGGAACATCTGAATCATGTAGTTTTAGGATGGACCTTCTCAAGTCAAATATTTCTGAACTATTCAAGGACACAGTTTCCACTTTGCCTCGACAAGCAATGGCACATGATTGGAAAATCAGTTGACTTGTCAAAATAAAATGTTGATCGTTTTATTATGAGACAAGTAAACATTCAAAAAGCAATAACAATTTTCATCAGTGAGCAATATTCTTAATCACTGCAAACCTAAAAACTGCAGTCTTCTACATCAAATCTTTTCCAAAACAGTATCCAAAGACTCCACGGTTCACTTCAACTAATTTTTTCATTCTCAGTTGATGACACCTTAATTATTTAATTGCCTGAATAAATTTTTCAGGAAATTCAAACAGCACATCATCATTAACTTTCAGCTACCTATTCAATGGATCCAACCTTGTGTCATGCATGGTTAGCCCCCCTATAATCGGCCTAGAAGCATCAATCAAGCCTACTTAACATTCATACCTCAAATAAGATTGGTTTAATTATCCAAAACAAATCGCCTCAGTTTGTAAATCACCAAGATGAGATCAAAGCTATAAACCTGCAGTAAGCAGGTCCATTTACAAAGATGACAGCGTCGCAATTTAATGAGCACTGGAATTTATCATTCCCTGTCTTCAGACAGCCTTTGCTAACACAGGGGTAACGCTATATGCCAGTGTTGTGTCTGTAAGTGGACATGTAGTTGCTTCAGGCAAAACTAAAACCTGTACACATCGATAACTGTTCTGTAGTTCATGACATACATCACTGATCAAAGCGTGGCATTTATGTTCATGCGATAATTAATCCCACTATAACATAACTTTTTTTTAATCAATGCAATTATCCATTCAAAAAACTGTTCACTGTACATAACTTCAACCTAGACTGCCAACTGGAAGCAATATGCACAATACAGAAATAATTTTATCTATGGATATGTTTGACTAGTCACAGGGTCGCACACTGTATTAATAAAACAACCATGGACTGCCTGCAGGCTAATTGCAGCCGTTAATGACCAGGATGATAGATAGGTTAATAAGAATTTACATGGTTGCTGCAACTTGAGAATTTTCAAAACTATAAATGTCAGAGTCTGTGCGAGTAAGACATCCAGGAGTAGATAGGATTGCTGCATGTAACTCACTCTCATAGTTATTTTCCAAAAAATATATATTACAGAATGTGTGTGTTGGAATCTGTGGTTTCAAAGCTTGTATTTTTGAATCAGATCCTAATTGAAAAGGGAAAATGAGAATGGAAACTGACCCTTCCAAATTGCAGAAAACTAAGTCTGACTCAGAGATTGGAAACCAAAACTTCTGAGAGACTGCTGGAATTCTCTCATCTGAATCCATTTCCCATGGCAGAGGTCGGACGGATCAGCCTCCAGCTGCAGATGTCAAGGAGAAACTACGCCATATCTTCCAGTCCTGACTTCTTCAATTATGCATCCGCAGATTTTGTGGCCTATTCCAAGACTCGATTGTGTGAATCTCGTCATCATATCTGGGTGCCATATTTAAAAGTCGCCCACCATCACTGACCCACTGTGGAAGAAAGAAGGTGGACCTCTTGAAGAAAGTAGATGGATCTCCAGAAAAAGAACACACTGTGGCTGGAAGGTGGAATACATGAGTGACACCTCATGCGGAAGATCCAGCTGATAGATGTTTCCCCACCCCAGGATCAGGTTCATCAGTTGCCTCTATCTCAAACTTTCACAACTCTCTCAGGCATTCTTCAGGTCAGTTCTGACTTTTACACACCACATTGCTCCAAATATGTTCTATGCTGGCACACTTTCCCGCTGGACTTGTGACAAAATTGGCCATGAAAGAGGTGGGGACATTCATCTGCATTTCATAAGCAGGAAATCAGCTTCATGTCAGTCACCGGTGGGATTTCTGTGAGAAATTTATGCCAGTGTTAAACACATTTTGGGTCTCCCACTGAATTCATCTCTCCAAGCTTAGCGTTGAACTTGCTGTGGGAGTGTGGGCATGAGAGATTTCCTCTCAGACAGTTTGAAATCTGATAAAAGGACACAGAACTATCAAAGCTCAGCTGATGATCCCAGTGGTGTTGTACAGGCAAGGAAAAGATGATAGAGGCTAGATCCGGGAGATTAGAATTGATAATTGTACAGTTGCTTCAGCTATTTCTGTGACTTGAAGATCACTTGAAGACTGCTGAGCCAATTTATACTCTTAGGCAATAATGTGCCTGCGATTCATGTTCAACTTATCCTAGGTTTTAGCATATAGGTGCTTCTCAAACTAGTAAAAGGTTTCTGGTCTTAATAAAGATAGTAACATCTGTCAATCAGGCTGACCTTTGGACAGGAAACCTATCAGTGCCATCAAGCAATGCCACTGTTCAAAGCCCACAATGTGGGAGAATGCAAAATTTAGCTTTCCCTTATACCATTGTTCCAACCTCCATCCCATCCCTCTCTCAACCATCGGTAGTAAACTCAGGAAGGGCTTGGGTCTGATTTCTGGTTTATGCTGGTGTCAGCCATAGAAAAAGGCAATTCCTGTCTGAATTTCAGCCATCAAGAATTTGTTTTGAGATGCTTTCCACTCTTAATGTGAAGCATCTCATTATTCCTTATCTGTTAGAAAAATACTTTTTATTTATTTAGCATATTTAATAACCTCAAAATATCCCAAAGGATTTTATGACTAATTAAGCTTATTTTGATGTGCTGTCACTATTTTTATGCACGAAAGATGTACAAAGCAAGGTCTCAAATATTTTATGATTATGGTGGGATTTTATGATTTTGCTTGAGCCTGAGGTCAGTGGACATTTCCATTGCATGTACTCGTCCGCTCCAATTCTGTGGTGGGTGGGGCAGTAGAATTCTGGCGAAGATCATCACTGAAGAAAAATATTTGAAGGGTGTGGGGAAGTGGAAATTTGCAGGACTTCTGATGTACAATATTTATTCTAACTTTCTACGTATGATTTCCATGGGAGTAGTTTTAGCCCCATGCACCCAATTGACGGGACTGGGTCTACTTACCTTCAATCCGATTTCACTTACCAGTCAGTCAACAGAAAGCTAAATTAGACCTCTGCAAAAGCAGCAGCCAACCCCCACCACACATAACGGAGAAGTTAATTTTAACCTGTCTCTTCTGTTATGATCTCAGTCGAGTAGGCAAATTGTGGTCAATTGCAAACTATAAATTACTTATTAAATGGCAGATAAAACTAAGACAGATCTTACAAGTTGGCTCAGCAGCCATCAATACCTATGCCATTAATCGCAGTCACAAAAGTCGTTCAAATTCTATTTTAAATGAGGAATTTCAAATGAAGTATTTTAGCTCCTCTTCTTTTAGGATATGGTCTGACCCCACCGCCAGCCCTCCACACCTGTCCTAACAGCAACGTACAACCAGTCCAATTTCCACGGACGCAGTCTAAAGCGGCAGTGGCACTCGTCGACAGAACTTCCTCTACCTATGAGTCTGAATGTTATAGATCTACCAATGTTACCTTCAAGTCATTGAAACAACTGCGGACACAGCAGTTTTGATTTCCAATCACAGTTTGTTCAGAAATTGGGGCAGTTTCCCTTTTGGAAGGGAAGGTCTGTCTCAGAAAATTTCAAACTTTGAAACTACAGATTCTATCAAACAGTCTTGACTTCTAGTAAGGTGTGGAAAGGAGGAGGCAGCATGATCAGACAGATTAAGTCCCTGATCTAAAGTGGTGAACTGAGTTCCTAATCATGGAGTCTCATTCTTGACTCTGGTGGAACGTAGGGGAGCTTTGAGAACTGGGAGGAAATTTTCCTGCTCATAAGGGACACTGAGAAACCACAGCAAGTTCTCATTGAAGCTCTCCTTGCCTCAATGCACTTAACAGGTTTTCAGAGTTCTGGAAAACTCAGCTGGCATATTTACATTGCAACAAAGCTTATATTCAAAATTTCCAGCATCATTAACTTACTTATAAAGCCATTCATCTCCCCAAAGCAGCTTGCCTGCCTATCCCTTGTCCCATGCAAGTTAAAGTCAGGAGTTGGTTGGTTGGGGCCAGTTCTCAATCATTTAATTCCCTACTGGTAGCCCATCCCATTTGTTTACCATGTTAAAATGTCCCCGGTACTTATGATTCTTCACTAAGCTTTCTACTAAGTTTTCCATCAAATGATACAGCATTATGTTTTACTTTGCAAAGGATGAACGCTGTGCTTTAAAACAGATCAATTCGGATTGCTAATACACAAGGCTATACACCTTAGAAAGGTCATCCTGACTCAAAACGTGGCTCTATTTGCTCTTGACAAGTGCTGTCAGACCTGCTGAGCTTTTCCAGCATTTTCTGTTCTCGTTCTGTTGCCCCTCTCTCATTTATATCTATCTTCACCACTCCTCTCATAAAATGAATCCTGAACCCTCCCCCCTTATAAATTAATGTTCTATCTCCCTTTTCTCACCAAAGTCCTTTGAGCATGTTAATGCCTCCCAAATACATTCCTATTTTTCCTGGAATTCCATGGGTGAATCTCTCCGATCAGGTTTTTGGCTCTTCCGTAGTGCTGTAAGGGTCTCATCAAAGTAACATAGTGACTTTCTGTTATCTCTTCCCCAAGTTCTGGAGTTTAGTTCTTACTCTCTACTTCACTTTTCTCCTTTAAAATGTTCCTCAAAACTTATCTCTTTGACCAAGCTTTGTCATTTGACTCAATGGCAAAAATTTTATGGCTCCATCATGGCATGTCTTCCCCATTTATTTTCATAGGACCGCAATATCCCACCATGAGAGAGGGGCCATAAAATCCTGTCTCCATATGTGGCACAATGTCACACTGTGTTTAATAATACTCCAGTGACTTGTCTTTGGGATATTTCATTACGTGAAAGGTGCTCTTGTAGAAATGATTAGTTTTTTCCTCACACTTACAGGTTTACAACATACAGCAATATTTATTTTGCACAGACCTCCTGTTTAGCACTTACAGATGACAAATAGGTAGAAGTTACAATTTTGACTGCATGGTTAAAATTGAGAAACCTACTTAGAATGCCAAAACCTATTGCACAGGTCAGCAGCAAGACTGAAAAGAGCAGGAATGAGGATTACATGAAACCAAGGAGCACTGATGAGATGTTATCAATCCTGGTGCTACAAAAATACCATAAGGTCACTGCTGATTCGGATAAACCAAACATAATGTCACTTTTGAGGGAAAAAGACGTACAAAAGAAATTTTACTCACAATAGCAATTTAAAAAGTTTCCCAGATGAAATTTAAAGGCTGAAGCGTTGGGACATCAGCAAGTTAAATAATTTTTAGGCAGTAAAGTGGGCCCAAAATTCTATTTCTTTTTCTGGTGCTGGATGAAGAAAGGCTCAAAAATGTTTGACCGATGATGAAGGAGAGAAGTTTGCATCCTATGGTCTCTTCCTCCAAGATGGCTACCCTCGGCTCCTGAAAAACTGCACTGTCCATCTCCCAGCAATCCCTTGGGTCAGCAGTGCAGTGGCAGGAGAAATGTTTGGGTTTGTTGGCCAAAGCTCTTTGTAGTAATTTATATATATCAGTGAATGGATTTCTGTTGCTTGTCCGCACTGAACATTGATATGCTGGGAGGAGAAAATGGGTGGGTGGGAAGAAGAAAATCTAAACCAGGACAGGATGCACCAGGACGCCTTCATCTTCATTTTATGGGACAGCAAATGATAATCTGGCCCAGTATCACAGTTTCCAAATATCTGGGCAAGAAGTTATAAGTGAAGGAAAATTTGAGAATCCTTTTCATTATGGAGGGTATTTATTCCTATTAGACCTTGTTTAAAAAAAAGCATTCATCTTCCTTACTGAGTTAAGGCAGATGAAAATTTTAATTTAAGGTGCAACATTCAGGTTCTTAATAGCGGTTTCAACAACCTCAATGAAAAATAATCTGCTCCAGTTAGTTGGTTCACACGATAGCATAAAATGGAATTTAATCCATTATTAAGTAGATGGTGAATAACAAAAGTTTCATTAAAAAGATTTATACACTTCTATAATTTCCTAGTTCTTTTTAGGTCATTCTGGTTGGCTTGGCACTATATTGGAGCTTAGTTTATCAAGTTTGGCATGCTAAAAGCATCATTAAAAAGTTATGCGTATCTTGCAAAACAGGAACCATTGTTGAGCCATTCTCATCTTCCATTGATGGTGATGATTCCTCAAATTTAGATAGATGGTGAGTTCAGTACAATACATTGTGCTGGTTCTGGAACATTACACTTAATCATAGAATCCGTACAGTGCAGAAAGAGGCTATTTGGCTCATCAGGTCCGTACTGACTTATTACTAATCTCTCTACGAAAATTATGCTATGCCAGTGATTTGTCTCATTAAGCCCTGCATGAAAATTCTTCCATGACTTGTGTTTCTTTGAGGAATCCCTATAATGGTAAAATCTACGCTATTCATTGTGTTCTAGTCATCCATTTTATGAATCCTGCACCAATATAGGTCAGAAATCTCCAGCCATTTATGCTGGCAGGATTCTCTGGTCCAGTGGGCAATGCACCCCTGCCCACAAGTTTCCCATCAGCACGAGGTGACATTTAAAAGGAATTCCCATTGACAGCAACAGGATTCGAGCATCCTGCTGTGAACCAACAACCTGCCATCGGTTGAAACCACCCAGGTGGGAGGCTGGAAAATCTTGCCTATAATCTCTGAATTTCAGAAAAGTTTCAGTGCTGTGTTGATGCAATGATAGTAACATTGGACTTAGAGGCAGAAGTAGGCTACTCAGTCCTTCAAACTCGCTCTGCTATTTGATAAGATCATGGCTGATCTGGTTGTAGTCTCAATTAAAATTTGCTGTCCATTGCCACTCCCTCTCCCCTTAATCCTTGGCTGCCCTGTCTATCAAAAGCAGTGAGATTAAGATTGAAACTGCTCCAAGTAAGTGGATCCAATGAACAGAGGGGTAAAGTCTGCTGACATTCAATTCCATGATGGCTGACAAAGAAAATGGAACTTCCATCTGCACTAACTAGTTTTGGGACAGCCAAGCTATTGGTAGGAATGTGCAATGGTTATGTTACGGGATTAATAAGGAGCTCAAGTTTAAGAACTCAATTTTGAAAAATCTGGAAATAAAAGCCAAGTCATCAACAAAAATGAAGAAGAATGTTTGGAAGTGGCAAAAAAATTGTAAGTAATCTCAGCCTATAGACTGTTGCTTAGCTGAAGTCATTTTGTCCAGTAGTGAGAGGCTATGCAACTTAAGGTGAATTTAGACACATGAGAAGATTCTAATTCCTTTTTCTTTGTGCTTTCACTTTGGACCAAGCTGCTCTTAAAATAAGGGATCCCTCAGGCAGCACAAAAAGCCTCTGGAACTGTTTAGGTAGAAAACTCATCAGTCCTTTGCACACCTGAAAGTATTAAATATTGACAACCGTTTCATGTAGCTGTTACTTTACTTACTCTTCCTCTTGCGTGCTTGTCTTCTATCTGGGCTGAGGGCACGGTGGCACAGTGGTTAGCACTACTGCTTTACAGAACTCAGGTTCAATTCTGGCCTTGGGTCACTGTCTGTGTGGAGTTTACACATTCTCCCCATGTCTGCATGGGTTTTCTCCCACAGTCCAAAGATGTGCGGGTTAGATGTGCCATGCTAAATTGACCCTAATGTCAGGGAATTTAGCAGGGGTTACGGGAATAGGGCCTGTGTGGGATGTAGTCAGTACAGACTTGATGGGCCGAATGGCCTCCTTTTGTAGTGTAGGGTCCTATGTGGGACAGATTGTAACATACACTGGCAGTCATCCATTATCAATGAGCAGTATAAGAAAGGTTTGAGCTGGATTTGGTGGGGGAGGTCATTCTGTTTAATGAGGGGATATGGAAGGGTACGTTGGTGAAACGGTAAAAAAAAAAGCACCAAATGATTGAAAGTCTGCTTTAGACATAGAATTTTGTTCTGAACTGTTGATTATTGTCATTTGAATTTGCCCAGTAAAAAAAGGTTCAACACTCAAGAGTCAATTCGGAGCCATTTTCACTGAGCAGCATCTGTGGCTCCACACACCAACTTCCACTCAAGGTCCGGTGCTGTTTACTGGCTAATACACACTGGCAAGTTTCCAGGTGACTCAGAGAGGAGGGTCAAAGCTTTACTGGTTCTTAGATGTTTAATGCAAGGCAGCACCTCCTTAAAGAGAAAATGCTGGAAAATCTCAGCAGGTCTGGCAGCATCTGTAAGGAGAGAAATGAGCTGATGTTTTGAGTCCAAATAACCCTTTGTCAAACAATGAAAGAAAGAGATGCCAACATTGGACTGGGATGGGCACAGTAAGAAGTCTCATAACATCAGGTTAAAGACCAGCTTTGACAAAGGGTCATCTGGACTCAAAGCGTCAAGTTTTTTTTCTCCTTACAGATACTGCTGAGATTTTCCAGCATTTTGTTTTTTTGGTTTCAGATTCCAGCAAGCGCAGTAATTTGCTTTTATGTCCTTAAAGACATGTTGGTGGACAATGCTTTTGTTCAACAACCAGCTGAACAAAAGTAAACAAGGTGTTACTGATTATTTCCAAGTATTATTCCAAAAGTCTACTTTTCTTCTTCACTTGCGATTGGAGTATTGAAGAGAACTTTTGAAACATATTTGAATGCTTTCTGGAACACTTTATCAAGGCTTCACTGGCAAACCTGTTAACATTCCTGATGGAAATTATCTGAGGAATTCACCTAGAAAAAGAGTATCGCAGTTATACATCACTTTTCATAACCACTAACATCACAAAGAACTTTACATCGAATGAAATATTTTTGAAGTATAATTTACATTGTATTGCAGGAAATAATGCAGCCAATTTGTGCACAGCAAGCCCCCATAAACAGCAATGTTTTTGGTGATGTTGCTTGAGGGATAAATATTGGCCAGGACACTGCTCCCTTGCTCTTCAAGATGTGGAAATGCTGGCGTCAGACTGGAGTAAGCACAGTAAGCTGTTGTTGAGACTTCTTAAAGTCCAACAGGTTTATGTGGAATCACAAGCGTTTGAAGCACTACCCCTTCATTCATGTGATCCAAACACACTTACCTGAGAGGGAGCAGCACTCCAAAAGCTCGTGATTCCAAGTGAACTGTTGGACTTTAACCTGGCATTATGAGACTTCTTACCTTGCTCTTCAAAATTGTGCTATGAGATTTTTTTTACATCTAACCAGGAGTGCAAGTAGATCTTCAGGCTAGTGTCTCATCTAACAGATGGCATTTCTGACAGTCTTCATAGAGGGAACGCTGTACTAAGTGCTGAGAACACTACTGTCCTAGGAGTCACAGGAGAAAGAATGCTTCGTGACAAGATTCTCGTGAGTGGTTTGCCAAGTCTGCAGGAGAAATGGAAGGATGATATAAGGCACCAGCTGCAGCAGAAAAGAGGGACAGAGGGCAAGGAACATTCTCTCTATAAGTACAGGACATCCCTCTTCTTCCTCACAGTAAGTGGCCTATATACCTTCAATAGCACAGAAAGAGGAAATCAGCAAGAAAGGAAGGAACAAGAGATGAAAAGTTTTGCCAAATGTGCCCAATTAAATATTTCTGGCAAAGATCAAGATTGGAAGTTACAGATTCCTTCGCATTTAGAGAGTTATGTCTTGGTTATCATGGAATCATCGAATTCCTACGGTACAGAAAGAGGCCATTCCTTTCATCAAGTCTGCACCTACAACAATCCCACCCAGGCCCTATCCCTGTAAGTCCATGTATTTATGCTGCTAATCCCCCTGACATTAAGGGAAAATTTAGCATGACCAATCCATCTAACGCACATGCCTTTGGGCTGTAGGAAGAAACTGGAGCACACAGAGGAAACTCATGCTGATATGGGGAGAACGTGTGCAAACTCCACACAGACAGTGACCTGAGGTCAGAACTGAAGTCGGGTCTTTAGCGCACGTGAGGGATCTGGTGGCACAGATGGGTAGGCCATTTGGATGGAGGTGGTACTTGGGGTGGGAGACTGCCAATTCCAAACACACCACAATCAGCCACTTGGAAGATTTTAAAGCCTATCAATGGACTGGACAAGATGAGTAAGGGCATGAGTCTCTGTGGAGATGCTGGCATGTGCTGAAAGCATGATTTACCTCAGTACCGGCCTCTTGCATGTTCATAAGATATTGTCTGCTGACTCCTGGATGCAAACACATGGCCAGGTGACACCACAGGAAAAACATGCAAAACCGGGGTAAATAACAACCACAGATGGTTCAGGTCCTTAAGCAAAGGAGAATGAAGATTTGCAGCTTCTGGGCAGATTTGGCTGTGGAGGATGGAGAAGATGAAAGAAAGGCAGCAGAGTGGTTAGTACTGCTACCTCAGAACTCCAAAGGTCTGGGGGTTCAATTCCAGCCTTGGGTGATTGTGTGAATTTTGCACAGTGTCTGCGTGGGTTTCCTCTAGGTGCCGTTTCCTCCCACAGTCCAAAGATGTGCAGATTAGGCAGATTGGCAATGCTAAATTGCTTCCTTAGTGTCTTGGGATCTAAGGGTTAGAGGGATTAGCCATGGTAAATATGTGGGGTTACAGGGATAAGGAGCAAGGGCCTGTGGACTCAGACTCAATTGGTCTCTGACAGAGTTGCAGGTACAGGACATCCCGAATGGCCTCTTCTGTATTGTAGGGATCCGTTGATTCTATGAGCTGCTTGGTTTAGGATGGAATGTTCTCTGAGCTGTGAACTTTTGTTTTCAAGAAAGCGTTGCTGCTGTTGCTCAGTCCCATCTCATGATGCACAGGCCATGTGCTCAGTCATGTCCTGTGAGATTTGTTTGCATAAACAGTCTTTCAACACTAGATATTTTAGATGACTTGGTTTGTAGTAAATAACAGGATGCAATTTACATTTGAATATATAGGGAAATTTATAGCAGTTAGGAATATAAGACATTTTAGGGAGGTACATTTTTTCCCTCTGATATTATTGTTATAAAAACTTGCTGCTTGGAAACACTCAGACTAATGGAATGGTTAATGCTGAGTTACCCTGCATTTTTAATGTAGAAATAAAGTAGGCATATAGTTTTATGTATTATACCTCATACATTTTTAAACTCTCTGTCCTGATTCATGTCTTCTGTAAATAGCTCTTTACTGTCCCAATGCGAATGAAGTTTGGTGTTCAGCACAGGCCAGTTTAAAGGGACATGCACAGCAAGCATTATTGCACATCTGACGCTCAGTTGACAACAAGTTCTCTTGTATCATTTAATCAGCGCTGACCTCCACCAAATCATAAACCTTTCCACTTACTCTTTCCTTTGCCATCCCCTCTCCAACTTTTTCTTTTCCTGCAACTTCTGTAACACGTGCAGCTTCTTCAAGTTATGATTGCCAATCTGAAATATTTTAAATCCCTCCCCATAAAACACATGGATGGGTTAAGAGTCAAGCAAGTTGTAAAAAATCTCAAATCCAACCCCAAAACGCTTACTTCTGAGTTGATTCGTAAGTGGGTGTGGAGAAGGCAACCAATGCATCATTAGGGGGTCTTTTTCAAACATTGTAATGAGGCGAGGATCTTATTATTTAGCTTTCTTACAGGTATACCATTGGCAAGCTAGTTTTCCGAGTTGTTGGGAAACTTTGCAGTTCAAGAGAGGGAGGACAGCTTTAGATCCTCACACCATTGCCTGTGGACCAAGAGAAGTGAGAATCCTTCTTGCTGGCTTACCAAGTTACCCCCTTCCCTACTAAGAGACCACTCCAGTCCCTATCCAAAGATTTCTAGTATCTTCCATTGGTAATCAAATTTCCACATCCTTAGGATCCAATCTAAAAATTAGGACCAAGCTTTCAGTAGAGATGTTAGAAAACACTTCTACATTCAGAGTGTGGAAGTTTGGAACTCTTTCCCTCAAACAACAGTGGATGCTGGTTCAATTGTTAAGTTTGAGTCGGAGATCGACAATTTTTTATCGTACAAAAAGTATCAAACAATATGGGCCAGGGCAGACAAATGGAGTTAGACGACAGATCAGCCATGATCTTATTGAATGGCAGAGTGGCCTCGAGGAGCTGAATGGCCTACTCCTGTTCCTACGTTCATTTTTTGATAGCCTCGAAACAGGAACTCTGACCGGGATTTTCCCAAACTTACACAGCAGATTTTCTGGCAGCAGAGGTGAGTTGCCATTGGCTCCCAGTTTCCCCAGAGACACATCAGCGCGCTATGAAAGATCCCACTGCCAGCTAATACACATCATTGCTGCATCTGACACAAGCCAGTGTTTGAAAGCTCGTTTCCACTTCCAATCATGGATTTTCCTCTACCACAAGAGTTCTGAAAAATTAAACCTGCAAGTGCAGTTGATGCATTTTGGTAGACCGAAACAGGGCAGACTTGAGCAAGGCCTTTGACAAGATAGCATATGGTAGGTTGTTGCATAAAGTTAAACCTCACAGGATCCAGTGTGAGCTATCTAAACACGTACAAAATTAACTTTTTGACAGAAGCCGGAAGGTGGTCGTAGAAAGTTGTTTTTCAAACTGAAAGCCTGTGACCAGCTGTGTGCCTCAGGGATCAGTACTGGATCCAACGTTATTTGTCATATATATTAATGATTTGGATGAGAATATAGGAGGCGTGTTAATACGTTTGCAGATGACACTAAGATTGGTGGCATAGTGGACAGTGAAGAAAGTTATCTCCAATTTGTAATGGAATTTGATCAATTGGGTCAGTGAGCTGACGAATGGCAGATGGAATTTAATTTAGATAAATGCAAGCTGATGCATTTTGGTAGACTGAATCACGGTAGGACTTAGTTAATGGTTGGGCTTTGGGGACAGTTACAGTACTAAGAGATCTAGAGTACAGGTCCATAGCTCCTTGAAAGTGGAGTTATGGGTGTACAGAGTGGTGAAGAAGGCATCTGGCATGCTTGGTTTCATTGGTCAGAACATTGAATACAGAAGTTGGGATGACTTGTTGAAATTGGATGAGACATTAGTAAAGTCACACTTGGACTACTATGTACAGTTCTGGTCATCCTATTATAGAAAGCATATTATTAAACAAGAAAGAGTGCAGAAAAGATTTACTCAGATGCTACCAGGCCTTGATGGTTTGAATTATAAGGAGAGGTTAGATAGACTGGGACTTATTTTCCCTGGAGCATAGGAGGCTCAGTAGTGATGATATAAAATAAGGAGGGGTACTGATCAGTTATATAGTCAATATTTTTTCCCCAAAGGTAGGGGAGCCTAAAACTAGAGGGCATAGGTTTGAGGTGAGAGAGGGGGGGAAATACAAATGGGTCTGGGGAGGCAATTTTTCCACACAGAGTGAGTGTCTGGAACGAGTTGCCAGAGGCTGTCGTAGATCCCTGAGGCACACAGCTGGTCACAGGCTTTCAGTTTGAAAAACAATTTTCTATGACCACCTTCTGGCTTTTGTCAAGAAGCCAATTTTGTATCCATTTAGATATGTCACCCTGGATCCCAAGAGATTTAACTTTATGGAACAACCTACCATGCAGTACCTGGTCAAAAGCCTTGTATTTTAAAAAGCATTTAGACTGTTATCTGGGTCAGATAGGTACAGAAGGATATGTGCCAAACCCGGGCAATGGGGACTAGTTTAATGGTAAAATAAAGGGTGGCATGAACAAGTTGGGTCAAAGGGTCTGTTTCCATGCTATAAACCTCTATGACTCTTAAATCTATCTAGTAAGAGACAGAACTATCAGCAGAGCCACATTCCTCAGTTTCTCAAGTATCCTTTGATGAGGTCCAAAAACATTTCAGAAGATAGGGAGTGGCTGATATGTGGGTCAGGATCCAGGGAGACTGGAATGGACAGCTGGGAGATTAATGTTGTGGGAAAACAGCCTCCCAGAGCAACTGACCAAGATTTTAACTGCATAAATGCCAAATGGGATTTTTATATAGGAGGGGAACATAGTCAGAGTTAGCTTAAAAAAAAATGTTTGCTTTGTTAGTCTTATGAGACTTCTGGGAAGGATTACGCTTTTCAATGAACAAAGCTCTGGTAAATAACATGCTGGGGTTTCCAGGTTACAACTAAACGAGGAAGTAATTCCTCTGTTTTAGATTATTTTAACCATTCTGTGGTTCATACTACGCGGGTCAGGAATGAATACAAAATTGGAATGCCTCTTCCCGTTGCCCCTTTTGACATTACTGCTCATAACAAAGCAAGGACAGAATAGAAAGAGAGTGTATACCGATTATTTCAAAGACAACAGGGGAACTCAGTCCAATTTTAATTTTGTTACAAAGTTGGAGATAGAAATCATAGTAACATTGCTGCAAAGAAGCTGAGTTTTTAATTTTTTTTTAATTCAAAACTTCCAAGACAGATGATTATCTGAAAACTGCTCGTGCCAACAGCATTTTTATTTATTGAGCTACCAGTCCAATGATAGGGAGTTCTACCAGAGTATTAATATTGATTCAGTTTAAATTTCATTTCAGTTGGCTTACTGGAGTGTGGAGTTTAGATCAAAGTAAATTGAAGCTCCACTCCTAAGCTAATTGTTCACCCATGCTTATCACACATTGAGTAACCACATTATTAAGTTCTTTTTCTATTCAGTTATAATTCCTTCTATAAATTAAAAGTTTTACCAATCCACAAGCAATTAGCTACATTTGTGTGCCGTGTGCATGACAAACCATGCAGATTTCTGTACTTCACTGATAAAGGTGGCTAAAAGAGCCACGTTATATTGGGTATTACGGTCCCTGCCCCCTGGCTGATAAGTTTAATATGGGGAAGCCTGCCCAAGGGTTGAACAGTTATCCAGCAGCCATTTAAAGGTTGGATGTTGGACTTCATTCCCCACTTCAGGGAGAAGTCCTGTCTCAGAGGCTGGCAATGCCAACAGATCTCATGGGAGTGGTGACCAGTGTTGAAACTGCACTTGGGCAATGGGGTAGTGATGGATTAGAACTTTGTCAGTGCCTGAGGATCGACAAAAGAGGCTCAGTGAGAGAATAGATTTGTCATGTGGGGAGGGCAGTCTGGAAGAGGGGGTCCCTCTGATGGACCCAGTGGGACTATCCCCACCCATCACCCATCAGGGATAGCTGTAAGGTTGGTGGCTTGACGAGGGTCTCAACCAGTTAAATCCTGGTAGCCATGAAAAGGAGGCCACAATGTCCACTTTAGGGCCTCAACTGGCCTATTGGTGGGCAAGCTGGGAGCAGGGGTCAGTGTGCAGGTGGCAAATAAGCACCTCACCGGATTCAGTGAACATTCCACCCCTCCGCCCCCAATTCAAACCCAACTTCAGAAATTATTAAATCCAACCCAAAGTGTATCAGAGACCTGGTTCGGTTTTACAAAGAACAAAAAACAAAGAACAAAACAGCATGGGAAACAGGCCCTTCGGCCCAACAAGCCCGTGCCGCCACCCTAATGTTCCCACCTCTACCCATTGTCCCTGTCTACGTTTATAGATCTATGGATTAAAAACCAAATTTGAGACAATTTAGGGAGAATTTGTTTTGCCAATTAGCCTAAGAGCACATCTTTGGGATGTGGGAGGAAACCGGAGCACCCGGAGAAAACCCACGCAAGCACGGGGAGAATGCGCAAACTCCCACAGACACAGGGCCCAAATCCATGTATCTGCACAGCACAGCGATAGTCACTGAGCTGTCGTGTTGCCCATCAAATGGTCCAGGTCAAGCGTACACTAACGACGTGAAGCACTAGGATACTCGAAAAAAAATCCAAGAGCAGCCCTCTCACGACCCATCGCGTGTATGCCCCTTGTTAGACAATAAGGTGGACCAAAGCACCTGTAGGATAAAAACAAGTACATCAATATCATCATCTATTTACACACTTCCCAGGGACTCCCAAGGCTTATGATCCCTGTTTTAAATCAGTTTTCTATACCCTTCCATTCCCATTTTGTTCATGTGCCCATCTAAGTATTTCTTAAATAACTCCAGAGTACTTGCCTCCACCACTTTACTTGGCAGCACGTTCCATACCCCCGCCACCTTCTATGTGAAAAAATTCCCTCTAACATCCAAATTATACCTTACCCCCCTCACCCTAAGCCCATGAACCCTCACGCTATTTGAGTCCATCCTAGGAAAAAGCTTAACCCTGTTTACTCTATCTATACCCCTCATAATCTTGTACAGCTCTATTAGATCTCCTCTAAGTCTATGTCTTTCTAAGGAAAACAGTCCCAATTTACCGAACCTCTCCTCATAACTCAGACCTTCCATACCAGGCAGCATCCTGGTAAACCTCCTCTGCACTCTCTCCAGAGTCTCCACGTCCCTCCAGTAGTAAGGCGACCAGAACTGGACGCAGTATTCCAAATGAGGTCTAACCAACGTTTTATACAACTGCAACATTAAAGGCCAGCTCTTGTACTCTATACCCCTTCCTATAAAGGCTAGCATACTATATGCTTTCTTCACAACCTTCTCCTTTTGCTCTGCCACCTTCAGAGACTTGTTCACCTGCACCCCCGAGTCCTTATGCGTTTCTATACTCTTAATAGGTCTACACTTTATCATATACCTCTACATTCTTTCTCGTGAAATGCATCATCTCACATTTATCAGGATTGAATTCCATCTGCCATCTGTCTGCCCAAGCTACCAGCCTATCTATGGCCTGTTGCATTGCCTGACAATGCTCCTCACTATCCATAAGTCCAGGCATCTTTGTATCATCTGCAAACTTGCTGATCACTCCACTTATTCCCTCTTCCAAATCATTTATATATATATTACAAATAGAAGAGGTCCCAGTACCGAGCCCTGCGGCACACCACTAGTGACCGACCTCCAGCCAGAAAAACAGCCTTCCACTATTACTCTCTGTCTCCTACTACTAAGCCAGTTACTTATCCATCTAACTACCTGTCCTTGTACCCCATGAGCCTTGACCTTCTCAACTAACCTCCCACGAGGGACTTTGTCAAACGCCTTACTAAAATCCATATAGACGACATCAACGGCTCGCCCTTCGTCCGCCGTTTTCATCACTTCCTCAAAAAATTCTACCAGATTTGTAAGGCATGACCTCCCCTTAACAAATCCATGCTGCGCATCCCTAATCAGATCGCAATGCTCTAAATGCCTATACATCCTATCTCTAAGAATCCCCTCCAACAGCTTCCCTACCACTGACGTCAAACTCACCGGCCTATAATTCCCAGGGTTATCCCTACTACCCATTTTAAACAACGGTATAACATTAGCTATTCTCCAGTCCTCTGGGACCTCACCTGTGTCCAAAGAAGAGACAAAGATTTGCGTCAGAGGCCCAGCAATTTCACCTCGAACCTCCCTAACAGCCTGGGATAAATGCCATCAGGCCCCAGAGATTTATCAGTTTTAATGCTACCTAGAAGTTCTAACACTTCCTCCCTCCGGTTTTCTGCAGGCTGCTACACTCTGAGGTTATTAAACCGAGAATAACACTTCACTGGATTCAAGGTTCCATATTTCAGGCTGATGACTATAATCCACTGTTCTCTGCACTTTAAAATCCGTTACTGTGAGAAAGATTGTGAGAACACCATTTAATGACCTCCATTTACAGAGCACCTTTAACACTGTCGACACATTAAGGTGTTCAACAGAGGAGAAAAAAAAGTGAGCAGTACCAGAAATGAAATTGGGAAAGGTGAGCAAAATCATGATCCATGAAATAGGCTGAGGAGAAAGACAGTCAGATGGAAGGCTCCACAGAACATTCCAGATCAGAGCCAAGACAGTTCAAGGCTCTGGCACAGAAGATGGAATGGGACGAGTGGGAAAATATGCAGAAAGCCAAAATTGGAAGTAGTACGTGATAAAACACAGGTCGGGGTGAATAAAAAAAGACAGATGGGGAGAGGATGTGGAAGGATTTGTAAAGGGGTCATTTTTGATTTATTACATCTGGGAGCCTGTCATCATTGAGCACAGCACACATTCAGAAGCTGAGCTGATCATGTTTAAAATATGTTTAGAAAGAGAGCAGAAGTTTAGTTTGAATATGCAACATCAAGGCTTCCCCTGTAGGATGGAACAGTGAGAGCTTACTTTTTGCCATTTTTGGTGGAAAAACTGGAGGGTAGCCTGCTGATTGAACTTCTGGACATTCCCATCGCATTTTTAAACACATTGCCAAATAAAAAAAGGGGCAGGTCCCACAACATCATGCTGGTAGGCTGGGGGCACATCAGTAATTATCATTTTTAAATGATCAGGGCACCCTAATTGAAAGGGCAGTGCAAGGGGAAGTGCCATGAGCTTCTCCCCCCTGGGGACTGTACTCACCCTGTGTGCTTCTAGTGGCTTCTATTGCCAGATGCACATCGTGAAGAACCTGTTGTGATTCACACTGATGTGAACGGACAATTTAATGTGGAGGGACCATCAGGCATGAAGGCCAGTTAATGATAAATTAAATATACATAAATGGAATGCTGGATTTCAGAGTTTGGATTCCTGTAATAACATTGGCGAGCCATGATGTGGAGATGCTGGCATTGGACTGAGGTGGGCATAGTAAGAAGTCTCACAACACCAGATTAATTTCCAACAGGTTTATTTGGATTCCTTCATCCTTAACTCACTTGATGAAGGAGCAGCGCTCCTAAAGCTTGTGTTTCCATGTAAACCTGTTGGGCATTAACCTGGTGTTATGAGACTTCTTAATGTTACAATATTGGCGAGGGACAGGGACACTCAATCAAGGTAATTCTGCAGGCGTTAAAGCTGTTTTGGACTTCCTGCACTATTCTCCGCACCCCTTAACCTTCACACTCCTGGAAATGGGAACAGAAAATCCCCCTCTCCCTCCCCCCGTGGAGTTATATTCTATTTTACAACAGACTGGCCCATTAGTGTGACAGAATCACTGATGTTACATTAACTTCAAGAATTTGGCATTTAAAAATTAGCATTCAAATTACTTGGAAATCTTGCATTATTTACACCTGGAATGCTGTTGTTTACAGGTAGTTTTCTAAACTTTAAATGCATGAAATAAACAAAAGATTGCATTGGCACTTTTTGCATTTCGGAAGTTTCACTGGCTTCAGAAACTGATGGCTAATCTGAAGTGTCAACCATTGGAAACATTCACTGAACACCATGGCCAGTGACACGTTCTCATTTTTGAGACAGCCTGCTGCATCTTTTGCCACTTCAGTATGTAATATTTTATAGTGGCAAGTCATCCCCGAGAATCAAGGACCCAGGAGGCAGGGGGTGGGCTGTCACCCCAGGTCATAGGTCAAGGAGGGACACAGGCCCAGGTGAGAGTGTTGGCAAGAGAGGATCACAGGGGATGACTGTGGGTAACAAATGAATCCAGCCACTTTCCCAATGCCAGGTAGATCGAATACCTTTTAACAAAGAGCCCGCAGCGAACCTGCAAGCAAGCGTGCTAGATTTTGCTCGTCATGGACTTTAAGGCCCAACCCACACACTCCTCCCCCCACCCAAAACAAACAACTGGTTTAGTACCAGTGATTAGGGGGAGGGGGGAATAAGGCCCTAAGCGGCTATTAATTGCTGCTTCAGATTTCTAATTCCTGAAGTACCTTGATTTTTTAAAATGCTGTTAAATATATCTGTCACATAATAAAAGCACTCCTTATCCACTGTCAGTCAGGAGTGATTAGCTGCGTCTTTCTTATAGGAGATTAATTTGTCCCCCAAAGCATTTCATTCCATGTCCGTGAAAATGTTCCCAAGTGGCACTGCATCAGATTACAGTGAATAACCTTTTTTTCCCCTCACTGTCTCCAGTGCATTAAGCGTCCAAAACCTTTTTATCAGTGCAATCTAAATTTAGTTGCTTTGAAGCAGCTCCAACAATATTAGTCTTTTACCTTCACTGTATCAAGTACTGCTTCACAAAAGTAGACAGCACAATGTTAAAAAAAATAAAGTGATTGCTCTACAGAGCAGCTCTTTTGAGCAAACAAAATACTCTGTATTTCTCTGTTTTTTAAGTTCCAGTCAGGACTGACACTATAAAGGCCAAAACAGATGAAATGAAAGATCCTCATGACATAAGAAATCCTTTAGAAAGTCTCTCTTAATGCTGGGATTGCTAATGTATCCTATCACTTTCCACAGACATAAAAGCAGCACTGTGTGATAAAATGCTGGGAATGGTTGTTAAATTTGTTTATTGATGGAACTGTCAAGGGGTACAATTAATTGTTCTTCCACATCTCAGTTTGCTTCTAACCTCTCCACGGACTTCTAACTGAACAGACAATGCAGACGGATACCCCAGTGCAGTGTTAAAGGAGAACTGGATGGTCAGGGTGCCAATTTGTTTTGGATCAACCAAAGGCCCCAATGTCCTTTCAGGTGGATGTAGATGATCCCATGGCACTATTAAAAGCCAAGAAGTGTTCACCCAGAAGGAGTTGTGTTTCTTGGATGGATCAGGGGCCTTTAAAGCTCAGTCTTCCAAGGGAATAGGTGGCCAGAGAGCTCTGTTCCTGGGCTGTAATCCTGAGAACAAGCAGAAGAGCCACGAACTGTCTAGCGATCTCATGCAATTGCTGAAGGTCTGTGGAAGTATTTCCAAACGGTGCCTCCCAAACTGCATAACGTACTTCATGGCCATCATCCACCCAGCAGCATCCAAGACTCAGACTCAACATTTAGATCATAGAATTCCCATAGTACTGAAGAAGGTCATTTTGCCCATAAGTCTGCAAAGTATCCTATCTCAGCCCTATCCCTGTAACACCACATATTTATCCCACTAATCCCTCTAACCTATACATCTTTGGACACTAAGGGACAGTTTTACTATGCCACCTGCACACCTTTGAAGTTGGGGGAAGAAACCGGAGCACTTGGAGGAAACTCACATAGGCACAAGCATACGGAAAATGTGCAAATTCCAGTTACCCAAGGTTGGAATCATACCCGGATCTCTGGCACTGTGAAGCAGCAGTACTCACCACTGAGCCACCATGGTAGTCTATTTCATTCACATTTCAATGATGCCAACCTCACACTCAGCTTCAGTATTCTTTGAGCTTTTCAGCTACGGTAGGTACATCACCTAAGACATGATGACTCGATCACTGATATTCTTTCCTCTTTCTTGATGGACAAGGTGATCCACAACAGGAGAGAAAAGAGCAGAACAAATGGTGGATAAGGACACTTGCATTGCCAAAACCATACAGAGAAGATGGATCCACGCTCCAAAGAATTGGCTTCAGCAGAGTCTATAATATAGAGCATCACTGAGAGGCATTCGTTATGCCCCTTCTCAACTCGCAGCACACCCTCATCCTGACAAATAACATTATGAATAAGAAACAAATGGTATGATTATGGATTTCTTGCTTTCCATCCTGCCTCCCCGTCTTCACCACAATCTTCCCTTTACTGATTTCCTGCTTCTGCTATGCAAAGCCTGCAGCCACAAAGCAAAGAATGGAAAATAATCTGTTTCAAGTCAACTGCTAATGTCATTTCAAAAACAGTCACTGGGAGCCTGCTAAGTGCTGCATACAGATAGATTGAGAAAACCTATCTCTTCACTCCAGCTAAACCAGTGGAATAGTGTAGAAATTGGCAGGGAGATACTGACTGGACGAGCAATGGACAACATGCCACTGCTGTGTACTGTTAGGCTGTGAGCTTTAGCTTGGTTATATTCAAATAATTTTCCTCCTTGTCTCCAGTCTATTAAGCTCCAGAGTAGTCCCAAGCCTTCTCTGTAATCTGTGCCGGCATCGGACTGGAGTTAGACAAGTCAGATATAAGAAAAAAACACCTCGGTCCCCCTTTAACAACCAAGCCAGCTAGGCTTGATGCCAGCAGAATTTAGAGCAAGCCGGATGATCCCATTCCCCATTCCTCCATTTTAACCTGAAGTTAAGGTTTTGAAGGGGGGGGAGGGGTGGAATTTTCCTGTCCTTTGTACCACGGGAATTGTACTGAGTGAGGGGTGGACTGTGGAAAAGTCCATCAACCTCAGGTGGGATTTTCTGGCTTTGGGGTGAGCATGGCTGCAAAATCCTGCCCAGAGTCCCAGAAAAATACCAGTTTTATAAACTTTGAATTGTACCTACTTGGATAGTCAGTAAAAAAATTCTCAATGTCTGCAGCCAGACATCCATTTACTCACATATTAATGGACAACGGGAACAGCAAAATAAACTAGAATGGTTACAACAAAGAAGAATGCCAAAACTAGGCACAGGAATAAGAATAAGACTTACTCTATTTCTTTGAGGTTAAATTTGCAAAATAGAGAATAACTTTAGCATGCCAATCAAGATTAGAAATGGTGTATATTGGAAAAGAAAAATGAAAGGGTAAAAGAGGCAGAGGTAACATAATGTGCCAGGCAGATTCTGTAATTGCGTGTAGATATTGCTGATTTTCTCTTTTTTGCTGATGAATCAGAAAGCTACACCTATCAAAACAAAAAACGGATTGTGTTTGGAAAGCAACATTGGCCAAAGTACAACAACTTTCTGCTCACATGCCCTGCCATCCCAGAATTAGGCTGAATGGGAATGACAGTCCATTAGACTGACATTGATACATTCTCAGAGAGGTAATCAATCAGTGCGATGGGACTCTATAACTGCAAATTATTTTCTTACACCGTCTAAAGGAAACTGCTTATGCTTCTACATCTGATTACAACACATTTTTTCCATATTTTAATGCTCCTACCCAAAATTGCCAACCTGCTCCCTCACACTGTCTGTTCCAAATGGAAACTCATGATCTGAAGAAATACTGGAGCCCAGTAGTGGCAATAAGTTGAGGTAGGGAGCTGATCCCAGGGATCAGAGTGACTGACAAGTACTTGGTAAATAGAGAAACTGCTAAATACAGATGGGAAGGATCACCTCCAACTCCTGAGATGCAGAGAATGAGCATGTTTACCATGCCGTCCACATCCCATAAGGAAAGATTACAAAACAGAAAATGCTGGAAAATCTCAGCAGGCCTGATAGCATCTGTAGAAAGAGAATAGAGTCAAAGTGAGTGTGAAGTTTTGAGTCTGGATGATCCTTTGTCAGGGCAAAGGTTGATGCTGTCAGACCTGCTGAGATTTTCCAGCATTTTGTGTTTTTGTTGCAGATGGAAGCATCCACAGTATTTTGTCTTTACTTGTATTGCAATGTATGAATTCTGAGTGTGGGCTTTCTGCCTGCTTGTTACTTAATTCAATCTGTTCATTAAATTGCGGCACAGTGGAAAATGCTGAACCTACTGTTGTACCTGCATGAAGTGGTGCTGCTATCAGAGTGCATTAAACTTGGCAATTAAAAGGGATCAAGGCCATCTTGCTCTTGAGCACTGTATTTCATGAATGTGGTAAACAAAATCATCCAGTAACAGTACCTTGACAATTTAATTTCAGATTGTGACTGGTGAACACCATTTTACATCCATCAGGAACACTAATTGGAAAAGGATCTATTAAGGATGAATAATATTACAAGGACAGTTATTCAATTTTAACTAACAGAATAATTAATCAAGTATTCTTGATTGTCAGTAAATACACAGGTACAGCTGAACCATGGAAAGAGTTGCTATTTTTTAGTGGAATTTGCCAGGAAGTTGACATAATCTTTGCAAAGGTTCACAGGATGTCAAGGAAAAAGACTCCCAATGCAAATCAAAAGTCCACAAGGTTTGAGGATGACAGGAATTGGCAACACCTGTAAAACTAGCCTTTCCTTGCTGGGGTGAATGAATTACCACTGGATATTTCTGCTAATTAAATTTAAATTTATTTCTTAGTGTCACAAGTAGGATGACAACACTGCAATGAATTTACCGTGAAAATCCATACTCCAGCACCTGAGGGAGAATTTAGCATGGCCAATGCATCTAACCAGCATGTCTGTCTGACTGTGGGAGGAAACTGAAACACCTGGAGGAAACCCACATAGATATGGTGAGAATGTGCAGCCTCTGCACAGACAGTGACCCAAGCCAGGAATCGAACCCAGGGCCCTGGTAATGTGAGGCAGCAGTGCCACCGTGATGCTTTATTATCCCTATTTTCAGGCTGTCAAATGTGCCTCATAAGTGGAGCTGATCTTCTGCGTGTCCAGACAATAATGTGTGTGTTTTAGAAACTACAATGCCCCAATTCAGTTAGGAACTATGTCTATCTTTTTAAGTCTTTTTCACTAATGTCAAGGACTTCTTAAAAAATAAAATTAAAACAAAAGTCTCTTTTTAAATCACTTACCAACAACATCCGGTATAAGGGCAATATGGCAGCTGGGGCAGTTGCTCCTCCTGCCAGATGTGGGCAATTAGGAGCAGCCTAGTCTCCCTGACAACTTTGTCTGTGAAAGTGTGTCGAGTTGCAGCTCCTCACAGACTGCATTGTTCTGTTGGAGCAGCAGGTGGATGCCGTGCGGAGCATACAGGAGGCAGAGAGTGGAAAGGGAGGTCATCACATCACAGGTTCAGACAGGTGACCACCAGGAGAGGCAAGCAGGTACTGCAGGAGTTTCCTGTGCCTAATCCCCTTTCAGACAGATATACCATTTGGATGCTATTGAGGGGGATAGCCTGTCAGGGGGAGATACCAGCAGCAGCCAGGCCTGTGACACCACAGCTGGTTCTGCTGTGGGACAGGGTCAAGCAAAGAGCAAACAAGTAGTAAAAGGGGACTTGCTAGTTAGAGGCACATACAGGTTTTTCTGTGGCCGCAATTGAGACTCCAGGATGGTGTGTTGCCTCCTTGCTGCCAGGGTCAAGAACATCTGACTGATTGCAGAACATTCTTAAGGGGGAGGGTGAGTAGCTGGAGGTCATTGTACATATTGGTACCAACAACATAGGTAGGAAAAGGGATGAGGTCCTGAAATGTGAATACAGTGTTAGGTAGAAGGCCAAAATGCAGGACATCAAAGTTGTAATTTCAGGATCACTACTGCTGCCACGTGCTAGTGAGAGTATGAATAGAAAGATTAGGCAGATGAATGCCCTGGCCACGGGGCAGGCATTTAGATTTTTGGACCATTGGGATCTTTTCTGGGGAAGGGCTGACCTGTTCAAAAGGGATGTATTACATCTGAACGGGAGGGGGACTAACATTCTGGCAAAGAGATTTGCTAGAGCCACTCGGGAGAATGATAGGTCTATCCCGAAAGTTAAAATTCTAAATTGGAGCAAGGCCAATTTTGATGGTATCAGGCAGGAACTTTCAGAAGTTCATTTGGGGGGGAATCTGTGGGAAGGCAAAGGGATGTCTGGTATTTGGCACATTTTCAAAACTAGGGTTCAGAGTAAATACATTCCTCTTAGAGTGAAGGACAAGGCTGGCAGAAATAGGAAACCCTGGATCACTCAGGATATTGAGGCCTGGTCAAGAAGAAGAAAGAGGTACATGACATGCACAGACAACTGGGGTCAAGTGAATCCCTTGAAGAGGATTCGGAGTGTAGGAATAGAGCTAAGACAGAAATCAGGAGGGCAAAAAGGGGACACATGATTGTCTTATCTGCCAAAACAAAGGAGAATCCAAAGAACTTCTACAAATATATAAAAGGCAAAAGAGTAACAAGGGAGAGATTAGGACCTCTTAAGGATCAACAAGGATCATCTATGTATGGATCCACAAGAAATGGGTGAGATTGTAAATGAATATCTCTTATCAGGATTTACAGTTGAGGAAAGCACAGATGTTAGGAAACTTGGGGAAATAAATATTGATGTCTTGAGGAGTGTATATATGACAGGAAGAAGTGCTGGAAGTCTTAAGGCACATCAAGGTAGATAAACCTATGGGACCTGATAGTGTGTTCCAGGAAATTGTGGGAGACTAGGAAGGAAATTGCAGGTCCCCAAGTCAAGATATTTGAATCATCGATAGTCACGGGTGAGGTGCCTGAAGATTGAAAAGTGGCAAATGTTGTGCCTTTGTTTAAAAAGGGCAGCAGGGAAAAGCCTCAGAATTACAGGCCAGTGAGCCTTATGTCTGTGGTGGGTAAATTGTTGGAAGGTATTTTGAAAGACAGAATCTACATGCATTTAGAGACAAGCACTGATGAGGGATACTCAGCATGGCTTTGTGAGAGGAAAATCGCATCTCACAAATGTGATCGAGTTTTTTGAAGGGGTAACCAACTAGATGAGGACAGTGCAGTTAATGTTGTACACACAGACTTTAGCAAGGCCTTAGACAAGGTAACATATGGTAGGTTGTTGCATAAGGTTAAATCTCACAGGATCTAGGGTGAGGTATCTAAATGGAAACAAAATTGGCTTCTTGACAGAAGCTAGAGGGTGGTTGTAGAGGGTTGTTTTTCAAACTGAAGGCCTGTGACCAGTAGTGTGCCTCAAGGATCAGTGCTAGATCCATTGTTATTTGTCATTTATATTAATAAGAATATAGGAGGCATGGTTAGTAAGTTTGCAGATGACACAGGTGGCAGAGTGGACAATGAAGAAAATTATTCTCCAATTGCAACGGAATTTGATCAATTGGGCCAGTGGGCTGACGAATGGCAGATAGGATTAATTTAGACAAATGCAAGCTGATGCATTTTGGTAGACTGAACCAGGGCAGGACTTATTCAGTTAATGGTAGGGCACTGGGGAGAGTTACAAAACTAAGAGATCGAGGGATTCAGGTTCATAGCTCCTTAACAGTAGAGTCACAGATGGACAGAGTGATGAACAAGGCATTCAGCATGCTTGGTTTCATCGGTCAGAACACTGAATGCAGGAGTTGGAATCTCTTATTGAAGTTGTACAAGACATTGTTAAGGTCACACTTGGAGTACTGTGTGCATTTCTGGTCACCCTATTATAGAAAGAATATTATTAAACTAGAAAGAGTGCAGAATAGATTTACTAGGATGCTACTGGGACTTGATGGTTTGAATTATAAGGAGAGCTGGATAGACTGCGACTTTTTATTCTGGAGTGTAGGAAGCTGAGGGGTGATTTTATAGAGGTCTATAAAATAATGAGGGGCACAGATCAGCTAGATAGTCAATATCTTTTCCCAACAGCAGGGGAGTCTAAAACTCAGAGCATAGGTTTAAGGTGAAAAGAAAGAAATACAAAAGTGTCCATAGGGGCATTTTTTTTTTTTACACAGAAAGTGATGAGTGTCTGAAACAAACTGCCAGAGATAGTAGTAGAGATGGGTACAATTTTATCTTTTAAAAAGCATTTAGATAGTTGCATGGGTACAATAGGTATAGAGGGACCAAATGGACAATTGGGATTAGCAGAGGGTTTTTAAAAAAGAAAAGGTGGCATAGATAAATTGGGCCGGAGGGTTTGTTTCCTTTATAAACCTCTGATTCTATGACTCTAATTGTGCTGGTTTACAGCAGATTTTGCGTTTGGCAATATCTGACTGAATTTGAGCTGAAACATGAGGACAAAACAAATACAATTTTGGGCACAATTGCTGCCTGGATAGCTGAGTGCATCCAATATAGAAAGTACACATGATAAATGTCAGTGGCTTTGTCACCGAGTTTGCTTTACACTTACGAATACCAAAACAGTTGTTATTCAGCGACTTTGAATTATAAAATTTTTTTTTTTTAAGTCTATAAAGTATGCTGAGGGGATACAGTAGAATTTTTCCTTTAAACAAAACTGAGAACTCCTTTTGTTTGCTGAGGAAAACAGTTTGTAAAACAGTTGTGGAAACCTGCTATCCCTCCCCATTGCATTCACAGTACTGTTATCAGGTATGAACTGCTCATAATGAGTACCAAATACAGCAGATTTGATTTCAAGCCTATCTTAGCCATGTACTAGATGCACATGACAACATTTCTCTCAAATATTCAAGTACAAATTCAAAAGTATATTTCAATCACATATGCAGTCGCAAAAAAAAACCAAATGACACAACACAAACATATTCAAAAACGTTGACATACAAAAAGACGTACAATCATAGAACATAGAACATAGAACAATACAGCACAGAAATCAAAAAGAAATGTTGCAAAATAGCCTTAAAAAATTGCCTATGACTAAGGCCACAACTTCAAATTTTGGGCATAATTTTACCACCTCATCAGCAAAAAACGAGGCTCACAGAACGACATTCTCCGTTGGCTTTGGGCAGGATCTTATGAGCCTCGGGCGGGCGGGCGAGGTGGTAAAATTCTGGCAAAAGTCACTGAATAAGTAATTCTTTATCTTGCATTCAATTTCAGGATTTACAGCAGTTTTAATTGTATTCAGCAATATAGATTGTTTTCTGTAGGAACTGAAGTTCAAAGGCCTCTCTCACAGAAAATTGGCAATAGGAGGACAGTAGAATGTTAACTTGCCATCCTGACTTCAGCTGTAGTTCCAACTCAAGATCACAATTTAGCATTTTTTTGTGGTTGGAGGATTTTGAAATAAAATTTGAAGGGGAAAGTGATTTCTCCAGGCCTCTGTCCCATGGTGGGAGTGGGGAGTGGGAGCATTTCTCTCCATAAAGCCCAGAGGGAAATTGTTCCTAATTGTGAGAATGTTGGGATAATTAATTACACAGCCGGAATAATGCTTAACATTCCTATGTAAAAACCTCAGGGTAATGTTTGATGCCATATTGGAGGCAGTCCATGCTGTCACTCTCACTTTCCTCTCGGAATTGATGGTGCCAGCGAGAAGGTGAGGTCAGAGCCCAAATCTCCACCACAGCCTGCAGAGGAGTGAGGATGATGAGGGCAAAGATTGCACCTCTAGAGCCATTAGAGCAGTTAGCTGCCTCCTTCGATACTCCAGTGACATTGACCTCAGTGAATACAGGAACAAGTTCAGGCAGAACCTCACATTGTAATCACACAGACACATTTCCACAGCATGATGAAGCAGGGTTAGCCAAGCTCACTAGCACTCAGAAGTGTGTGAGGGAAGAGGCCTCTAAGTCTGAGTAAGATTAAGAGCTCCTGGGATTGGTCCTACACAAGATGTCTGAGATGCAGCAAGAGACAAGGAAACATCAGGCAAAGATATCAGAGGGCCTCAACAGAGTGACATGTGAAGTGGAGGAGTCTGTCCATCTGCTATCTAGTTAAATGGTTCTGATACATGTGTGCAGTGAGGTCTCCATGGGCAGGACGGCAGACACTATGGAGATCCTTGTTCAACAGAACACTCAGTAACTGATAGAGATGTGCACAAACCTGCATTCTTCCACAGTTTTCAAAGATGAGGTTTTACAGTGGTTATGCAAGAGGGCAACAGGGTACCTTGCCCTTATCCAGAAGCCCTTTCTCCTCAAGTCCTCCTGCCGCTATCCATCCTTCGCAGCTCGTTCACACCTGTACACATCACCCCAACATTGCCCATACTCCACCACAGCTCACTTCAGAAATCACCTCACCCATCCTCGACCCCCACAGCTGTTCGTTTTTTTTCTCCCTTACAGCCTCCAATATCCCCCATCGCCTCTAAAGCTCTGCACCAACCTCACCTTATCACCATGAAATGAAGATCATCACTGCAGCATACAACCTCATATTGCCACTCACCTGCTGTAGAGTCTGCCTAAGCAATGCAACCGCTTCTCCTAGAACTCACCTGAGTGATATGAATGCTGCTCATAGAGTCAAGTTGAACAGTGGTTTACCTAATCGATGGACCTCATTGTGTTCAGGAAGGCAGCAGCTTCAGAATTCTCTATTTACTATTAAAGGCTCACCCGGGATTCCATCCACATAAGTGCTGACAAGCACAAATTACTTTGGTCAGGAGACATTCTGGAACAGCACAATTTCACAGTGGTGGTGGCGGTGGCGGTGGCGGGGGGGGGGGGGGGGGGTTGGATTCAGGGCTCAATTTGTATCCCGTCAGTGGGATGCAAAAGGGCTTCCCGATGAAGTTGGCAACACGCCGTCATCTCACTACAACAGTTGGGTCTGCAAATTCCCATCGCCAAACCCTGTTGTCGGAAGCCAATTTTTATGTTCCCATGGGGGATTGCCAGCTTCGGCCGTGCCCGCCAGTGACAGAGTAGAGACAATCCCACTCAAAGATTCAGAGAGCGGTCAGCCACGCCAAAAGGGCATCAAATTAAAACATCATTATGCTCCTGAAGTTTAGGTTATGTACTTTCATAGTTGTGGATTCTTTGTTGTGAGCCTTCACGGAAAATATCGCTTCAGTAGAGCAGAGTTCAGTGACAGCAAACCAGCAGCAATTAAGTGCCAAGTTAAAAAAAATTATAACGTTTGGTGGCATTACTGCACTTCACACAACTCAGTGTCTCGTTGAACCCTTACAGTAAGATTTGACATGATCCATGAGAAAGCTTGATATAATGTTCAGCCACTCAGGCTGGACTGCTGTCAGTCACACTGCAGGAAACAGAACGCATTATAAATTACATGAACGATTGTCAGGTATCAGCCTGGAATCGAGTCACACTTCATCCCATGTTCACTTCTGACAGAGACCTTTTGTACAGCGAATGGCGATATTAATCATTTCAAAATGAAATATAGGACAAATGGGTAGCTGTGCCAGGCAGCAACATATTGAGGAGGTTATAATCACATCATAAACTGAGAATGAAGCACAAGTGGTTACTGATGTCACCCGAACAAACAGTTCATAATCTTCCAGCTCTTTTACAATAATCATTTTACACTTGTTCTCATCACTCTCATCCAAAAGATAATTAAATTGCTTTCTGTTACAACGATAGCTTTTAGCAACAATTCTAACATGCTCTCACACAAAAAAAATGAACATAATCCCTTTAACATACAGTGAATCTGTCACAGAGTAAAAGCCTGGTGGTGTGTTGCAGGAGCTGGTTTGATATGGAGTTTACTTAACTCAGTATTGCAAATTAATGGGGAACAAAGACAGGAAATGGCCGCCTGGTAGTGCATCTAGCTAAGAAGACTCGCCTGACGCTGATGCTTGTAATCAAATTGCTCTTACCTATCTACACTAACTGTCCACCCTCACTCTTTCCTTCACTTAGAACTTCCACTTTTACACTACTTTCACTGTCGCTTTACCCACATCTTAATCCTAATCATAACATGAAATTCTTTTCCCACGTGTTTACCCTCCTCTCATTTTTAACTGTAGTCCTTGTGCACTGACACCAACAGCCTTCATCACTGCCTTCATCCATATTTTGTAATTCTTATTTGGAACTATATGAATGCATTGCATTTGCACCGCACACCTCACTGGTAATGCCTCAAACTCAACTCCACCTTTCTATGTTTCTCCTGATAGTGGGCTTGTCTTCCAGCCTTATCCTCAATTGTCCACAATATTCTCTATTCAAAAATGAATCTGTTTCACTTCACCACATGGATTCCTCAATTTTTATGTAAAGCCGGACTTTTATGACATTACTACAATGACAAGACTCTGATGATCCTCAGTGAAACATCGTACTTTCAACTGGCTCAACAGGAGTCCCTCTACTTCAGAAATCTAATAATTTCTTTGCAATGTATTATGTATTTCATAATCTATTAAATGCAACTTGATGGAAGTCATATGTGTTGTACTCACTTAAACTGGGCACACAGTCTTCATGAGGTTAGATTGTTCATCAATGAAAGGTACAGGACATACCGAGAAACATTCAAACTTATTACGAAAGGTAGAGTATGGATTTGATTGACCATAACATTCTGACAATAACAAACACCCACATATATTTGTAATGCTAACTCATTCATGAGCAAAAATCACAGGTTTGCTATTCAATTCAAATTCACTGTTTATATGCTGATGGACATCAATTCTCGGAAGAGAAAACCTGAAGTAGCAGTAGCAAAACAAAGGAGAAAAGGAAAAATGATCATTAATGAGGTCAAGGTTCTGAGAGGGATATGATTCAATCATAGATTCCAATCTTTCCAATCCAACTCTTACAGGGCCTCCAGGATTAATAAAATCATTCTTTGTTACACTGTGAATGGAGCTACCTGCACATATGCAAAAGGGACAATATATTATTGTACTGACCAATCTACTGGGAGACGATGGCCTAGTGGTATTATCCCTGTACTATTAATCTAGAAACTCAACTAATATTCTGAGGAACTGGGTTCGAATTCCATCACGGCAGATGGCGGAGTTTGAACTCAATAAAAATTACCTAGAGATAAGAATCTATTGATGGTCATGAAACCATTGCTGATTGTTGTATAAATCCATCTAGTTATTAATGTCCTTAGGGAAGGAAGTCTGCCATTCTTATCTGGTCTGGCCTACATGTGGCTTGTAAGATCATAGAATCCCTGCAATGCATTTGGCCCATCAAGTCTGCACTGAACACAATCCCACATAGGCCCTACCCCCTTAACCCCACCTGTTTACCATGCTAGCCTAAGGGGATATTCACCATGGCTAAAAATAACCCACACATCTTTGGACTTCAGAGCCACAGCTATGTGGTTGACTCTCAACAGCGCTCAATCAACTAGGGATGGGCAATAAATGCTGCCCAGCCAGTGATGCCCATGTCACACAAATGAATGAAAGAAACTGGCAATTTGGAACGTGGTGGAGCAGGAGATTTTGAAGCTTAGCATATTTAAATAGAAACTGAAATGGATTACTGTCTGTCTAAAATATGGATGGTTCGCAATGTGATTGGATATACACAGAAAATAATGCAAAAGGACAGTTTGAGAAACTGCTAAAATTCAAGTTGAATCTATTCATTCTGCTCAGCAAGCTTCCACTGGTATACCTGTAAACAGTTATATTGAAGAATAAATTATCCACATATGTCTGAATGTGTATGCAGAGATAGAAAAGATAATTGGGGTTACTCTTTCCATTGACATTGGATTTAATATGATTTATCCATGCTTTTTTAAGATAGCATTTGAATTATTATTTCATACAGTTATCAGCATCTACGAGGTCATATTGATAATTTTTAAACATTTAATCCATAAAATAAATGAACAAATTGAATAAGTATTTGGATTTCTGTGGAAGGGTATATTGCACTGTAAATGTCATAGTTTTGACATGCAAGGCAAATACTAGTAAACAGTGTTACATTGAGTTGTAAAATCCATATATTTATTTTATTACAAGGTAAACCAAATAATTCTGCTAAATCCATATTACGTCACTTCCTTCACATGACCCAGTCTGCCAGGGCTGATGATCAACCCAGTTGTACACGCCAAAATTTGAAAGGATGCAGCTGTGGTCCACAATAAATTGGGGGCTGTATGCACCACCCAACTTGATAATCCAATTAAATCTACTGATGTGGAAGGACAGAGATTGGATCAGGTCAAAAGAGTCTTAATCATGTGATTGCTCAATTATACTTTCACTGACATTGCCCAATTGGTGCCAAATAATGCAGGAAAATTATTTTTTAAACTTTTTTCCAAACTGTACGATTTGACTATAAAGTTCCACAGAATGGAGAAATGCACACAATACATGAACCATCTGTTCTCCTATAACTAGCTAAATTTTGGTTCACTGAATAGATCAATCAATAGGCCAAATTGCCATGTTTAAAGGCTTTTGTACAGCAAGTGCAGCAATCCTTAACTGTTAGTTTGCTAAACAGGGATTTTGATGTACTTTTTATTGCAGAGACCAATTGATACACTCAAACTCTTGCACATAATATAACCCAAGGATCATTATCCCCATTTGATGCCAAATAGTCTCCTTACATGATTAAAGTGCAAACCTTTTTATGTTTACATGATAGTATTTCGAACTTGAAAGTGACATTTACAAGTTTATAATGGGAGCTTAAAACAAAATGATTTAAACTTTAGCTTTAAATTGGTGTCATGCACACATAGTTAAGCCCCAAAATTTATGAAAAATGGACATCTTGTTCTTAAAAGCAGAATGGAACTGGGACATATATCCAAAACAAGATGGAGTTAAGTGTTCTTTCCTCTTTCATAGTAAACAAAAAATTGCCCAAGGTAGAAATAGCATTCCTACTCGGTTAGAGAGAAAAATGCAAATTATCTTTTTGCGACTTCCATTGAAAAGGGACAGTAGAATTGCAACACATCTCTCACGTGATGTTAACATCTCTATAGTCTAAATGTCTACAGAAACTGCTGCACAATAACCATAGAGCCTCAATGGCTGCAAACTTCCAAAAGAGTGTGGAGGAAAACTATTCCATCACAAGAAGATATAAAAGGCAAAAGATTCAAACCCCAGTGTGGCGATGCGAACGTCATCAGTGATCATTTGTATGACAACAGGAACACTGATACTATGGAAAGAAGCTTATGGTGAGGAACATTTATGAACATAATTGAAAGCAGCTGGGAAGTCAGTCAGAATAGGAGGCGAAGAGACTCAGCAAAGACATCCTGCCCAGCAAAGAAAAAACACTGGCTAGAAATTTACTAACAGGCAGAAAGGTGGGGCTATTCACAGGTTGTCACAAAATATGCTGCAGGGATGGGGGCAGAAAATCCTGCCTATTGTGATATGGTTATTTGAGAGATAAAGAGAAAGGGAAACCATCCTACCATCTCTCCCTTGTCTGTAATGCTGGAAAGTCTTTAGAACACAAGTCATCACAGCATAAGAGAAGCGCTTTTCAACATGTTGAGCTTACATCTTCTGTAGACCCACTCTTCCATGCACAGGAAGCTAAATTCTGCAGAAATATTCTGCAATCCTTAAAATTTGGAATATTCATCACTTTCTCATCATTGATCCCTGACCTGTGTTTCCCACAGCCAACATTACAAATCATATCCAAAAAGCTTTGCTGATTTCTTTAATGAGAAAGCAAAAATAAATGTTATTAGTCAGTTGTCAGGATGTGGAACACGCTCCCTGAGGAGGTGGTGAAAGCCGATTCATTCAGTAGTTTTAAAAAGAGAGTTGGGCAGGGTGTGTAAGCAATTACCAGCAGGATTTTCCATACCCTCGCGGCATGTTCCAAATGGCAGAGGCAGCTCACCATTGGCTGGCAGGTATGAAACGGCAGGGGTTCGCTCTCAGTGGGACTGGATGCTCCCACTGGCGAAGATGGCAGAAAAATTCCAGCCTAAACGTTATAGTCAAAAATGTGAGACATGGAGCTCAGCATAAGTTCTTTCAAAGAACCACACAGTCGTGATTGGCTGAATTACCTCTTCCTGTGCTATAATTTTACATAATTAGATACAGCTTCTGGAACAGAAGCCACAGAGGAGCCATTATATCTTACTTCATGCCAATTAGACCTCCTATTCTGGGTGACAAAGTTCTTTCTAACCTGCAAATTCACTTGAAATTGATTAATTTGAAAGCTCCTCCTTACCCCTTGCCCTTGAACTGTTTTGTGCTCTCAAAAATACTTCCAAAGTTGACATAATCTACCTTGTTCAACATCTTCAATGCATAATTCATTTGCAACTGTGCTGCAAAGAAGACAAGTTGAGCTTTGTATTCCAGAGTCATACTTTTCACTCTTCTCTAAATCATCTCAATTAAATTAGCATCAGTGAGATCTGGAATTGCACAGTATTCCAATGGTGCATGCAATGTCAGACTAATTTAGTTTCATTTATCGTCAAATGTCCCTGTGATGAAGTCTTGTGGTGCAATACTAGTTTCCCTATCTCTGAACCAAAAACTCTGGGCTCAAGACACAGTTCAGAGCTCGTTGGCCATGGAAGACACATGCATAATGTGGCCAAATTAGTTGATTATCAGTCTGTAAATTCCTCTGAATGGGACAGGTGAGAGAGCTTCCTGGTCAGTCATTTTGCAGAAGGCAATGGTAAACTCTGGCCTTATTTTGTCAATCATTATCATGGACCAAACTAATGGAAGTCAATATCTTCTTAGGGCGGTCAGTTCTTGGAGGGGGAACCCTGTGGTGCAACATTGAAATAATGTTGTAGATAACAGCTTCACATCGATTGGAGATTTTCAGGGAATGTTTAATACTCATATCCCATGTTTTTTTCCTTCTCTACCTGTGCTAATTGACACTCCTTCACTATGTGCATACTACAGCTTCCTATTTCTATATGAAGTAACTGACATTTATCTATTAAGGTTCACATAAGAAATTTTTAAATGGAGGTGTCCAAAGACTGCAAATTTTGCAATATTCTAGAGACTAAGGTAGTTAAAAAATGCATTATTTTATAACACTCTTAAAACAGTATAAATAAAGAGGGCCCGAGTAAACTAGAAATCAGAAAAATGTGCAGCATAGAAATCCTTACACAAAAAGTCAGCACGCTTATTGTGAAATTAAGCCCAAGAATGATTTGTACAAATTTACATTAATTTATATTTTATGAAAGGTTACATGAGTACTGAAATTATCAAAATAAGGAACATTCTTTAGTCTCAATGTATTAGAAATCATTATTTGTAATTTCCCCCATCAACATATGAAAGAATAAAAGTCTGAGATATTAGGAACAGAACATGCTGAACTTGTTAATTGAACACATTTTTGCTCAGCTGTGGTAAATTCAGTAATTTTAATAAAACAGCGCAGGGAGATTCTTGCACAGCATATAATTTATACTGACTACCTTTGAGTTAAGAGGAATAGATTGCACATCTAGCCCAAACAGACTTTGTCACTTGAAATCATGAGATTAAAAAGATAAATCATTAAAAATCCCTGGCCTACAACTCAAAAATTAATGCTGTTCAGACAATAACTAATTCAGAATGAAAGACAGTGAAAATGAAAATCATACGCTAATTTTGCACATATTTCAACAGTTAATTATACACCATGAATTAACCATTAATTTCAGGAACTGTGTTATCTCTAAGAATGTGTATAGTTCCAAGCCAGTGAAGAGTTAAAGCTGTAGATTTGCTCTGTTAAAAAGTTACATAAACTACCTGCCATTTTTCGTGGCAGACCTATTCTGCATCAATTCTATTATGTCCTTGCAGCAAGCCCAGGGCACTGTTTAACTCGAAGTTCATTTTTCAGATGATGTTCCATGCTTAAATCGAAGGTCAATTCATATTACTTCTGATGTGGTTGCTCCAAGTCACTGATATTTTGAAGATAATCATTACAGCAGCTCGGACATGTCTTGCGGTAACCACAGGAAGAAACATAACGATAAACAGTGTGAAATCTCATGAAAAGTTGATTAGTCTCACATTGGTAAGATGAGACATTTGGTGGGGTTTGGAAACCCAACCTTTTGACGTACCCCACTCATAAATTACCTATTCGTGGAATCAGAATCCCTACAGTACAGAAGGAGGCCACTCGGACCATCGTGTCTGTCCCAACCACAGTCCCACCCCGGCCCTATTCCCATAACCTCACACATTTACCCTGCTAATCCCTTCATCATTAGGATCAATTTCACATGTCCAATTAACCTAACCCACACATCTTTGGAGTGTCATCCAAAGAAGTCACGTGCAGTGAAGTCACATTCTTTTGTGACTTCACATCATTTTTGTCTGTTCACATGAGGTTCAAGTTTACAAAGCAGTTTGTATGCTGTTCTGTAACATGAGTGCAGTTCTGGAGGTGAGCCAATTCAAAAGTCTACCTCGGTTCTTAAACACACAGCCCAGCTCCGAACAATGCTTAAAGGTCCCTAAACATACCCCTTATCTCCCTCATTCCCACCCTTGCCAGCAAATGCACCCCTCAGAATGTCCCCCATTTTTCTTCCAAAACCACTCACTCAGTATTCACTACACACACAGACCTCAGACAATCTCAATGGAAAATATCTTACACTCCTTGAGAAAAAAAATAAACCTATCATCTAATAATAACATCCTCCATATCATTGATTAAGCAAATTATGCATTTTAACATATGAAAGAAACTTTTAATACTTAAACTGTATTAGCTTATGCCAACAAACCAGAAACCATGTGAAAAGGGAAAACTGTTATTACAATCTCTTGAAACTATCATTCATTTACAGACAACAGGAACTATTGTGCTAAAACTCATTTGCACTAATTTCACAGTAGTTTAATTGCAGTGCTAATGTAAGCCTTACTTGTGACTAATAAACTTTTTTTGAAACTCAACCAAGCATTGATAATGACTGTAACTGTCCAAACAAGAGTTACTCACTGAGAAGGGAGGAATAGATTGCATGATATCAGTGTAAACAATAGCTGGTTAGGATTTTTCAAATGTCAAAATGAAGGTTTTATTTAAATCAGTTAGAGTCATTTAAACCACAGTGAAAAAGATGGTAGCATAGACTGGTGGAATAGAATGTAACATTTTTCACTGTATTATGATGGACATTCCCAGCTGCAAAAAAGGCAGAAAAATGGCACAGTGTCAGGAATGTAGTGGAAAATCAGTTTTATTTTGGACAAAATACAAGTGTGGCCATTCGCACTCTGAAATATGCTGTCCCACCCAGATGCAAAGGCAGCACTGGTTGTGGTTTCAAAACAGCTGATGCATACACTTAGGATAAAAGCTTCTCGAGTTGAAAGAGAAGCTAAAGGTTTGTTTCACTACATGCAATGAATGAAAATAACTTTCTTGTCCATTTTGATCATTAACAAGTTATAGTACTACTGAAGAACATTCACATTATGCATAGTAAGTATACATAGCCCTATGTTCTCAAACCGTATTGCAATGAAAGGAAGCAGTGAAAGTTTAGCTCCCACTTGCATGTCTATGCAGCAGGTATTGGGGCATCGTGGTAGCCTCCCCCTACCTCTGGGTGGGAACGCCCGGCTTCAAGTCTAACATCAGAACGTATTGGCCACAGAAGGAATGTTCATAATACGGTTCAATGGCTGATAAATCAGTTCGGAAATCCTTCCCCCACTACTCCCCAAAGAGAAAAACAGCGTGGGCGTGAAGAAAATAAGTGCATGTCTGCTATAATACAACCATCATTGTGTTTTCAGTACACTATATATCTAAGTATACTTGTGTCATTCTTGACTTCATATTTTCCTCTGACTTTTTTGACTGCAACTGCAACAAAGCTACAGGTATTTTATTCACTTTCACTTTGAAGAAAACAATGTAAATTGAATTTCCCCTTATGGAATAGAAAGTGTTCCCATTACACTCAGATGTGGCAATGATCAATCATTTAAGTTAGTAGTTTTGAAATGTTTCTAGATGAAGGACTTCCCCCCAAGTACGCATTTGGGATCCCTGGAAATATAGACAAACTTTTAATCTCTCTCCTTACCTCCAAAAGACAGCACCAGTTATCGAAAGCAAGTTACATTTTTAAAGCACATTATAACTGGCCTGCTTTCTCCTGGAATATTCACACTTTGACAGGTAAACACAAGTGGGCAGGGTTTGCACTGTTACGCTGGCAGTGTGAGGTCTCTTAAAGCCTTATCTGAAAACACTTATCAGAGGCTCCCCTCCTACACCCAACAATCACCACCGGCATCCACCTTGCCTTCCCCAACGTTCATTTTCGTTCCCCACCCCTCCCTCCACATGGTCATCACTGAAATTCCCATTCTCCTTCGCGCCTGCATTTCACAAACCCCCTCCCCACCCCATATGGATCCTACACAGGTTCACCCTGGCAATGGTCCTTAACACAGGTTGATATTGCCAGGTTGGTGCTACCAGGATGTGTTGCCAGGGCCTGACCATGTTCCTTTCCCCCAAGGGCTATACTGCCAGCCACCCACCTGGAGGGATCCCCTCAGTTTACATTGGTATGGTATGCAATGAGGAGGATAATTTGGTGAGTGGACTAATAATTTATATGGAAATTTATTAAAAAGTATTAAAATCAGATTCTTGACCACTACGGGCTTGAACCTGATTAGCCACCAGCGAAAGCCAATAAAAACTGGAAGGAGCGGTAATGCCGGAGTGAACTGTACTTTTTTGAATCTCATGGGATTTTGACCCCAACGATCCCATACAGTGCAGAGTCAACGTGTTTCCTCCCTGCACCCCCCTCGTCCTCACACACACTGTCAACAAGCATGAAAGCCAAGAAAATACATTTGGGGATCAGTTACTCAGTCGGAATGGGGTTAGGGATTAGGACACTGGTCTCACAGACATGAGGAACACAAGAGAGGGCAGGAGAGAGAGAGAGAAAGAAGTGAAACCAGAGAGAGATGCCGCATTAAAACTTGGGCTGCATGGTGTGGTGTTGAAGGAGCTTTGATGTGATAAGCAAGGGAAGAGACGCACTAAACGTCTGGCTTTGACACAAAATCAAAAATGCTGCTATCACTGAAAATGACATGTTTTATTATCATACAATAACAGAAATAACATGCTTGTAAATCAACAAGTACAAGATAAAATCAGGAACCTGATAATCGATGGATAGAAACCTGTTGATCTGAGAGCATTTTACTTATCCTAATTTTTAAAATCTATGGTTTAGTGAGGCACATTGAAGAGCTGATAAAATAATACGGTTGGGTAATGGTGCAATCTCAGTTCGATTGCTGATCACTTATCTTGATTACTGATCCACCACAAATTCAAAAATATTTCATTCCCTGAGAAGCAGAAGGTGATTTGGTGAAAGTCATTAGTTGAGTAAAGAAAAAAGCACTGGGAGAATCACCACCTGTCATAGAAGAGACCACACACAAACTCTCTCTAAATGCAGCCTTGGTTATTAAATACTCCCATTGTATTCCTGAAATCTCACAGACTCAAGCATCTGCAAGAGGTGCTAAAACTCACATTTATCCCTTTGAATGCCAAGTAGCCTGCATTCTGGGCATTATACATTATTAATACTGAACATTACAATGCAAAATTCAAGTTAGAACAGATCATTTCAATTACCTTTGAGTAATAATAAAAACTTCTGTTTTGAATTGTACAGACTGAACACATGGCACAAACATGATTGTTTATTGTAGACAATTCAAACTATGAATTTCACTGTTTGTCATTTGTTAAAGCAATGCTTAGCACAATTTGTTGGTTTGTTGTGGGAGGGTTGATGATAACAATACAGCTTGATTCAGCTGCACAGCATAAACATGAAAGCAAAACAATCCACGATTAAAAATTTACATTATACGCTATATATAATTATATTTGATATGCAAGACCAAGAAATGCCTTATTAACATAATGCTAAGGATCCATATAAGTAAATCTAATCTACCTAATTATAACAGATAGAATTAAAAATCCAACTGCAATTAGACACTTCCATATTGCCAAGTCAACCTGTCATGGGATACACCAAAATGGTTCTGTTACAGCAGTAGTAATTCATTCTCTTAGCAAAGTGATTCACTCTTAACTGCCCCCTCAGTTGTCAAGAAGATGGCTCAACACCATGTCCTCAAGGACAATGAAGAACGAGCTACTCACTTTGCCAGTGACACCCACATCGTGCCATTAAATAAAAAGAATTGCTCCACTACATTAAATGCTGACTCAAATTATTTTGATGTTCCACTATCCCAAACTTGCTGCAGTAAGTCAAGGCCATGTCTACAAACATGACTAGAAACTTACATGTCGTTGACAGTTCAAGCTGAATTGAAGGGTGGTGATTAATTACACTGAGACCCCTCAGAGCCTACTAAGTATTTTATCTGAAAATATACGACAGCATATTAACATAATGCCATTACCATAGTAAAACATCCCAAGGTGCTGCACTGTGTCAGCTTTGGCTCAGTTGATAGCATTCTTGTCTGAGTCAGAAGTTGTGGGTTTAAGTCCAAACCCAACTCAAAAAAAGATCAAAGTGGACTTGCTTGTGTAGTGCAAAGGAACGGATTTTGAATGTGATGTTAAACCATAATCCTGTCTGCCCTCTCAGGTGGCTGCAAAAGATCTCAAAGAACTGGAGAGCTTTCCCCAGCTGTCCTGTACAATATTTATCCCTCAACTGAATATCTCAAAAGCAGATTACATAGTTATTGTCTGCAATTTGCAGACGAGGTGCCATGTTTTCCACATTACAACAAATGACTGCACTATAAAAGACTTCACTGGCTGTGACGCACTACAAGACTTCCTGAAGCCATGAAAGGCAATCTTTATTTTAATGCAAGTTTTTTTTCCAGGTGCATTACCAAGCAAAAATTCCTCTGGGCCACTTAAGCAGATACTCGGGAAGATGGCAAAAAAAACTTGTTCAAACAGTTTAAAAAGAGTCTTAAAAGGAGAAAATACTAAATGTCCAATTAAGTATTGGGAAGATTGAAGCCATTGTTTTCAGCCCCTGCTCCAAACTCTGTTCCCTAGTTACAGACCCCATGGTTTTCCCTGACAACAGGCTGAGATGAAGTCAATCTTTTTTGAAACCTTGGTGTCACGTTTTATTCTGTGCTGAGCTTCTGACTTCATCTGTGATGTCACTAAGACTGCTCATTTCCAACTCCGTCACATTGTCCCATTTATTGCCCATCTCAGTTCACTGCAGCTGAAACTATATTCATAGCTTGATAACCTTTAGATGTGACCACTCTAATGTAACTCTGACTAGTGTCCCACACTCTACCTTCAGCAAACGTGAGATCACGTAAACCTTTGCTGCCCACATCTTAACTCACACCAAATCCTGATCTCTGATTACTGCTGTGCTTGTTGACTTCCCAGTCAAGCAAGGTCTTGATTTAAAAAGACTCATTTTTGTTTTTAAATCCTAAGTAGCTGTGATTCTCCTTGTTTCTGTAATTACTTCCAGTTCCACAACCCTCCAAAATACTTGTGCCCTTCCAATTCTGATCTTACGTGCATCTGCAATTTTAATCGCTCCACCATCGATGGCATTAAGTTTAGTTGCTCAGGCCCCAGGTTCTGCAATCCCTTATCTATACCACTATACCTCTTGACCTTGTTTTCCTACCTTGAAAACTCCTTAAAAATTACCCCTTTGTTCAAGCTTGTGATAATACACTTAAGTTGCTCTTTGCTTTATAATGCTTCTGTGGGGCACCTTGAGATGTTATATTACTTTCGAACTGCCACAAGTAGTTGTTGTTGAAAATAGGTTAAGGAGGGTAATTCAACTGTTTAAGATCAACCATGGCCACCAACAATACTGTGATTTAATTCAGGGATGCTCAAGAGGCCAGAATTGGAGGAGCACACTGAGTTATAGGGCTGGAAGAATCAGGTTATGTAGGATTTGAAAACAAGATCTGGGAACATACAACCAAGACTGAAGCAAATGGTGAATTTACTAATACCTCTACTTGCGCACTGTATCCATTTATTTTATTTATTTATTAGTCACAAATAGGCTTACATTAACACTGCAATGAAGTTACTGTGAAAATCCTCTAATCACCACACTCTGGCATCTGTTCAGGTGAGGGAGAATTTAGCATGGCCAATGCATTTAACCAGCACGTCTTTTGGACTGTGGGAGGAAACACACGCAGACAAGTGGAGACCATGTAACCTCGATATAGTGACCCAAACTGGGAATCAAACCTGGCTCCCTGGCACAATGAGACAACAGTGCCTACCACTGTGCCAACCTGCCACCCAGAAATTGATCATAGCAGTTTCACACTTAAAAAATTGTGAAAAATAAACTCCTTCTTCTCTGTTTACCAACACAAAAAGAATACCTGAAATGAAATTGTGAGCCTGTAATTTTGGCAATAAAATACCTTGTATCTGTTACATATGATTTTACAACTGCAAATGACATCTTATCAAAATAGAAACTATCGATGTCTCAACTTTTGATTAACATCTCAGACAAATGTGCTTTATGAGTACTTTTAAAAGGATCAACTGATTTGTCTGGAAATGCAAAACTATTGAATTCCAATGCTAAATAAAATCTCAATTCTATATTACCAATGTAAATTGAACCCTCACGTTATTTTACTGATTAGAAGAGAATCAGGGATGGTATCATAAGATACCCCTGCAGCTATAAACATCTCATCAAGCTCAATTGGCTGATGGATTAATTAACAGTAGGTGAAGTAGTCCTCTGGGTAGGACAATGATTGCTGTTGTCTTTTAGCTTACAAGTTCATTAAGATCAACCAGCCCTCGAGGGATGAAAGCTTCACTGGCTTCTGCATGGATGAACTTTTTTTCCAACCACAATATCACCTAAAACATTATTTAGTCTTCAGAGAGGTTATTGTAACCCGGATCTGAGTCAAGCTACTGGAATTAGTATTAATGAAAGAGTAAAAATCCAATTTTCTCTCACTAATATCCATAAATAAATGTTTGACCAGTTTCCTCAATTCTCAACAAAACATCATTGACTCTGAATATTGGATGGAATTTTCTAGACTTGGAATCCAAAGAATTGATAGAACCCCTAGACTGCAGAAGGTGGCCATTTGGCCCGCTGAATCTGTGTCAACTCTCTGAAAGAACATTCTACCTAGCCTACTCTGCACTCCCCTATCCCCATAACTCTGCATATTGATCATGGTAAATCCACTTAACCTATACATCCTTGGACTGTAAGATAACGCCAGAGCATCTGGAGGAAACCTGCCACACACAGGGAGACAGTTACCCAAGGCACATCAAGTGCTATGCCCCACATTCATGACACTTGCTCTGCACAGCATTCCTCAGAGCAATATATTCATTTCTCTCACTGCAGGCACCTCCTCACTTCCCCGTCTGAACAGCCAACATTCAAACTCAACCTCTGCCTATTGCCCTCTCACATCCATTCCTCACAATCATCCTACACAAATGTTGTCCTTTCCTCTTTGCTACAAAAGCCATGATGAATACTCCCATGTCTCTGTTCTTACTCCTTACAGGAGTAGTAAGCACACAACTTTGGCAAGAGGCTGCAGAGGTCACCAATGACCTGCCATGAATCAACCTCCTGATACACTGTGCTCAGATATGTTGCGAGAGTGAATCCTCTGCAGACCCAGCATTCCATCCGCTTTCAGTTGCATCTTGGTTGACATTCCTTCTGCCCACTGAGAAAGCAGCTAGTGGTGCTTCTTCCGATGGTGCTGTTGATGGTGGTGTTGCTTCTGCTCTTCCTCTTTGTCAGCGAAAGCAAAACCGCGTAAGCTGTACACATTGATGGTAGGGAAGTGCAGTTGAAGGACAATGAAGTCCAAGGTAGGGGTTGTTAGCTGAGTGCCAAAGTAGATCAGTGAACACAGGAATAGTAGGTGAACGGGACTTGGTGTGAGTGAGGAAATGGGCAGCAGAGTTTTGATTGACTTTATGTTTATCCAAGTTTACATTTATGGAAATTGGAGGAAGAGAGGCCAGCTAAGAGTGCATTGGAATAGTCACGTCTTGACATAAGGGCATGGACGAGAGTTATTGCAGCTGCATCCATCCACGCAAATAGAGGATTCCATCAGATCCTATCCTGTATTTTGGGGTAGATAGTAGGGAGGTTTTGAACAGTGAGGTGCGGAGGCAATCCTCACAGTGTCCATCTTCTGTCACCTCCTTGTTGTGTTAATAATGTGGCAGATCCAGTTCGACTTCTGTGCAGTGCTGAAACCTTTGATGATTATCCTGGGACGTCTCAAGATGTTAGTGCCATTGAATATTAAAGACTGGACTGTTTTCAATGTTAATGATGCGATTACCTTACTTCTTCTCAAGTACAAAGCACTGGTGTGTGGCAGCAGGGACAAGGGGACTCCAATACTCTCCAACTCTGGGAACAGTACTGATCTGACTCAGTGACACAGGAGTGCCCATGGATCCAGCAGCATGGTGCTGTTCTTGCAGACCATCTTGGGGATGGAGAGCAGGAACCGATCTCTCCTGGCAGAGTGGGTGAACAGCGCATCAGAAGTAGCGCAGCACTATAGCAGAAAGTTGCACTCACCCAAAATCTCTGGAAAACTAAGGACCACCTTATGTTTGCCACTCATTAGCAATTTGGTTTGATGCCAATCTAAGTTCTCGCTGGTGTGATGCGAGATTGAAGGCGTGACGGGCTGCCAGTAAGCATTTTAATGAGCATTAAGTGTGTTTGTGCATTTGCTAGCGGGAAGAGCAACCCACCATTAAGCTGCCATTGGGAGAATTGCAACAGGATTTTACGTCAGCAGGTTTCTGGCATTTTGGCTTTTGCCAGTTCACAGTGTATGGCATCAAAACTGCCATGGACTGGTTGTGAAAATTCTACTTTTTTTTGCCATATTAATGGTTGCTTCCAGCACACTTGCTGTAGTTGTGTTGAGTGCTCTAGAAATACAAGTTAGCAGTTTCTCCAATATGGATTGGTGATCTCTATATGTGCAAGTAAAGGTCACTTTAGTGCAATTAGTTAGAAATGCCACAATGATTTATAACATTGTATGCTGTGCTCTCTGTATGCTGCCTCTGATATTTAGTGGGGTGAGAATTAAAGGGACTAATATCTTGGTCTGTCATTATGACTAGAATTCATCTCACATAATTAAGAATTTATGACAATCATTTCACAATATTGTTGCATAGTGCACACCATGATAACTTTAATCTTCTCCAAATATATATCAAAAATTTAACTCGACTCATTTGTGCAATATCATGTTTACTTTGATTTTCAAATGTACAAGCTGACCAATTTGTGTGGAAGTGGTTAAGTCTGTGTTTCTAAAAGAATTCATTTTTCTGAGTGCCTGTAAATAAATTGGAACAAAACATTTTTTAAAAATAAATTTTTAAAAAATTGGACTCCATTAGGACCTCATGATAAAATTGCAATCGGCTGAATGCCTACTGACAGAATGCTGCACTGTGAATAATTCTGTGTGGAAATCAATAGTTAAAGAGCATCGTAATTTTCCAAATAGCACACAGCAATCACTTCAGTGAAATCAGAAGCATGGCAAGCAACTGACCAATTTGCAGCAAATACATGTCCGCATGTGTGTGTAAATTTATTGCCAAACGTGGCTATGAAATATAGGAAAATGCAGGATCTGAAATTTTAAATTGGCCTTTCCATCAGCAAACCATACACTTCCATGTGACATAAGTCTACACATTATTACCACTGAATTTATAGAACTGTAATGCTTATAGCATAGAAGGTGACCATTCAGCCCATCATTTTCTGCTGGTTCTCTGAAAGAGGAATTCACCAAGCACCATTCCTCCCTATATCCCTGCATGGTCTCTCTTTTTAGATAATAATCCAGTTTCTTTTTGACTGTCTCAATTGAACATGTCTCCATCAAACTCTTGAGGCGATGCATTCCACATCCTAATGATTTGCCTCACGCACAAAAAAGCGACCCCTCATGTTGCCATTGCTTTCTTTCCTAATTATCTTAAATCTATGTCCTCTAGTTGTTGATAAATTGAACAAAAGTTAAACAAATTTGCAGGAAAATCCTCCTTCCACTATTTGAAAAGGCAGAAATAACTCATTTGAACAGTCAATAATCTGCCATAGATGCTACTGTTTGTCCTGAAAATACTGAATTGACAATAGCCTAGTTATTGCAAATGGCGAGAACAGAATCAATTTTCATCCAGGATCTATATTTAAGTCCAGTTTAAAGAGATTTAATACCAGGGATTAAAGCTATAGTGTGAATCCACAACAACAGGAAAGACTGTACTTGTGGTTGTGCAGTTTCCATTCAGTATAGAAGTAATTTTCTTCCTCTGCGATTTACTCTCCTTCCCCCCCAAAGACATCTGCTTCAGGGTATGGTTTAATTAGCAGTATCACATTTCACACCTTGCCCAATTGACCATGGGGGATGTGTGTCCATGACAGTAAATGCTGGCAGGCTTTCCTTTTCTTGAAGAAGGTGGGGCCCGCAGCCCTGCTACTTCTTTGATTCAGATCAATCCCAGCACAGAACAGACTGGATTTGCCTGACTTATAAGTGGTGACTTTACCCCCAAATTATAAGGGAGCTCAAATGCAATTTGAGCATCTGATTGCATTAGTATGGCATCATCTTAGCCATAGCCATCTGACATTTAAGTGTCAGCCACGTTGCTGTGTGCCTGGAGCCACATGTAGGCCAGTCTTGGTAAGAATAGGAGATTTCCTTCCCTAAAGGACATTTGAAAGGCTTTTACAGAACAAAAGATAATGGTTACATGATCAAGATTATGAACACTAGCTTTTTAATTATTGATATTTGTGTTAATCAAATTTAAATTCCACCATCTGCCATGGTGAGATTTGAATCAATGTCCCCAGAACATTACTCTTGACCTTTTGGATTATCAGTCCACTGGCATTACCATTGCACCACAACCTCCTCTTATGTGATGTAAATATATTTTTAGTCACTGTGCATAGTTTCAATGCCAACAGTACTACTCTGTTTTTGATAAGTTTTTAAATTATAGTTTATCTCTGAATCTAACTTGGTTCTGAATAATTTGGCATAAGTATAAATCTCCCTCTTCTGTAATTAAAATTTAAATTCCTTGATCACCATATAAGATGCTATTGGAGATGAGAATTACATTCACGCAGTCCATACTGGCTACAATGACCATGCAATACAAATCACATTATGCTTGGTATTGACTGAACATAATAACTAAGTAGAACATCTTGGTTTTATATAGTGATCAAGGAATTTAAATTTTAATTACAGAAGAGGGAGATTTATACTTATGCCAAATTATTCAGAACCAAGTTAGATTCAGAGATAAACTATAATGTAAAAACTTATCAAAACCAGAGTAGGACTGTTGGCATTGAAATTATGTGCAGTGACTAAAAATATATTTACATCACATAAGAGGAGGTTGTGGTGCAATGGTAATGCCAGTGGACTGATAATCCACAAGGTCAAGAGTAATGTTCTGGGGACATTGATTCAAATCTCACCAAGGCAGATGGTGGAATTTAAATTTGATTAACACAAATATCAATAATTAAAAAGCTAGTGTTCATAATCTTGATCATGTAACCATTATCTTTTGTTCTGTAAAAGCCTTTCAAATGTCCTTTAGGGAAGGAAATCTCCTATTCTTACCAAGTCTGGCCTACATGTGACTCCAGGCACACAGCAACGTGGCTGACACTTAAATGTCCTCTGAAATGGCATAGCAAACTACTCATTTATATCAAACTGCTGCACAGTCAAAGAGGAATGAAACCAAATGGCTCACCAAGCATCGGCCTAGGAAACAACAACACCTCTCCCTGCCTTATCAATCATGCCCATTTTTTTCTTCTTGTTTTCACTGGAAAGACAGAGGCTGAGGGGTGGACTGATAAAGGTCTACAAATTATAAAATGCATAGACAGGATGAATAATCAGAGGCTTTTTCCCAGGGTGGAAGTCTCAGTTGCAAGGGACACAGGTTCATGGTGAAAGGGGAATGTTTAAGATGTGCGGGGTAAGTTTTTCATGCAAAGATGATGGGTGCCTAGAACATGCTGCCAGAGGAGATGGTGAAAGCAGGCACTTTAGCAACATTTAAGAGGTATCTAGATGGGTACATGAATAGGGATGGAACAGAGGGGATACACACCGAGTAAACGCAGAAGATTTTTTAGTTTAGTTGGGGCACCATGATTGGCACAGACTTAGAGGGCTGAAGGACCTGTTCCTGTGCTGTGCTTTTCTTTGTTCTTTGTTCTTATTAACTTCTGGGGTTTGTGTCAACATTGGGAGACCTGTCTCACAGATTAGTCAAGCAAAAGCCTAACATAGTCACAATCAGATAATCATATAGACAAATGTCCCAGACACCACTGTCACCATCCTTTGGCATTATCTGTCCCAGTAGATATTGCAGCACAGTGGTATTCAGTCAGGAGGAAGTTGCCCTGAATCCTCAGCATTCATTCAGATCCCATCTTAGCTCCAGGACAACATTGTAAAAGTTTTTCAGGTAAATGCCCTTGACATAAATGTGGAATTCACCAAGTGAAGGGATGGCAATGTACCACCAAATTAGGATGGTATGTGGCTTGGAGGGTAATACCACCACCCACACGTTCTCTTTCAAACCACATCCTACCCTGACGTAGGACTTTATTGCTGTTCCTTCACTGTCACTGAGTCAAACCCTGGAACACTCTTCCTAACTGCACTGTTGGTATAACTATAACACATGCATTGTCGCGATACAGGAACACAGCTCAACACCTCAATGGCAAATAGGATAGGCAACAAATGCAGGCCAAGTTGAGCCACATACTATAAAAAGAGATGAGGTTTTCTGTACTGTTTCTCTTGATGAGTTGGATAATAAGTTTTTATATTAGTGTTATAATATTAATACGAACATTACATCCAGTCACATACATGATGTTTATGTTGCATTGAATAATTCATGTCTTGCTGTAATTTTAAAATTGTCCCTCTTCACTGTTTTTTTCTCGCATTCAGTCATTTGATTATTTGATTATGAAAGCAGATAGTACATGCTTTTAGGTTGAAAAGGATTTTAATCGCTGAAGAAACCAGACCAGAGCTCCAATGACAATAGAGGCACTGTTATGTTAACAAGATTTCCAAAAGGTGAATGAGCCAGTCACTGAAACAGTAATTCTTAATGGTCTGGGAGAATCAGAATTGCTTCCTGAACACATTCAATAGATGATCACACACGAGGTGCGAGGAGGATCAGATTTCATGCATAAGCAACATATTATTATCGACGCAGGATTAAAATCTGGGGATGGTGGTTGTTGGCATTTTGACTGACAGGTCTAGTGACCAAGCTCCAGGTGACGAGAATGGCAAAGGTCAAACTGCTGCTTTCTTGCCGAGCCATTTCCTTTAAGTAAACTAATCAAAGAAATGATCATGGGGGGTGGGGAAGAAAGAAAATCAATCTGTAGGTCACCAACATGGACAGTGTGACAGGTCTTGCTGCTTTCCATGAGAATATGGTTGCTAAAATGTTATAAGTATAGCCTACTCTGTTATTTTGAAACTGGCAGGTGGCTCAATTCAGTTTTAAATCCATCTCATCTTAAAATGTGAATTAGTCCATCTTACCAGAGATTGGAGCTGTCTGGGCAAAATGTCCGAGAGATGACTGTGTCCTGTTGAATTAAGATGGGATTTTATTGTTAAGTTTCAGTCACTTCACTGAAGTGGGTAGTAAAAATAAATTCCTGCTCATAAAGAAGATAATGGTACATAATAAAACAGGATATCAATGACAGCGACTTGTAATAATTCTTTTCTGATTGTGAACATCTTATAGCTCCAAGTTTCACAGATACTGCAGATCGCAGACTATATTTTGGAACTTCAAAAAAAACCTTCCAAAAATGGAGATCAACAAATAGAACGAATATGAAATGTGAACAGCCAATGATTTCCATTTTGAAATGTCAAAAAAATTAACACCAGTAATTCAAATTAAATCAGTTATGTCATATTTTATTTCATGAAATATTTCTCCAAGGACAGTTGGAATCACAAGCAAAATATTTTTAAAAACAGCCAAAATCTGGGGATGGTGGCAGTCAGCACTTTGTTTGAATTGTATGCCAAGTCTTTGGCATACAATTCAAACAATTCATTGAATTCATTCTGAATGAGTTTGACCTAGGCATCATCATGACGATCCCACTCCTAATTTCAGATGTGGGGCTTGCATTTTCATATTCATGGATGTACTGTGGGCACTCATATTTTCACCACTCTTTAATGATGAATCACTGGAGTATGGTAATTTTGTTATTGAGACCTTTAACACACTTTGCTCCATGTAACAGCTGCACAAACTATTATTATGAAATCTTTTCTAGACTTGGAGTATGATTTGGCTAATTTAAGTGTGCATATACCCTTTGCAATTCTGGTGATGATGTAACCACTCAACTATTTTTGAAGACACATTCACAAATTCTCAAGAACTAGCCACTGGTCGGACCCTGTTCTTGTGCTACATTCAGTCTTGCATTTCTCTTCACGGTGGATTCCTTTTCCATTTTCGCATAAGGTTTTTCACTCATGTTGAACTCCCTCAGAGCACAGTAATATGCTGATCTTGCAAATGTTCTGACATTTAGCTTGAAATCAGCTTTATATTGAAATAGGTCCTCCTGAACAAAGAATCACTTCACTGTCTGCTTGATCCCATATGCTGACTTATAAAGCAAGGATAATCATAACATTGCATTTCCCTGATGAAAAATTGAGGCTACCTTCTAATGTGAGTATAGCTCTAAACTTGCATTTATTAATTAAAAATAGGGGTCAACTTATACACTGAGAAAATGCCAACATGTTCAGGAAAAACCGGGTTTGTTTGTATGCCACAATTTAGAACATAGCAGAAGGCCCTTTGGCCCTCGATGTTGCGCCGACCAGTGGAATGAATTGAATGACCCTCTAACCTAAACAATTCCAATATTACCCATACGCCTATCCAATGACAATTTGAATGCCCTTAAAGTTGGTGAGTCCCAAATGTGCAGGCAGGGCATTCCACGCCCTTACTACCCTCTGAGTGAAGAATCTACCTCTGGCATCCATCCTATAATTACTACCCCTCAATTTAAAGCTACATCCCCTCGTGTTAGCCATCACCATCCGAGGAAAAAGACTCTCACTGTCCACCCTATCTAATCCTCTGACCATCTTGTATGCCTCAATTCCCACCATATCAGGCAACATCTTGGTAAATCTCTTCTGCACCCTTTCCAATGCTTCCATGTCTTTCTTATAATGTGGCGACCAGAACTGTACGCAATACTCCAAGTGTGGCCGCACCAAAGTTTTGTACAGTTGCAACATGATCTTACGGCTCCGAAACTCAATCCCTCTACCAATAAAAACTAACACACTCTACTCCTTCTTAACAACCTTATCAACCTGGATGCCAACTTTCAGGGATCTATGTACACTGTACACTGAGATCTCTCTGCTCATCAACACTACCAAGAGTCCTTCCATTAGCCCTATATTCTGTAATCCTGTTACTCTTTCCAAAGTGAATCACCTCATACTTTTCCGTATTAAACTCCATTTGCCACTTCTCAGCCCAGCTCTGCAGCTTATCTATGTTCCTCTGCAAATTGTAACATCCATCCTCACTGTCTATAACTCCTCTGATTTTAGTGTCATCCACAAATTTACTAACCCATCCTTCTCCACCCTCATCTAGATCATTTATAAAAGTGACAAACAGCAGTGGCCCCAAAACAGATCCCTGCAGTACACCACGAGTAACTGAACTCCAGATTGAATATTTCCCATCAACCACCACCCTCTGTCTTCTATCAGCTAGGCAATTCCTGATCCAAACTGCTAAATCACCCTCAATCCCATGCATCTGTATTTTCTGCAGTAGCCTCCCATGGAGAACCTTATCAAAACACTTTGCTAAAATCCATACACAACATGTCAATTGCTTTACCCTTATCCACCTCTTGGGTCACCTTCTCAAAGATCTCAATAAGTTTTGAGAGGCACGATCTACCCTTCACAAAACCGTGTTGACTATAAAACCATGTTGTCTATCATATATGTGCACTTCACATTAGTGAAAGAACACAGAATGTCATCATTAGTGAGATTTATTCTGTTGATATGCAAGAACACAGAAGAATTTGAATGTACAACACGCTACCACTGATTTTAAAGTATCATTTCAAATGGATTCACTGGCAGTTTCACTTCGCATTTTTACACATATGGAATAATTTCCTGTATGCGCTAAAATTGTACGTTATGTCCACTGAATAAAAGTAACCTTTTAACATGGTTAGCTGCCTGCTCTCACATGGTACAATTCATTGCTCCCTTCGAAATTTGACATTCTTGCATCTCTTCTGATAAGTGCAAGGCAACAAGCTTCAACGGCTAATCTCTTTTTTCAGCAATACTCACATTCTGAACTGCCAAACAATGAGATAAGAAATGCTCAATGTTTATTAAAAATACAAAATTAAAGTCATAATTATCCTACTATTTCATTAAAATTGATTATTTAAAATAATGTTATTTTATTCTTTCCCTTTTATTCTCATTACTTGCACTCAAATGTTGACAAGAATTAGATCAAATAGGTGAGTTTGTGCGAAATCAAGACTTCTCCATATCTGCTGCATCAGAAGTGATTGGGCCTTTATTTAAAAAACACAGGCTGGAATGTTACTACCGTTCACACCAATGGGATTTTCCCATCCTGTTGCAATGAACAGGGGATTTGCCCTGCACCTGGAGCATGGCATGAATGGCCAGTAAGATCGTGCCCATACGCTTTAACTAACTGAACGCAATACAACAGCAGGAATACCATCTCATATTTTTTTTCGACAGATGCTAGAGGCTGAAAGTAGGAATTGCACTACCACAATTGGACTCTGAACTTCAAAGTTTAATAGTCTATAAATAATGGTCCAAATTAAATACTTTTACTTTTTACAGTTCAATGCAGTCAACATGTGCATAGATTTTAAAGCCATATATAATTTGTGCCATTCTGCGGCAAGGTAGTTATCAATGAAATGTGTACTGAAAATTGCACTGGAAATAGGGTCCACTTAAGGCTCCATGCACAGGTACCAGCAGAGGGAATCTAGAAGGAAAGTAAGTGAATCCATATTTTAAAAGCACGTACAACAGTTCTGCTTCTTACTGAATCCTCCCAACAAACAAACAACATGGTAGAAAGGGAAGGGGCAAGAGTTTGGGTGTAGAACTGCCAAAATTTGTTGATGAGGATTTTCAGATTCAATGATTGTGTGTATACATTCATGATACTTACTGATGCTCAATAAACTCTTCTGGGGTAAAGAAATGAATAGTGAAAGACTCCAGCAAAATGTGTCACAGTCAGCAAATAATGTTGTCTCCCTCATGAGTAATTAATGGGAATGTATGCTGAGGTAATTCTTCTGGTCTTATTTGGTACAATGGCCTGTATTTTCATTGAGGCACTGAGACTCCATGGCATGTCCAAAATGGCAGACAGACCACTGACCCAGAAGTTCCATCAGCATATCCAATAGAAACATTTCTGCTGGGAGAAGGAGGATTAACCAATCTGGATCGGGACATAACAATTCCACGTGGGAATTCTAAACTCAGCACAGGCATTTGAACTCAGTGCCAAGTTCAACAGGTTAATTTTCACTGAAACATGGACCTTATTCCACAGAGTTTGAGTTTCATTTTTTCTGGACTGGATGTAAATACTATTGAACGGTGGATAAGGGTAGCACAATTGTTAAGTTTTTAAAATACCTAGCCCTTTAAAAATTGAAATAAATTCTCTGCCTGTGTCTGACAGTTGAAAACAAAACTGTTCCAGTAGTTTCAATTGCTGCTGAAGGTTTAACCTCAAGTGTTATCATTCATGCATTAAAAATGCTAGAATGATTTCCACAACTTATCACAGTAGGAGTGGAGAGGGGGGCTATAAAAATCACAATTTGATGAACAGATCAAAGAAATTATTAAAACCTTAGTTGTCTTGGATGTGGGGCTATGACTACGTGTTTCTGTTTTTATATGGAATTAAGTACTTGAGGGGATTTAACTGTATTGAATAAGCTTTCATGAATGAGAATTGTTCAATATATTGAAGGCGATTGTAGATATTTTTGCCAGAAATTTTAACAGCTGCCTGCCCCGGAATTGGGATGGGCGAGGCTTGCAGAATGACATTTTCCATTGGCCTCAGGTGGGATTTTAAGAGCTTCAGGCGGGCAAGGTGGTAAAACTCCAGCATATATATCGCAGCATAAGTAAATTGGCATAAGGGCTCTAAGGGGCCAGGTTGAGAGCAGGAGTTGACATGGGCATGGCCATGAAGGATGCATGGGGAGAGTGGGTTGACTGCATGGGCATGGGGAATGAGTGACAGCATTAGTGGGTGAGAGATGTGATAGAGTGCATAATTGGGGTAAAGTTCCAGAGAATTAAGGTAAACATTTCAAAACAGCCTATCCTCAGCAGTCAGGAGCGCCTGTGGCAGTCTCCCTGTGTGTCCAGGACTGGTGACAATCAAGGCCAACATGTATTTAACTAAGAGTAAATAAAGGAAATCAGGATTTTGATTGAGTTGCTGTTGACAAGTTAACATTTATTTGCGTTTATAAATGTGAGGGAACTGCAAACTAAAATGTTTCAGCTCTTAATTTTAAAAAGTAACTTAGAAAACCTGACTCATGAACTCTGGCATGAAATTAATTAGTCTCTGCAACGATTGTATTTATGATCAAACTAAACCGTAATTAAAAGAAAGAAAATATTAGTATAATTGTAATGTACAGAGGAATAATTACAACGTAGTGTGCCTTTATTAATGGTGTGGTAAGTGGAACTGGAGAATTTTGCATTAACTGGAGCCTAGATTTTTGGTACAAAGATGTTGGCACAAATGTATGGCATGTGGGAGCAGTGGAATTCAGAACCAACTGAACCTATTGTTTGATGAGACAGGATTCACCTTCAGAATGCTGTAAATCAATGCAATAAGGGCCCACAAAGCAGACTGATTTACATCGCTTCTGATGCCTCAGGGAAAAAAATGTGTCACCAATGAGCCGGCAGCTAAATGGCAAGATGCCTTTATTAAAAAAAAGCCATGTTTCCACAGTTTGGTTTACTTTTCCACTCCATTTTTGACTTGGAGCTTTGACTGAAACTCTATACAATAGCTAGTATAGTAAAAAAAAGAGCTGCACAGCCGTCTTATGCATGCACCTGTTTACCAGCCTGCCACTCAGATGGTGTTGTCTGCTTTCAGGAACCCCAGGAGAGGTCATGATTAGCAATTAAAAATGTGGATTAATAAACAATTTGCATCTTCCAGAGCTGCAACAACCCTAATTGCATGAGCAAACAATTGGCTTTATAACAAAGTCAGCAACCTTAACAGACAAAAGAAAGGTTCTATGATGACAATTGCTAAGAAACAAAGAAAAGAGAAAGAGAATTGAAGTTAGAAGTTTATAAAATTTACAGCAATATGATCCATGATATCTATTCATGCCGAAGAAGCCAAATCCCACTTTCGAGTTTGAGTTATGAAAAGGGACAGCACTTCAAGTCCATCTTCAAGTAATTTTCTTAATGTAATGGGTGTTTTTGCCTATACCACCCTTTCAAGACAGCAAGTTCCAGACCCCACACTTATGAATGTTTTGTTGATGGTGAGAAGAAGGTTAATATTTATCACTTGGGAGTCAGAGATTCTAACATCTAACAGCTATGAGACTTAGTAGAAAGAGAGCATGTGTGTGTGGGAGAGAGGGAATTAACATGGAGAGAAAAGCAGACAACTTGTTTCTTTCTCAAAAACTGCTTCCTCAGAAAACTAAGGAAATTTGGCATTTCAGCTACAATTCTCACCAATGTTTACAGATGCACCACAGAAAGCATTCTTTCTGATTGTATCACAGCATGGTATAGCTCCTGCTTTGTCCAAGACCACAAGAAATTATAAAAGATTGTGATTGTAGCCCAGTCCATCACGTAATCTAGCCTCCCATCCATTGACTCTGTATACATTTCTTGCTGCTTCGGAACTAAGGACCCCGTGCACCCCAGATATTCTCTCTTCCACCTTCTGCTATTGGGAAAAAGATACAAAAGTCTGAGATCATGTACCAACCGACTCATGAACAGCTTCTTTCTTGCTGTCATCAGACTTTTGAATGTATCTACCACCTCATACTAAGTTGATCTTTCTCTACACCCTAGCTTTGAGTGTAACATTACATTCTGCACTCTTGTTTCCTTCTCCCAATGAACGATATGCTTTGTCTGTACAGCACACAAGAAACAATACTTTTCACTTCATACTGATACATGCGACAATAAATCAAATCTTGTTTTATTCTGATTTTGATTTCCTTAAAAAAAAGTTGCATTTTGAAAGTTTCTTTGTGGTAAATAAGCAGGGAAGGAGGGCATGGAATGCATGGAAGGCAGGGATGAAGAGAAATCCTCACTCACCTGAAATTAAAGAAAAGCAAAAAAAGTAGGCTGATCATGATTCTGCCTTCTCTCACTCAGAATGAAAAGAGCCCTGTGTTTTCAAATAGCTTTACAGTCTGTTGTCACTTGTTTGATCATATTTCAATCCTTGATTTTTTTCAATATTGACAGGACAGTAGAAAGATTCAATGTCCAAAAAAATGCAACATTTAAAAATCTATCATATTTAATTAGGAAAGACAAAGATACCTGGTCTGGCCTTTTGCCAACTCAAATCCTGCATCCCATTGAATTCCCACTTGGTTAACTCCCAATAGGTTCTGTGTCCTATCAGACTGACCTGATCTAAACCCTCTCTGAACCAAATCCCATGATTCAACCCCTGTTTCCCTGAGTCCATCTATTCTGTACTTTGCCCATGTCACATCATTAAAAAATTGAATTTTCAACTCCCGCATTTTTTAAATTCACTTTACAAAATGTGGGCATTCCATAAAATGCTGGGCCCGGCATTTATTGTCCATCCCTAATTGTTTTCCATGTCAGAACACATTTGAGAGTCATTGCTGGAGTCACATGTAGGCCAGACTGGGTAAGGATGGCAGATTTCCTAAGGGCATTAATGAACCATATGGGTTTTTATTGTCAATAATCAACTATGGTTTCATTATTACGTTTTCAATTCCAGATTTTTACTGAATTCAAATTTCACCACCTGCCATGCTGGGATTTGAATCCAGGTTCCCAGAGCAGTACCTTGGGTCTCTGGATTCTAGCCTAGTGACAGTAACATTAAGCCACTGCCTTCCCTATTCTTAATTATTCCCAAACTCTTTTGCTTTCCCTACCATCAGTTTTCAAATTCCCCTCAAAAATTTCCTCCAGTCAATTCCTCAGATAATCTAATATCTTTTAAAATATGTTGCTATTTGTCAGATTAAATCCATTATTAAATTTAATATGTTGCTTGCACAACATATACTGTGTTGAAGTCCAAGTCCAAATTGTATCCTAGTCTTGATCCAAGAACATAAGAACCTAAGGCGGCTAATAAGGCTATGGAGTAAGTCCTGGAAAATGAGATTAGAATAGATAGGTGGTTCAGGCCAGTGTATATACAAATGGGCCAAAGGGCCTCATTTTGTGATGTAAAACTCTGACCCTATGACTAAGAAATATATGAGCAGAATATTGGTGAAAGGGGAGATGTGCTGCTAACACATTTTGTCTTGCATTCATTAGGACAAATGCAAGAATACCAAATTATCACAACAATTGCCTCAGATAATTCAAAAACTGTGCAAGGCTTGAAGACTTTCCATTTGGCTGCAGAAACAGGTCCCTGTAAATCCAAATAAATGTATGTTGCTTCTAGCAACCATAAATAAGTCACATTCAGCTTGACTGATTATCTTAAATTAATTGGTAGTCTATTAGCACACTTGGTATTGTTCAGCAAGTGCTGCTGAATCGTGGGTCACATCTAACAATAGACATATTGTTTTAGGTTTTTTTGTAAGCGTGGGTTGGTTGAGTATGACCTGCGTGATCAGTATGAAGTTGATCTTTCTCTTCAATCTATCTGTAACTGCTGCACCATCCCTTTCCTTCTGCCCTATATATTCTTTGCTTTGTCTGTATACATGCAATCCTGACTTGAAACTTGTAATTGGTGGATGGACTTGGGGTGATCAGAATTTTAAGCCAGAGTACCCAGCCTCTGCCCTAGTTTTATAGCCATTTGCTGATATAGCTGATTCTTGGTCAAGGTTTGTTTCCAGGCTGTGGTCTTGGTGATAGTGGGGCATTGAAGTGTTTGGGCTTTTTCTTGTTGGATTTAGTAACATTTCAAGATAGAGATACAGCCCTTTCCACCAGCGGGATCTTCAAAGTCTGCTGAAAGTGAGCCCCTCAGAACAGCAGCAACATAAGTGAGCAACGCAAAATGGTGTAGACTTCATCTGGACTGGCAAATGGTGAGATACCTCCACCATTAAAAAACACATCATGGAAGGGTTTTTGGAGGGGGGAGTGCAGGAAAATTTTGGCCATAGTCTTTGTTCAAATGCAAGTGAAGACACTCCGTGTGTGTGTACGTAAGGAGAACCAAACTCACGTCACCTGGTTCCCCTCCCCTTGCGATCTTCAAATAGGTCAGGTCAAAGATGAGGGATGGCAATGGATGAAGTTTTTAAACTTCACTTTGGATGCTGGCTGGATAACATGACTCCACAACGTTTTACAACTGTTGGTTATATATCCTGCCAGCAGCTCTCTCAACTTGGACAACACATCACAAACATTAGGAATAAAACCCTTGTGGGAACTGTCTGCATCATGACTTGATCCAAAGATCTGTTGCTGATAGTTTCTTACGAAGGAGTTCTTTACAACTGAGTGGCTTGTAAGGCCAGTCAGAGCGCATGAAGACTTTGATTGGCACTGCAATCACTTGTGGGTTAAACCAGGCAGAGTTGATTAGTTCCCTTTCATGAAGGACATAAGTGAACCATTTGGGTTTTTAGAATATTCCAACAGTGATGATCTTCTTGGCGCTAGCAATATAAATTACCAGAATCATCACTGATTGCCAGCCCAGACTGTAACCACTATGACACTTTGCTAAAGTTTCACTCTGACATTATGACAGATTTAATGTGATTGATACAAACCATTGCCTGTATATGTGTTCACGAAGGTGTGTATAAAGTATATTAAATTAGGAAAGATAAAGGATTGGCTATTTTACTGGTACATTGAGAAGATTTCTCTTCATGCTGGTGAATGTCTGCAAGTAGTGTCTGCTAAAAGGGTACTATTGTCATAATGATTAACCTTTACAGAAGACGACTTGAAAAATTCAGTAATTTCACAGTCTTTATGATTGCAGCATAGAATCATTGAAGGTCACAATCCAGAAACACATCATTTCATGCATCAATTCTGTACCACTGTTGCTAATTGGAAGTTTGGACGAGCAGAAATTTCCTTCAATTAAATATTGGGAAGATTGAAGTCATTGCTTTTAGCCTCATTTCTCTCCTTGGCAACAGTCTGAGATTAAAACTTGGTGGTATATTTGACCCTGCAATAAGTTCTTAACTTCTTACTGCACCATCACCAAGACAATCACCTCCACCTTCATAACACTGCCCCACTTCGTCTCAGTCTCTGCTATTTGTTGCTAAAACATGTTAATAGACCAGGTGCAAAATATACAGGAGCGACAGGCAAGTTGGCTCTCAAAACACTAGAAACAGGGCAAAGAATTAAAGGAAGGTTGCCTCCATACAATATTACTTTATGCGACATCTCCTCTATGGTCCAGAGCTGCACAAAAATAGCATCTTATTGAGAGCAGGAAGAAAACAGTTTGATTGGAGGAGCAGCGAGCATGGGAGGGATAAAGTCTCTGATTGGAGGAACTATGTCTTACAAAACTGGTCTCTCCCACACTCACTGCTCCTCCAATCACTGAATCGGTCTCTCCCACACTCACTGCTCTTCCAGTCATTGAACCGGTCTCTCCCACACACTCTGCTCCTCCCATCACTGAACCGGTCTCTCCCACACTCACTGCTCTTCCAGTCATTGAACCGGTTTCTCCCACACTCACTGCTCCTCCAATCACAGGTGTGATCTTATTGGCCATTCACACCATGCTCCCATTGCAGCAAATTTGATTAATTTGGTGCTCATCCAAACCTCTGTTCACTGGAGCAGGATACCAGGCCTTTTGTTTTCTTTAATGAGACACGAAGAAGGATAATTAGCTTTGGCATTGTGTGGGATATAAAGCAAAGCTGATTAGATTCTTAGAATCATTTCTTTAATGTCCTTTGAATGAAGACTATACCTTCAAGGAGCTTCTGAAAACCAAAAATAGCCCAGGATAATCACAAAGATTATCACAAACCCCAAGAAAAATGTTTTTACTCCTGCTCTTGATCTGACTATTCCAATGCACTCCTCCTGATCTGTCAGATTCTTTGCTTTATCAACTTTGAGGTCATACAAAGTCTCTGCTTCCTCCATCTTAATGCACACAAAGTTCCATTTCCCCTATGCTCATAGACTAGTTTTCAGTCAAGCAAAAGGCTTTTACATTCTCATCCTTGTGTTCGGATCTTTCCATGGCCTCACCTCTCCCCATCTTAGAATTAGGGTGCATAGGTTGGACTAGGAAATTACAGGGACTGGGAACATCTGAAATGTAGAGCTTATTCAAGGAGAAGCTGCTGCGAGTCCTTGATAAGTATGTCCCTGTCAGGCAAGGAGGAAATGGTCGAGTAAGGGAACCTTGCTGTACGAAGAAAGTTAATTCGCTGGTTAAAAGGAAAAAGGAGGCTTATGTCAGGATGAGGCTTGAAGGCTCGGTTAGTGCAATGGATAGCTATAGATTAGCCAGGAGGGAGCTAAAGAGTGAGTTGAGGAGAGCTAAGAGGGGACACGAGAAGACTTTGGCTGATAGGATTAAGGAGAATCCTAAAGCTTTCTTTAGTTATGTTAAGAATAGAAGATTGGTTAGGGCAAGATTAGGGCCAGTCATAGACAGCAGTGGGAAGTTGTGCGTGGAGCCTGAAGAGATTGGAGAGGCACTGAATAAATATTTCTCTTCGGTATTCACGCAGGGAGATGTAAATGTAGTTGTGGAGAACACTGAGGTACAGGGTTGCAAACTGGAAAGTATTGAAGTAGATAGGGAGGATGTGCTAGATATTCTTGAGGGTTTGAAGTTGGATAAGTCCCCTGGGCCGGACGGGATTTACCCTAGGATTCTCTGGGAGGCAAGAGAGGAGATTGCAGAGCCTCTGGCTCTGATCTTCAGGTCGTCGTTGGTTACGGGTGTGGTTCCGGAGGACTGGAGGATAGCGAATGTGGTCCCGTTGTTCAAGAAGGGGAAGAGAGACCTTCCAGGGAATTATAGGCCAGTGAGTCTTACTTCTGTTGTGGGCAAAGTATTGGAGAGAATAATTAGGGATAGGATTTATAGTTATTTAGAGAGAAATGAATTGATTGGGGATAGTCAGCATGGTTTTGTGAAGGGTAGGTCGTGCCTTACTAACCTCATTGAGTTTTTTGAAAAAGTGACTAAGGAGGTGGATGGGGGTAAGGCGGTTGATGGGGTATATATGGACTTTAGTAAGGCGTTTGATAAGGTGGCCCATGGAAGACTTCTGCAGAAAATGCAGATGTATGGGATAGAGGGTGATTTAGCTAATTGGGTTAGGAATTGGCTAGCAGATAGAAGACAGAGGGTGGTGGTTGATGGGAGATATTCATCTTGGAGTTCGGTGACAAGTGGTGTACCCTCAGGGGTCTGTTTTGGGGCCCCTGCTGTTTGTAATTTTTATAAATGATCTGGATGAGGGTATTGAAGGATGGATTAGTAAATTTGCAGATGACACTAAAGTCGGTGGAGTGGTAGATAGTGAAGAGGGGTGTTATAGTTTGCAGAGGGACTTGGACAAGTTGCAGAGCTGGGCCGAGAGGTGGCAAATGGAGTTTAATGTGGAAAAGTGTGAGGTAATGCACTTTGGCAGGAATAATAAATGTGTAGAGTATAGGGCTAATGGTAGGATTCTTAATAGTGTTGATGAACAGAGGGATCTTAGTATATATGTGCATAGATCCCTGAAAGTAGGCAGTCAAGTTGATAAGGTTGTCAAGAAGGCATACGGAGTCTTAGCTTTTATTGGTAGGGGGATTGAATTTCGGAGCCGCAACGTCATGTTGCAACTGTACAAAACTCTAGTGCGGCCGCACTTAGAGTATTGTGTGCAGTTCTGGTCTCCACATTATAAGAAATATGTGGAGGCATTGGAGAGGGTACAGAGGAGGTTTACCAGGATGTTGCCTGGTATGGAGGGCAGGTCTTATGAAGAGAGGCTGAGGGATTTGAGGTTGTTTTCGTTAGAAAGGAGGCGGCTAAGAGGGGACCTTATCGAAACATATAAGATGATTAGAGGTTTAGATAGGGTGGACAGTGATAGCCTTTTTCCTAGGATGGAGAAAGCTAGCACGAGGGGACACAGCTTTAAATTAAGGGGTGATAGTTATAGGACGGATATCAGAGGTAGGTTCTTTACCCAGAGGGTGGTTAGGGAGTGGAATGCCCTGCCTGCGGCAGTTGTAGATGCGCCAAGTTTGGTGGCGTTTAAGAGGTTAGTTGATAAGTTTATGGAAGAGAAGGGAATGGTTTAGTTTGGAGGGTCATTGCTTTTTTCATAATTGGTCGGCGCAACATCGAAGGCCGAAGGGCCTGTTCTGCGCTGTAATATTCTATGTTCTATCTCTGTAATCTCCTCCAATCCCGCAATACTCCGAGATGTCTGTGTTCTTCTCACTTTGGCCTCTTGCACGTTCCTGATTTCAACTGCACTTCCATTGGAAACTGTTTCAGTTGCATAAGCCCTATGCTCTGGGATACTCTTTCTCGGCATATTTATCTCTCTACCTTGCTTTCCTCCTTCCTCTAAACTTACTTCTTTGCTGAAACTTTTGGTCATCTTTTTGTGTCATATTTTGTTTTCTCATGTTTCTGTGAAGCACCTGGGGATGTTTATTATGTTTAAGGTGACATGCAAGTAATTGACTTACAGGCTTACTCCCTGTAACCTTTTCTATCCGTCAAACAGCTAGCCAATTCTCTGTTATCATTTATAGATCCTGTCTCCTTTGACAGTAAATTACACATTCTAAATGCCTTCCAGAATTCTTTTTCCCTTTTAATGTCTTATTGCGATAGAGCAGTTGCTATATAGTATTGCTAATTCTTTCATCATTCTCCCTTTACAAATTTGTGGAAGAAGTATCCTGCAAGATATTTGCCATGATGGCACAGCCCAGTTAATCCATGTCTAATTACTTAGAAAGATTGTACATTTCTGAACCTATATGATTTAATGAAAAGGAGGGAAAGATTCGATAATGTCCTGAAATGCTTTGATAGAAAAAGGAACTTCATTTAATACCCATCTCAGATAATCTCATTATAAAAATAATGTCAACACGATTAAGATACAACAAAGGTCACCCACTCCAAGAAGAACGACAGACAATTGTAATCTTAGAATAATGTTAAATCTGCATGAAAATAAAAGTAAATATCTAATCCTATTTGTACAAATGATGTGCTTATATTTAAACAATGTTTGGTTGGAATACATCAGTTATGATTTTGTGGAGCTCAAGAAAGAAAGGTTTCTGGATTTACCATGTATAGAAATAATACAGCACTGCTCCTCAAATTCATCAATTCACAAGATCTTTTGGTATGTATTTTTATTACAAGAACTGAGACATTACAGTGAACGGGTGTTGAGTAAAAGGCAACAGGTGACTTTTTTTCATTTATAAATGCAGCAATTGTTATTCCACCAATTAGCATATTTATGTCTCAAAGTAAGGTTTCATGAAATAAGATAAAAAGTTCAGTTTATGTCCTGGATCCCATTTCTCAATACTTGGGAACTAGAATATTACCACATTTATATGAAGTTTCATATCTTTTGTCAACTTTTCACGAAAATATGCATAAAATGAATAGGAAATATCTGTAGAGGTTCCTCTTTTTCCCTGCTGCATGCTCTTCAAGTTGGAAATGTGGCCTGGCTGCGGCAGTGGACTAATTCCAATGTGCACCATGTCTGCGGATTGTCGACGTTGTGGACAATCAAAGGCTGTAAATTTGCACATACTAACTGTTGAGGTACAAGTAGTCGGGGGAAAAAAAAAATAAGCTAATGTTATGATCATGGCAAAGTGGAACTGAAATCACAAAGCAGCCACTGGAAGATACAGGAAGGTTGAAGGCCTTTTACCAGCAGCTGTTGCCAGTGATTAGCAGCAGATGGTAGAGAAAATAAACACCATCTCTTACGTGAAATGGATAGTTGATCAGATGTGGAAGAAATTTTCAAGGATGAAAATCATGCAAAGATATACTGACCATGTAAAATACTTAGTCAGAGTACATAAGCCTAGAAATAGTCTACCCTCTCTGCATATGCTGTACATTAATTTTATTTAGACTTGATTGGTTCCAATGCTGTGCAGACAGCAACAAACTAAACAACTTTGAAACAAAATAGAAATAAGGGAACTAGTAATTTCATGTTGGTTCAATCTGAACCTGGCCTCTTCCATATGGAAAGAGCCCAGATTTTGCAACAAGGTGCCAATCATACAAAATATTCTTCAGCAACAATAATTAATTTAATTTACTTCAAGATGTATCTATTCAGACTGTATTTCCTAGCAGATTGCTCAGCAGTTATTTTAAAGGAACAGGTCATATTATTCACAGCACCAGCTCTGTAACTAAGCACAACAGTGAGAAAAAAAAATTGTGGGCCTGAAATGTTAAAATTAACTCCTGCCTCCACAGCTGCTGCCTGACCCACTGAGTGTTTATCAGCATTTTTGTTGTACTGTAACCATGTTCCTACAGCTGCCGATTTTCTATTAAGAAACATGTCAGAAGCTGGTCAAGGGTTAAGTAAGCAAAGGCCTTTGAGCAGTCAGGTTCTTTGTTCACAATGTGAAGCATTATTAAATGAGTGCTTGTTACATCTATGTAATTCAAGCATTGTCTTCTCAAAGCTAAGAATGCAGATACTATTGCAGGAAATAGTGCATGGTGTCTCATGCTAAGGCAGTATCATTATAGTTTTGAGTTTCAAAGCAAGATTATTCATCACTTGAAAAAATAATAAATTTGTGTACTTAAAAATTTTTTGCTTATTTGATCTGGTATAATGTGGCATCTGTGAAATGTTTGACAGTATTCTCAACAGACACGATTAAAAAGAGATTTGACTGAGGTGTTTAAAATGAACTGCTCTTCAAAACAGCTAGTGCAGATGCAGTTGGCTAACATGTTTTTGCTTCTGTGCCATACTATTCCATAATTCAAAATTGATTTTTCCCTGTCTTCATTTGAGATGAATATCAATGCAATACTCCATTAACTGCAAGACTCTTAATTGTTAGCCGTGGGTTATGTAGCATCTGCAAGAACAGATTAACCATTGTTCTTATGTTAATTGGGGGATGGGGTTCACTCAGGAAATGTGGTGAAACTGCAAAGAGAAAAAAAATTGCCCTGAAAACCTGATTTTTGGTGTGTAATCAAGTTAACCTCATTTTAACAGTAATTAAATAATCCTAACTATGAATGCACCAATGTCAAGATTCTGTTGCATAATCATTACAAGTGAGATCAAGAAAATGAAGCAGGCAGTAAATGACAAAAGGTCATTTTATCTGTTAACCCCAGTCTTTCTACAAGTCAATTTTGATATGCAAAATCAGAGATTGAATCTAAATGATCATCTCCCAGGATAGTAGAAAACACAATTGAAACAGGAAGATACAGCACAACATCAAAATGTCTGCTGACCTCCAAAGTAATAAAGTGAAATGTCAGGATATTGGTCTAATGTTACAATCTGTAGCATCTGGCCTGCAGTCTTCTACTTGCACAAAGCCGCATCACCTCCAGAAACTGTGTCACAGAGTATTCAATTAACTCTGCCACCATTTCATACCATGCCTTCAATTTTATTCATAATCAGATGTTTGTTCACCATGCTCCATTTTGGCAATTTGTCCTTACTTGCAAGGACAAAGTAACTCCTTACTTGCAATGGGAACCTGTTTTGCATATCTGCTCTTTTGAAGCAAGAAAGAATATTTATTCAAATCACAGCCCTTCCAGTTTCATCCTCATATAATCTCGATCTGCAAATACGCTTTAATAAAGTTACAGTTCCACAGGGAAATCCAGGCAAATATGCAGAACCCCTCCATCAGTCTAATTTTAAAAACTCATCATAGCTATTATCAGTGTTACATCAATTCTCCACAACTAATTAGCCACAGAAACCAACCATGATGAATTTTCTTTGGCATCTGAGAACATTTCTATCAATTGCATTACAAACATACCTGTACAACACATTCACTCATTTAGAAGTTGGTGGTCATAGTGACCTGGATACTGGTAAATAGTCCCCAAATCTGAAAAAGGAAGTACCAGTGAGTGCGTAGCAGATACCCTCAAACTGGCACCAGTCTGGACTAACATGGTCTTAATCAGAATGGCATTCTATTGTCTCAGGACATGAGTTCAGTAAACTACAAGTTGTTTCAAGTGTAAATCCATGTGGATTTCAGATTGGTGGCAAAACCTCCTTTTGGCAAAGAAGATGGATTTTTATTTATCAGAAGCATGAAGAATCTGTTAGTTTGAACTCTTTAAATTCCTGAAACCATTGTCACTGAGTTTGATCTCTTTCTAATTTATCAATAATCTTGAAAGCAGGATAAAAGGCAGAAATAATTCCATATGTAGTCTCAGCAATAAATTTTACAGGACTGAAAATAACTTGTTCTGACTTACAAAATGCCCTTGAGATGCATTCCATTATTCCATCAGACTTGTGTTGAAGTGTCAGCTTCTGATTAAATGGATACTTAGTAAATGGTCAATAATCATGTCCAAATCTCTTTCTACCTTAACTAACAGAAACTTATTTATTGTGTAATACATTTCCCACTTCTGCTCCCATGCTGATTATCTTGTTTATTTGTATGAAAATCTGTTTGCTATTCCTTAGCTCATCTGTTTAATTTGTTGATGCTTCTTTACTGACAGACAGTTCTGCCTGTCCTTGGTCACATAAATCAATGCTTTCATTTAATAGAAGTATCCTTCATTTCATGAAAATACTTTGTTTTCCAACTATAAATTTGTTAAATTTTCAAACTCCAATCTGCTTTTAAGTTTAAATTGCTGCTTTTTTTCTAAATAATGGAATAGAAAAAATATTCAAGTGTTTTGTTACTAACAGTTGAGAGATCAAAGGCAAATCCAACGTTATTAAACATAAAAATCATTAATAATGCAACAAACCTATTTAGCTTTTCTTTCCATTTCTTCAAAAAGATCTGGTGACATATCATATTCACCATATTATTGCATTTGTTCATGTGCTATCTTCACTGAAGAATTTGAGTTCCTGCAGTTAAAAGTAAAACTCAGCTCAATTGAAAGCTGTTCAGCCAGTTCATTACATTCAATATATGCTGCTCTGATTCTGTTCAGCAAAAAAGATGTCAAATGAAAGAAAACACACCTGTTTCCTGTGACACATAGGCTGCCTATATTCATTAATTTTCTATTAAAAGTCCACCTAAGGGATTCCTGCATTCTTTCAGACAAGGAACTTCAGCTGTCCTGTTGAAAACTCCAGTGTATCTTTAATTTGTGAAATACATCAGACCAGGGCATTTAGCCAATATTTTTTAATCAATTAATTTCCCACAAATCGTATTTAAATGGGTATTTGAAGATTAGTATTGTCCTGGCTATTAGGGGGAAGAGGCACTTCATTCTGAGTTTGGAAAGAGTCTCCTGCAGTTAGCATCGTGGTGAAGCAGTCAGGAAAGCATATGAGATTTGGGGTAATGTACTGAGATGGATAAAAATCTGGTTGGCAGGCAGGAAGCAAAGAGCAGGGATAAACAAATCTTCCAAATGGCAGGCAGCAACTCATTGGGTAGTCTCAACTCCCCCTTCACCCTGCAGTGCCAGCTCCCAGACCCGACTCCCTCAGCAGGCTGCCTTCCCCACCCCCGCTCAGATGACCAATCCCAACCACTGGTCTCCACACCGATCCCAACTGCAATGTGGCATCAGGCCCCCCATACTCTTACCTTTGCCCTCACAGATCACCCTCCCAGAGTCCCTGCCCCATCATTTCCCACCCACATTAGCCCTGGTGGGCAGTGCCAAGGTGCCCCCAGGGCATTGGCACTTGCCCCTTGGATAGTGCCAGGGAGTCCAGGCTGGCACTACTAAGATGTCAATGAACAGTGGGCAACCCCCACATCCAACACTCTGGGGGGCCCTTGACTGACCCACCTTCACTCCTGTGGGGTCAGGCTCCCAAGGGAGGGCAGTGTGGAGGAGATGAAAGACAGAAAATGCTAGCGGGCACCGAGATTTTAGTCCCGGACCCACTAATAGTATTGAAATAACATGGAAATTATCTGCTGCACAATTTATTCAGCTTCGTGCCAATTTCTGTCATGGGGCTGATGGCACCGGAAACCTGGTGCTGGGAGACACGCTCGGGTCTGAATATCCAGTGCCAATCGTATGAATCAGGCACCACTTGAATCTCCTGGCCCACTGCACGAAAAAACAACAGCTCAGTGGGAAGGGAGAATCACCCCCTATAATGTTTTCAAGGAGTTAAATATAGCTCTTGGCCCAAAAGGGATCAAAGGATATGGGGAGAAAGGTTACTGAGTTGCATGATCAGGCATATGCCACATTATGGCACCATAACCAGCCCACTGACTTTGGCTAACACTCTGGTGCCTTACTGAGAAAGATGTGTTAAACTCAGAATCTGGGTGGGATCTTACAGCCTCACTCGAGTGAGTCAAAAAAATTCCTCCCTGAGGTTAATGGACATTTCCTGGCTCGCTACAATTCTGTCTGGGCAAGGCAGAATTCCAGCATCTGTCTTCCTTGTCAAGTGACATAAAAACTCCCACCTCACTATTTCAAAGAGAAGCAGGGATGTTCGCTCCACTGTCTCCTCCAATATTTATCATTCAGTCAACATCAAATAAAACATTGGGTCAGATTTTCCAGTCCTTCCAGTCTCCCCAAAGGTGGCTCCCCACAGCAGGATAACCTGGCAGAGGGATGGGCGAGCCAGGTAATACACTGTAGACATTGGCAGGAGCGGAAGACCCAAGGACGCGTAGCTCCTGTCAGTGGAAAACATGCTGTAATTGGTAGGGGGCGGGGTTGAAAGTAATTCATTATGCAGTGTGGGATCTTATGTGCAAATTGGCTGCTGAGTTTCCTGCATGACAACAGTGATTATATTTCAGTGCATTGGTGGTAAAGCACTTTGGGATGTCCTGGAATTGTGGAAGCTTCAGTGTAAACAAAGTCTTGCTGTCTCTTTTATCAACTACAGGACCACAGAATATTTCAGCACAGAAGGAGTCCAATTAGCCTATTGCCTCTCTGCTGGCTTTTAGGTGGAATAATTCAAAACTAATCTCACCACTCTGCTTGCTACCCATAGCTACTTACATTTCCCTAATTCAAAGATAGCAGGTGAGCTGTTTGTCAAAGACCTATCAATAGGAAAGATTTCCGCTGTGAACTAGCAGCAGCAATGTAAGAAATTTATTCCTTTTAAACATGGTTTGGAATAAAGTTATACATCATGCACAGAGAAAATCTTTCCTCTGGTTTCATACAAGAGAAAGTGATAGACAATTTATTAATATTTTACTGGGAGGAATGCTGCTGTTATTTTAGGACAACATTTGGTTGCTTAACATTGGTTAATGCGACTGGTGAGAAGGCTACTTCAAATATTTCATTGTCAGAAATCATCCAGGCAATTTGAGCACAGATATCATCCTTTGGCCCATCAACCCAGCTCCACAGTGCCAATTCTTTGTACTTTCCTCCTGCTCATTATTTTATGAAGTATTTTTTAATTCATTCTTTAGAAGTAGTAATTAACTCAGCTTCAACAGATATCCTGTATTCTAATTTATGAATTCAATGATTTCTGATGGAATGCCACATAGAATCATAGATTCATTATGGCACAGGTGGATGCCAGTCTGCTGACTCTCGGGTACAGCAGTGCAGCCAGTCCCATTCTCCTGCTCTATTCCCTAGCTATATTTATATTTGTTTATGTTCCACCTTCTTCCTTCAGGAAGAAGATACAAAAGTCTGAGGTCACGTACCAATCGACTGAAGAATAGCTTCTTCCCTGCTGCTTTTGAATGGACTTGCCTCACATTAAGTTGTTCTTTCTCTAATCCTAGCTACAACTAGCACCACATTCTGCACTCTCGTTTCCTTCTTTTTTGAATGGTATGTTTTGTCGGTATAGCGCTCAATAAACAATACTTTTCACAGTATTGATACATGTAACAATTATAAAGCAAAATTTTGGAAAGGGGTTCCCAGAATAAACGTCTCATTGCCAATAATTATACATTTGTAGGATCAGTACTCTGCTGTCATCATACTGTGACAGAAACAGAGAAAATAGGAGCAGGTGTAGGCTATTCAACCCTTCAAGCCTGCTGTACCAAAATATGGCAAAGTGTCAGGATCTAAATGAAAACTGGTGTGCTCTCCCCAGAGTAATAGGCATAGTTTCCCTCCAGATCTTATGGCACTTTGTCAAAATAACATGGGGGGGGAAGGGGGGTGTGGGGCGGTGGTGGAGGAGGGATGGGGGGGAGGGGTGGTATTTCATGTCATCTTGAGGGACAGAGCCTAAACACACCAGTAAGGCTGGCTGCATTGAGAACAGAATGCCAATTTTAAAAGATGCCCCCATTAGATTACAAAATACCCTTCCCCCATCCCCTTGCGATCAATGCCAACATCATCTCCATAATCAAATTCAGCATCCCATTCCCCACTACGATCAATGCCAGAATATCCTATCTCCCTCGTGATCAATGCTGGCATCAACCACCACCCTCCCCTCCCCAATGGTTATCGCCAGCATCTCCCAATTTTCTCCCCACCACACACGCATGCCTCACCCAACCTCCATAAAGCTCCCATTAGAATCTGTCCTTGTATTGACCCCTGGACCAGGATGGCAAGGCTAGATTGGTATTGCCAGGGGATAGTGACAGGCATGAGCATGCCTCTCTCTCCTGGGGCTAATGCTCACTTTTGTGCTCTCCAGGGTGATTCCTACAATGGGTTCACATCTGCCACTGCTTTTTTCATTCCTCAGTGCCAGTGTTGACATGCCATGTGAAGGAAAAGGTGATACTGGCATTTTCATGCGACATGACCAATGGAAATGGAGAAAGTTCCAGAAAGATGTTGATTTGTGCTGCCTTGGATACCATGCAGAAGTCTCTTACACTGAAGTCAGTGGTGGGAGATTTGGACCAGGGACATTTACCTGGATATTTACCCTGGAAATGTTATGCTGGTTAATCTCTGCTATAACTCAAATGATAAACCAGAGTGATGAACTGAACACCCTCCTAAATAACCCTCGAATCAGACCACCCATTGCCATGTCAGCATCCACTGAAAAACTGGAGATCTTTAAAAAAAAATGAATATTGCAGTTATTGTTGTAAAAGAGAGAAGTGTTCTCCCTTCGCGCATCTCCTCCGGCGCTTACCAACTTGCCCCTCAAAAAGGCTGCACTGATCCATGACTGCTGTAGCTGGGATCAAAAACCCAGGCTGAAGAACCACGAAAAAGTCAGGGCATAGAATACTTCCCAAGTAGCAGCAATGTATCCAGCCTCACCATGAACCAGAAGATTTGGGCCTTACTTAGTAACTTTTCTTTTGAGGGTTGTTCAGTAAATTAAATTTCAGGATCCCATGAGATCCTGAAATCTTAGATATCTGTTCAGCTTCTGCATCAGCTGCTTAAGTTTTATTTATTAGTGTCATAAGTAGGCACAGTGGTTAGCGCTGCTGCATTACAGCCCAGGGACCTGGTTTGAATCTCGGCTTGCGTCACTGTGTGAGGAATTTGCATGTTCTCCCCATGTCTCTGTGAGTTTCTTCTGGATGCTCTGGTTTCCTGCCATGATCCAAAAGACACACTGATTAGATGGATTGGCCATTCTAAATTCTCTGTGTTCACGAACAGGTGCCAGGATATGGCAACTAGGGGATTTTCACAGTAATTTCATTGCAGTGTTAATGTAAGTCACTTGTGACAATAATAAATAAACTTAAACTTTAGGCTTACACTGACATTGTAACTAGACCATAAGATACCAGGAGAATTGGGCCATTCGGCCCACTGAATGGTGGAGCAGACTCAATCGTGACTGATAGGATTTTTATCCGCATTCTCCTACTTTTCTCTCCATAACTTTTGATTCCTTATTGATTAAGTTACTGAGACAAACCCCAGTCACTAGACTCTAGCTGCACCTGTTCAGGGGCACACTGAGGGAGAATTTTTCATGGCCAATGCACTGAGCCAGTGTGTTTTCCGGACTGTGGGAAGAAACCAGAGCACTCAGACGAAACCCATGCAGACACGGGGAGAATGTACAAACTCCACATAGACAGTGATTCAAGTCAGGAATTGAACCCAGGTCCCTGGTGCTCTGAGGCAGCAGTGTTTACCACTGTATCACCCTAGACATGGACCCATGAAGAAGAACTTAAAAATTCAATTCCTCAATGTATTAGTTGAGCCCTGTAAACGCTAGGTTTACCATGTGAAACGGATAAAGCTAATTTGAAAAGGTGACAGCTATAAGTTAAAATGGTGAGTCCATCTCTGTGCCTATATTGTATAAACAACCTCATCTGCATTAACCTCCATTCATTGGAGGCATATTTCTTTCATCCCATCGGTGAGTTCTAAAGATCTGTGTCAGGTTTGCAAAAGAAACATGTACAATGTTGCACCTGCCAGCCAGCCAATGTAGGTTAATAAATGCCTTACAGTACCAGATTTATGGATGCCTCTCACAGACTCTTGTTTTGATTATCCAGCAAAAGGAAATCAGAAAAAAAATCTATTATTACTTAGCTGCCGATTCACAATATGCCTGCTCACAAATGATGATACACCTGTACATATACACTCTTGTGACAAGAATGTGATATTCATTGCCAGTGAAAATGTATTCTGGTTTTACTACCTGGCAGATAAAGGCGAATGAATATGCTTTCACCAGGTTCAGGTTTCTGCTGCTACAGCAGATTTGCAGGCAAAAATTTGACAGGGCAGTCGTAACCATCAGTGCTTTTCTACAGGCGGTTAAAACTGATGTAGTGAAAGAAAAAAAATATCAATACAACATTGTCCTGACAAGATAACATTAACCGCAACCAGAATAAAACAGTTTCCTGCTTATTACATGATTTTTTTTCATTAATGACACCCCTTGGACACTATGAATGTCACTTTGATGTAGCCAACTTACGGAAGAGACATTATGTATTTCTCTTGAAATAAAAATGTGATCTTAACCTCATTAATTCTCATTGAACTCTGCAGGCATGTAGTTGTGTAGTATAACATGTATTTAATTCCTAGATCTGTATGCTATGGTATCAAATTAGCTGTCCCACTCTCATAACATGAACCTACAGATTCTGGCTGAGCAAAGTAAAAGCATTTTATGTTGTCATCATTTGTTTATATACGCACGAGTGTGTATCTCTGAAAGTGATAAATCTCTCTCAAAGATTGCTCTGATACACTATTAGTAGTATAATTGCAGTACTAATTTCCCCACCTGACAATATGAATGCTTCCAACAATGTAGAAATGTAAAAGACAGTTTGTCACGATGGAGAAAGAGCAGGCAAGTGGTATTAATTAGATAACTCTTTTCAAGAGGCAGCACAGACACTGTGGGCCAAATAATCTCCTTCTGCCCTGTTTCATTTTATGATCTTTTCATCGGTGCTCTTGTACGTTTTAGAATATCTTTTCCTTCACAGCACAAATGAGAACATGGTATATGCTAACTTTGAACAGCACAATAGCAATTTCAATCCTAATTATCGTGAAGTAAGCATTGGAAGATGGGTACATTTAAGATTGATGCAAATCAGCACATGCATTCATAGTGTTGTTTGATATAATGAAGATTTGGACTGCTATCCACCTCATGGTAATGGGAGGAAAATACTTTTTCTGTGCTGACTGTAACAGTCTATTAATATTGATTTCAGATCAAAATGCTTAGAATATTTTGAAAACAGAATAACATTTACAATTAGATTTAGTTTTAGACATTTACACTTTTTTTTAAAGCAGGTAGCTAAGATTAATGATGCTTCTCAAGAACATACGATTAATTTCAGGACATAACTGCTTTAGGAAAACAAATTGCAAAGTGAGCATAATTAGAACGTCCTTTATGACAGATACTGGATACAAGTGTTTATAATGGCAAATCTAGCTCTGCATGTTCCAAAAATCCTTCCCAAATGTGAGATTTTGAATAGCACGTGAAGATGCAATTCAGGTTCTAACTCAAAGTGGGCTATTCAGCACCCTACATCTGCAAAATCGATCCTGCAAAATTAAAGGCATTTCAAACATGGACGTTGGAAAAGATAGAAGGGCATCTCCATCGATTAAGAATCTATTCTCTTCAATTCCACTATGTTAGGATTTTTGTAGACATATTTGCACCTCGGAAGTGTTAAAGATGAATACCAAGAAGAAAAGCACAACCCTTTCAGTCATACATGGCTTTAGTTGAGCTAATCTAGACAAATCAGAAGGCATGCAAAAGAAAATCAGCCATCTTAGAAAATAGGCAAAGGCCCCTGTGCTCACAAGTTGGATAAAACGGCAGCAGGAGCACATAACAGAGCTTATTTGGATCAAATCTAATGACACATGGCCAGGCATAGACCCAATAGTAAGACTAACAGCCAGGTTCAATTTTGATTTAATATTGCTTCTGAAGTGTCATGATAGCATTCCGTATTTGCAAAAACCATTATTATGGTTCAATATGAAGATATCCATTACATAAATCTCAATGCAGCTATCTGCGACATCATGTTCTTAATTATCTCCGACAATTTAGACCATACGCTGCTCTACTGCTGTATGGGATGCGAATGAGGGAAGGGTCACTCTGCTCACATATACAACTCCATGGATACAGTCAACACTACCCTATTGTTAGAGTGTCCCAAAGCCCCAGAGTCATATATGTAAGAACTGTTCAGTGTCCATTTATCACTCATTCCATCAAACAGGCCAGCTAAGTCTCATGAACATCCTCTGGATAAAGTGAGAATGCAAATGCCAGTCAGTACTGGAGTGCAAACCAAGTTTTTTTTGTTAAATAATTTAGCTCTTGAGCATCCTATTTTTAAAGTTGCTAAAAAAAATTGTCCAGATTTAGTGAATACCAGGATTAAAGCAAATTACTACAGTTGCTGGAATCTGAAACAAGAATCGAAAATGCTGGAAAATCATGCAGATCTAACAGCATCTGTGGAGACAGAATAGAGCCAATGTTTTGACCCTGGATGTCCTTTCGTCAGAGTTCTATAAGCTCCAGATTTGCTTTGTTAATTGACAGTTTTAAAAGGAAAGAATAAGAAACACTGTATTGAGGGGAGGGACTTTGTGCTTTCAAATTCAATCTGCTGCTTTTGAGGCAGACACCTAATTAAAGCAGAAACTGAACTGCAAATGGGAACAGAAAGAGAACAGGTAAACATAGAAACTGACCCCCTTCTAGTTTCTCAGGATATAAACCCAAACCTATCTGGAAACCAAAACTTCTGGGCAAACTGAGGCTACTTAAGGAAGATAGAAAAACCATGCAGGTCACGTCAAACTGAACAAGACCAGCTGGTGAGTCCAATGGTGCAATTCTAACAAACTGGCAAAGACTGAAGATGCCAAAGGCCAGATCCAGAAGCTGGGAATATATTGCTGCAGCTGTTTCTATTACTGAAAGATAACATTGGTGGATTTACCATGTCGAGAACAAGATCTGAAAATGTGTGCCATTTGCAGTGAAGGCCATGCCCCCAGAAGTTGTGATGCTTGTGCACTGCTGCAGGAGGGGATCAGACTAGCTCCTTGAAGATGAAGAGCCCAAAGTCCTATTGAAGAGGACAGAGTTAGAAAGACTTTGTGCCAGACTGTGATCTGCTAGGCAAATTTCAAAGATCTGTCTTGATTGTATCTGCCATTTTATGTGCAATAGTTTACACCTCATCTACAATTTGCCAGGTAATTCATGTTTAACTCATGTTAAACTCAAGTTAATTCTGAATGCTAGAGTATAAGATAGGTAGTATTTAGTATTTGCTTTGACTCTTTTCTGTACAACAAAGGATTCTGAAGGGAGATTTAATTGAGGAGTATGAACTTATGAGGGGCTAAGAAAGAATGGATAGGAAGGACCAATGAGGTCAATTACCGGGGGCATAAACTTAAACTAATTAGCAGAAGGATTAGAGGGCATACTGAGAAACGATGGATTCTGGAACTCAATCTCTGAAAGGTGAGAGAAACCTTTATCACATTTCAAAAATGCTTGGGAAAGAATCATAAGGATGATGAGTGCGGTTAGTGCGCACTCTATCACCCACTTTCTGAAGCTCATTGCTATTTCATGCTCACTTGAGTTTTGATTGGTTGTGGGCAGAACATCCATCTGTTAGGACAGCATGGTAGCACAGTGGTTAGTGCTGCTGCCTCACAACGCCAGGGATCCAAGTTCGATTCCCAGTTTGGGTCACTATCTGTACGGAATCTGCACGTTCTTTCCCGTGTTTCCTCTGGGTGCTCCAGTTTCCTCCGGGTGCTCCAGTTTCCTCCCACAATCTAGAAGACATGCTGGTTGGATGCACTGGCTATGTTAAATTCTCCATCAGTGCACCGGAGCACGACAACTCGAAGACTTGCACAGTAATCTTATTACAGTGTTAATGTAAGCTTACATGTGACACTAATAAATAAACTTTAAGTTTTGGAAGGAAGTCCCACCCATGGGAACTGTCAGCCAATCTGATTGGCATCCATCCAATCATGAAATTGCATCAGAGTGGCAGGGATCCTTTTGGGGGGCGGGGGTGGTAGGTTGGAATCCTGTTCGTGCAATTTTATGCTCCACCCCATCACCTCAGGAGTTTTGGGGGGGGTGGGTTGGGGGTATACAGGGAAGGTACACTTTGCTTCTTGGATATACATTTAAAGTGCCATTACCTACAGAACAATGGATGAAGAGCTGCATGGTGGGATTTGACTAGATAACTGTTATTTACCAGCATAGATGTTCTCATATTCTGTGCCATGGCCAGTAAAGATGGACTGAATGGCCTCATTCTATGCAGTAATTCTTTCTAGGTTTCTCTGTGTTTAGTTATTATCAGGTACTGTCTCTCTTATGGAATCTTTGAAGAATCGACTATTTTGTTTGCTATTCATCGAGTGGAATCTTTTGGAAGTGATAGGTGTCTCAACTGCTGGTTGAGACCCATGTCTCCAATTTCTGGAAAGGCTTGCAGCCTTAAATGCCAACTGGGAAGTTGCCACGCCGACATTTCCCAGGATCAAGTATCCTAGGATCGAGTGGCTGACCTGCCAAGTGCTGCCAGTCAGTCAATCAAAGGCCATCAGTTCTGCTGTATTTGGCAGCTCTGTCAGGGAAGCGTGGCTGCTGTTGCTCTGAAAACCACCTGAGGCGTCAAGTAGAGGAAGGACACAGACGTGGGGTAGAGACAGTAAGAAGGGAATGGCTGCAAAGGCAGACAGCTGGCATTTTCTTTTCCAATGCTGAGTTCCTCAATCAGGTACTGTCCACTTGAACAAGCCCCCTCATCCTGACTCAAAATATTGGCTCTATTCTCTCTCCACAGATGTTGTCAGTCCTACTGTGATTTTCCAGCATTTTCTGTTTTTGTTTCAGATTCCAGCTTCCACAATACTTTTCTCTCATCATTAGTATTGACATGATTATCCTTTGGACGTCAACAAACACTAACCTCTTTATAGTTTTTGCCCAATTGTCAATGACACAGGCAGGCTTTTTTCAGTTTTTACATCACTTTCATAAATTTGTGACTCCACACTGTGGGGTAAAATGTTCACTGTAGTGGAAGTGAAGTTTGCTTGAACTCAGCACCGAGTTCATGTTGCCCTGCTGAGTTAGTGTTGTGTGATTCATACCACATCCCCTTTCCCAAACTAGTGGGAATGGTTTGGATTGGAGGTGAGATCTCTGATCTGGGTCCAGTGACAATTTTTAAAACAGCCACAGAGTCACCTTGATCCCACAAAAATTCAGCACCACATTTCAGATGCAACATATTGAGGCACTATGAAAGTTACTTTGACCAAACAGCAAAATCGAATGCTCAATGAATGCACAACTAACAAGCTTCTTTTATTTAAAAATCTTCTCTGTACCCTCTCCAAAGCCTCCACATCCTTTTGGTAGTATGGCAACCAGAAATGAACACTGTATTCCACATGCAGCCTAACTAAGGTTCTACAAAGCCACAACATGACTTGCCAATTTTTAAACTCAATGCCCTGATGAAGGCCAGCATGCCAGAAACTTTCTTGACTACATTTTCCACCTGTGTTGCCACTTTCAGTGACCTATGTAATTGTACACCCAGATCCCTTTGCCTATCAATACTCATAAGTGTTTGCCATTTACTGCACACTTCCCATTAGATTTTCCAAAATAAATTACCTTTCACTGTCCAGATTAAACTCCTTAAAGGAAATGTTGAAAGGAGATGTATGAAGCAAGATTTTTAAACAGAAAGTGGTAGATACTTGGAGCTCACTGCCGGGGAGGGAGTGGAAGCAGACATGATAGTAACTTTTAAGTGCAAATACATGAATAGGATGGGAATAGAGGGATATGATCCTTGGAAGGATAGGGGGTTTTAGTACTATTGGGCAGCATGGTTGTTGCAGGCTTGAAATCCAAAAGGGTCTGTTCCTGTGCTGTAATTTTCTTTGTTGTTTGTTCTGAAAGTCTATACTTAATACACAATTTTAGTCCTAACTGCTGAAAATCAAAGTCTGAATGCCTGTAAACGTTGAAGCCAAAATCTGCACATTTTGCACTCGCATGCCAACTAGATGCCATTTTTGTCAAGCAATACGCTTCTCTGCACTGAAGTTGGAAGGCCACATTGTAATAATGGCTCTTGTTCCAAGGGAGAGGGTTCATATGCTATTGGATATGGTACTGGAATAGTTCCAGAGGAGGAGAGATGTCCTGTACTTGTAAAGGAGAAGGATGTTACCTTACTCTTCCTACCTTTCACTCCTGCAGCAGCTGGTATTGCTCTGCATCATCATGTCCAGACCATACGCGATCCCTCGGGAGACGCCTTTGCCAAGCATTCCATTTCTCCAGATGATTCAAATAAAGGTGACCAATGAGATGGAACAGCGCGAGTGTAGTCCTCAAGAAAACATTCAGAATGTTGTTTTAACGTTTGTGACAAAGTGCCCTGGAAAGTCTCCTTATGTGTCCCAGAGATTCTCTTTACAGCTGCAGCAGTCATGAACTTTAAATGGAGAGTACCCCTTTAAAGAAATGTTCAAATGAACATCAGCAATGTGCTTACTCTCCAACAGCTAGCTGCTTTTAGAAAAAAAGGCATTATTTGAAGCACAAACCACCAAAATGCTGTGCAGCATCTTGAATGAGCACTATCAGGCATTTTAAGTGGCAACCAGCTGTTTAACTAGCTTCAGGGCGCCTGTTCCAAGTACTGGCTTCAACTCCTTATATCGAGATTGTTAAACACAGGCTCGACCAGTGTTTCAGCTCAAGATCCCCGATCGCCTTGGAGGCTTGTTAGCGCCTGAATGCGCTGCCACAAATAATTCTCTCCATTTCTTCAATGTACTGTTTCACTAGCACCTTTGACACAATATCCATTTTTATACCATTTTTGTACTAAGCTTGTGATATAATATTTCTTGAACTCCTTCATAAATTATAATCCATTTGAAAATACAGTCACTAACATCCTCTAGCCATTATGTATTTGCTGGTTTTATCTCAAAAATAGCATTACAATGTCTAGAATAAAATATATTTTCTTGACCAAATACATTTTAAACATGTATTAAGGATAACAAAGGCATTGCAAACAAACAAGGAGATTTACTCTGAATTCTATTACTGAAAGACTTCAGCTGCAGCCTCTAATAAAAAGGAAAAGCTTTTAGGCATCATGCAATATTTAACATCACTCATCTGAGTACTTCACTTCAGCTCGCTGATTTAACATGAACCAGACCAAGATTCTAGTTTATTTGGAGAATCTCCTTAGAGTTGAGTACTGTTCTCTTCTTTACTCTCAGCCCCTTGTGTGATGATAACATTGCCGTTATTTTTTTATAAGGATTGCTGAATCCTGTAAAATACTGAAATCAGTAGAAACTGACTCAATGTTAATGGTAGAGGGATCTCAAGCTGCTCAACTCTATTAATTCTTTAATTTTATCTATAACCTTTAGTTTTATTCAGATTACGCTCAGAAAGCAATTACAATTAAATATGTAGATCAAAAAAAACAGTCAGCATGGATTTATTAAGGGTCAGTTGTGTCTGGCTCAACTCATTGATCTTTTTAGAGGAGGCAGCAAGGACGGCCAATGTCCATTTGGAAAAGAAGAAAAGCAGCATATTATTTAAATAGAGAGAGAGAGACCACAGGGATCTATAATACAGAAGTATCTAGATGCCCTGACAGATGAATCACAAAAAGTTAGTGCGCAGGTAGAGCAAGTGATTACTGGCATCATGCGAGTCACACCCACATAGTATACTGATCAGAAAAGTAAGAGTCCATGACATGTTAATGACAATGGCAAGTTGGATTCATAATAGGCTCATGTTGCAGGAAGCAAAAGGCTTCATTGTTTTCCAATGGAGGTTCTACAGGGTTCAGTACTTTATCAAAAATTTACATTCGAGCATGACTAAAAGGTTTGCAGATGATACAAAATTTGGTCCAGTGGTTGGTAGTGGGGAAAAAAGTCATAAACTGCAGGAAGATATTAAGGGATTAGTCAGCTGGGTAGAAAGGCAGCAACTTGAATTTAATTCAGCAGAACGTGAGACAAAGGATTTGGGGAGGGGAAACAAGGTGAGGGAATAGTAATAAATGGTACCAAGAAGTGTGGAGGAGCAGAGGGATGTTGAAGCGCATGTTAGATTCTTGAAAGTAGCAGATCAGGTAGATAAGATAGATGGGGCAGCATATGGAGCATATTCCTTTATTAGCCGAGCCATAGAGTATAAGAAACTAAAACAAATTACTCTCATCGCTCTTGAAAAATGTATTAGAAAACCTAATGAGGGACTTAAGGTTGTCATTCCCCTGGATGGATTGATGGTGATCTTCCAAAATAACCTAGATTCTGGAAAGATCCCAGCAGACTGGAAAACCTTCTGCAAAAGAGGGAAACAGAGATAATAGACCAGTTCGCCTAAGATCTTTTAAAGATTGGAATCTATTATTAAGGAATTAGTCGTAGGACATTTAAAAAAAATCATAAAATTTTTCTGATCGTATGAAAGCAAAATCAAGTTTGACAAACTTAATATTTTGTGGATGGAACAAGCAGGTTAGATAAAGAGGAACCAGTAGATGTGGTGTATTTGAATTTTCAAAAGACATTCATTAAACATGGTGTCAGATTAGAGGCTACCACATAAGATAAAAGTTCATGGTGTTCATACTAATATATTAGCATGAATAGACAAACAGGAAACATAGCCAAGTAACAGGAAACAGAGTCAGGATAAATTGTCATTTAAGGTTAACAAGTTCTAACTAGTGGATTGCCATAGGGATTAGTGTTGGAGGTCTCGACCATTTTTAATCCGTGTTATGATTTGTTTGAAGGCATTCCTGATTTACAAAAAAAGGGAGGAAAATCAGTTGTGAGGAGGATACAAAGATCTGAATTTCATGCTCCCGTTGGGTTTCGGGGTGAGAGGAGGTTGTTTAAAACTGCATGGACAGGTTTCCCTCTGGGATCCTGCCACCCTGATGCAGATACAGTTTTATGGGCAGGGCCTCAGACAAAAGCTCACTCTTTCCACTATTAAAAACCTTAAGTGGCCACTTATTTGCTACCAAAGGGCCTTTACCTGCTCAGCCTCACAAGCTGAGCAAAGAGAATGGTAAATAAATCACTGGCCTTGGTCTCAGGTAGAAAGGAGCCCTATTCTGACTGGAGGTACCCTCTCCTCACAGACCAGGCTTTCCATCAACATCCCCCTGGCCTATGCCAAATACCGATTTGATTCCCTCCCATCCTGAATGTGATCCCCACAAAGCATCCCCTCCCTACGGTCTCTGCCACATAAATAACACCAGTTCCATGCGTTAAGTTGCTGTTGTGCCTCTTCTGACCACTGCAGCGCTGTGTCTGGATGGACTGGATAGCTGTCACCCAATCTGATTGGCTGACAGCTCTCCAACAGTGAATAGAAGTCCTGCTTGCTGTCAATCAGCTTTCATTTGAACTGGCAATGAGCCTGTTGCAGTTGGCAGGGGTGCTTTCCTAGTCACTCACCAAAAGGCTGGGGTTGAACCCACCTGAAACATTCAGGCCAAAGAGTCTGCAAAAATTAAGTGGGTGGATAAACATTTGGCAGCTGGGATATAATAAGTGGGAAAATGCAAAATTGTCCACCTTTGGTAGGAAGAATGGAGAAGGCAAATTGAAAAAACTAAGAATGCTGTGGTACAGAGGGATCTGGGTGTACTTGCACATGAATCTCAAAACATTAATACACAGGTACAGCAAGTAATGAGGAAGGGAAATGGTAAATTGGCCATATTGCAAAGGGGTTGAAGTGTAAACATAAAGAAGTTTTGTTGTAACAGTATAAGGTATCAGTGAGACAGCACCAAGAATGTAGTATAAAATACTGGTCTCTTCATTAGCAGAGCAATCAATAAACAGTGAGATTAGATTTGAAGTAATAGGCACAAAGATTAAAAGGGGAGCTGAAGAGAAATGATTTTCCTCAGAGAATGGGCGGGGTGTGGAACTAAGCATCCGAAATGTTGATAGAAATAGAATTGCATTTAAAAAATACTTAAGTAGGTAAATTAAGTGCTAAAATCTTTAGGATCAAAGGCCAAGAACTGGGAAATTGGGATAGGCTACATAGTTCTTTCTTGGTCAGTACTGACATGGTGGCTGAATAGCCTGTTTCTGTGCTGTAATTTTTTTTATATTTCAAACTAAGTATATCTCCTATTGCTGGAGAATGAGGAATACATCAAGAATTTCGAGTGAAATCTGAAAACTTGTTGGCTTTTGCATACCAAATTTGGAACACTTGATACATGGATCCAGGCACACAGGAGCAGACTATGCTCTGAAAAACAATGCTGCATCTAATATTTTGGGTGAACTGTGGCAAGAATTCAGACAAATCATAGAATCCCTACAGTGCAGAAGGAGGCCATTCGGCCATTAAACATCCACCAACAACAATCCACCCAGGCTCTGTCCCATAACATATTTACCCTTATTATCCCCCGATACTAAGGGACAATTTAGCATGGCCAGTCCATCTAATCTACACATCTTTGGACAATGGATGGAAGTTAGAGCACTCAGGTAACTCACGTAGACGTAGGGAGAACGTGCAGAGTCCACACAGAAAGGGACCCAAAGCCTATATTGAACCCGGGTCACTGACTGGGGTTGAGGCAGCAGTGTTAACCATTTGTTGTCCCAATATAGCAATTGGAAAATAGTAATCACAACATCATAAGATTTAGCGAAAAGGGCCAAGGAAAGAAAAATCAAATATCAAATTCTAAACAGGAACACATTAGATTCAGTGAGTTGAAAACAATCCTGGTCCAAGTGCATTAGAATAAAAGATCTGTGGGGCAAATAGTAAATGGGAAACAGGAGGCCTTCAAAGAGGCAATAACTTGGGTGAAGATTAGGCACATTGCCACATGGGAAAAGGAAAAGCATCCACAGCTCGAGATCCCTGGATAACAAAAGAAGCAGAAAAGTAGCTCATGATAAATGTCAGGTTCACTATTCATCAGTGATGTAAACTGAACAATACAAAGTGCAGGGGAGAAGCAAATAAGAACATAAGACAGGCATGTCTAATGAAAATAGAGTAGTGGATAGCAGAAAAGGGAATCCAAAAGATCTTTATAAAATTAATAAAGAGAGGTGAAAAGGAGGGCATGATTAGGAATCAGTGGGGGCAGAAGACTTGACTGGAGTGATAAATAAGTATGTTGTACCTTTTTCACTAAAAAGGAAATATCACAATAAAGGAGGTGGTGATAAAATTGGTAGGATAAAGACAGGTACAGAGGAGACCATTTAAAGGTTGGCAGTTGCCAAAATAGAAAAATCACCGATCAGGATGGGGCCTAGTTGCTGAGAGAAATAAAGGTGGAAATTGCACAAGCTATAGCTGTAATCTTTCTTAGTTATGGCAGTGGAGCCAGAAGGCTGCAGGATTCAAGAAGGGCAATGAGATAAACCCAATGACTGGTGGTAGGTAAACGTCTAAAGGCAATTGACTCGGCAATGTTAATTGACACTTGAAAAAGCATGGGTTAAAAATGAAAACCAGCAGATGAGTGAAAAGCAAATTACATTTGACTAACTGGACTTTCTTTGATGAAATACTGCAGAGGGTTAATAGAGTTAGAAAGACTTTCAAATGTATTTGATAAAGTACTAGAGATCAGAATTGTTTGTAACATGTCGCCCTTGAATTAAAAGGACCAGAGGCTGCATGGATACTCAACTGACGAAGGGATAAAAAAAAACAAAGTGTAGTGGTGAACAGTTACTTTTTACACTGGAAGCAAGTAGACAGCAATGTCTCCACAGTGGTTGGTCCAAAATGAATTTCTGTTTACTCTTGTGGAAATGTGAATTGAATTTCAATTGTCTTCACATGTCTGGATGTATCTATCTGAAACCCATTTGCAGCCTTCTAGAGCTCAACCATACTACAAGTAGTGAAGTTCAGCTGACTTTTGGCAGCCAGCTTTAAGAGTTTGTGTGTCCGTTTAAAAGCAAGGTTAACTCATTTTCTTAAGAACAACTCTACAATTGTTAGAAGTGGATGAAGTACTTTTCTGCATCAAGATTCAGATTTTATTGTGTCAGTTGGACACTGTGCTTCGTTCTTTTCATTGATAGGTCAACCATCTGTTCAGCCTTTGAAACCGTGTAAACCTAACAATCTCACCAGATGAATGTCAGGCAATGACCATTTTCAATGAAAGAAAACCTAACCATTGATCTTTGAAATCCTGTGGCGTTACAATCACTGAATTCCCTGCTATCAAATTCTGGTAATAACTGATTGGTCCAGTTCAGCATCTGGTCAATCATACAAATACTGCAGTAGCAGGAGCCAGTCACAGACTTGGAATTCGAGTCAAGTAACTCACTTCTTGATTTTAGAAAGCCTGCCCACTGTCTACAAGACGTAAATCAGAAGCATAATAAAACACTTCCCACTTGCCTGGATTGATGCAGTTCCAACAACACTCATGGAGCTTGATGTAATCCAGGACAAAGCAGTCATCTTGACTGGCACCCGATCCATTAAACATTCATTTCCTATATTACTGACACACACTGATAACATTGTGTACTATTTGAAGATGCACGGCAGCAACTCACCAATATTCCTTTAACATCATCTTCTGAACCTGCGACCCCTACTATCTAGAAGGCCAAGGATAGCAGACACATGAGAACACCATCATCTGCAGATTCCACTAGAGGTAGCACCACCCTGACTTGGAACTATACTGTCATGGCTGCCAGATCAAAATTCTGCAACATCCTTCCAAACAGCATTGTCGGTGTGCCAGTATAAGATGGATTACAGCAGTTTAAGGTGGCACACTACTACCTTTTCAAGAGTAGTTAGCGATGGGAAACAAATATTGGCCTTGTGATCAATGCTCACATTCCATGAAATAATAAAAAGGATGGCTGAGTTATTTGATTGACAGGTCAGACAACTGTTCAGCCTTTGAACAGCTGTGTAACATTTGGCCATCTGTTCCATTACTTAAAACTCTACTTCATTTTGCCTTGGAGACAATTAAATCTCATTATGAATGCTTACCTGAACTTCAGACTCCACTAATAGATTCAACTCAGCAAGGGTTGTTGCTGTGGCTGTCAAGGGGATTGGAAGCTTTGGTTATATTGAGAGATTTATGCATTCTAAAGAGAATATTTCTGAAGTGGCTTTTGGATGGAAATGTACTTATGATGACAGTTTTATGGTTACTCAATAGGAGTAACCTTTATCCAACTGGAATTTGAATGCCTGCGTGTTTATTTTTTGACAGTGTCAAGAGCATTCAGCAGACTTTCCCATGTTATTACAAGGCTCATGAGTTCTGTGTATAGTGAATACTGGGTCATTGTATATGGGGGATGTTCAGGGATATGGATGAGTGCTAGGGTGCCTAACACTCATGTATACTACTGAGCCAACATCCCAGCAAATGAAGGTGGGCTTTTTAGCCTGCCCACTCCAGCATCTCCCAGTTTCAGAAGGCAGTGGTCTTGACTCCAATCTATATCTATCCCTGTACCACAGAAATAATGCGGGCAGGCACAACTGGAGGCAGGATCGTGTGTTGGGAAATCTGTTGACCTATGATGTATGCCTCAAAAAGAGGAAAAGGACAATCGCACAGAAGATATGCTAAATTTTTAGAAAACACTGTTTAGGTTCCAGCTGGAATGCATATAGCCATTTCTGGGCACCACATTTCTACAAGGTTATCAAGATCTTAGAGCAAGGGAGATTGTTAGAATGGTACCTGGGGCAAGGGAGTTTCAGTTCAATGGAGAGACTGAAGAAATTAGGTTTCTGCTTCTTAAAAGTAGAGAAGAAGATTAAAGGGATGATTAGATCGATGTGTTCAAGCTGATGAAAGGTTTTCATAGACCAAATGAAGAGACAGTTTTTCTAATGCAAAAGGTTAGGTCATTAAAAGGGCACAGAACATTTCACGTAATTCACAGAAGTAGTAGAGACAACATGGACTTTTGTTTAAACGCACAACAAGATATGATAATTTGGAAAGCATACCTGAAAGTGTGGAGAGATCAGAATCAGTAGTATCATTCAAGAGGAAATTCAATAAATACTTAAAAGGAGGACAGGGAAGAGAATGTTGAGGATATGAGGAAGGAGCAGGGAGCAGAACTAACTGGATAGCTCTTTTAAGGGGAATGTGGAGACAACATGACTATTTTATACTATGATCTAAAGAATATAATTTACTAATTAGAGAAAAAAAGAATTTTTTCCTTGATTTGATATGATTGAATCAATCCATCTCCATTGAATTTGGAGCCTAAATCATTAAAGACTATGGACTTGCAAATCCTAAATAGTATTCATTGATCCAAACTCATCAAGTTAAAATGACATTCCTCAGGTTACTACTACTATAGAGATGTTAATTCAATTATTTTGTTTGGGCTATTCATGAAATGGCAGACAGATGAATAATATTTAAATGCATTACAAGTATATGTGCTACGATTGCCAACAACTATTTCTAACATTTTGACAATAATGGCAAATTCTACAGTTTAGAAACAACAAATCCCAGACACATGTTTTGTGACACGCAGACCAATCCCATTGAGAGTGCAAAAATTTGCATTGCTGAAATTCTAAACGTCCTGTTATTCCCAGTATTTATACTTAAATGCCATTCTGATTATGAGCTACCCTGGCAAAAACATTCAGGCTTCCTGGCTTCTTATATTGCAAAGTAAAAATAAAGCCAAGACAACATTGCTTAAAAATAAACTATGATGCTTGGGGAAAATAAAACAAAAAATCAAGTGTTGGGTCCCTGCAAAATCTAATTACAAATGTATATAATTGTACAGATTTCAGTGTCTGATGTAAACATTTCATTCAGAAATTATTGTTGGTGACAGATTAGTCCTTCCAGCCAAACACTGCAGTTATCTTTTGAAACAAGTTTCCAGACTATAATCAATGTGTAAACCTTCCTTTCACGTACATTCATATGCAACAGATTTGAACATAGAACTTTGAATATATTCAACATATGCAGCCTTTGCAAGGCATTAACAAATCAATTTAGTAACCTAAAACCGTGTTTCAGTTGTGCATGTGTCCATGAAAATCAATTACTATTACAATGCCATTACAAAAGCAGACAAAGGAGATGATTCTGCAATAGTCATTGCCTATGCTATAAAACATGTAGCAAATATTCAGAAGCTAGTTGTGCACACTGACAGTGTTTTAATACCTGTCACAAGATGGAACCTCCACAGAGGTTCTAAAGCTGTAAGATGCTTTCTTCTGGTTTAATGTGTTTTCAATATTTAGATATTTGCCGTAAGCCATCATTGTCCAATTTATCTTCCTAGGAATTGCGTGCCAGCATATCCATTGAACAGCACAAACAACACAAAAGTGTGTTTAGGCTACAGTGGAAATTGGAGTTTATTTAGCTTTCTGAAATGCTTTTCGTTTGGAATGCTGTATCAATACTGGCCCACAGACAATGAATTAATTTCTAGTGTCACTGAGAATTCACATACTGATGATGAATCTCCCATCTCTTGCCTTATTGTTTCTGTGATAACCTCACAAGGTCCATGGGGAATCGTTGATTGAGTATGAGTTCCCTAGTAGTGGCATGCCCAGCTGGAACTCTTTATCTGAGACATTTATAAGGCAGGACTGGACCTGCTGAACTGTAGTCCCAGGTAGGGACAAGAGTGTGTGCACCATGAAAGTGATTTGACTTGCATTCTGTAATGAGCTATGTTCATTTTCACTCGTACTGCCTGAGTAACTATACCTTTCAAAAATTCAAAGCTATCAAGACACAGGGCATCAAAGAACAATGCTTACCTATTGATAATATGTGAATTTGGGGCTAAGTCACCTGTATGATGTAAGCTATTACTCAATGTCCTTTAATCTGTAAACCAGTGACCTACAATCTGTTGAATAAAAAGGAAACATGATGGAAAGTTGAGTGCTGATTTTCATTATTTACATTTATAGATGGGTAATGTTTCCAAAACAGGGGTGGATTATCCATTCTCTGACCAAAAAGTCTATCGGCACTATTCCGACCTGAAACCCGGCTGCCCCACAGAACACTGAAGCAGCCTGAGTTAGATCAGAGTGGGAATTCAGGGAGTACTCGCAACCAATCTAATTGGCCAATCAGCAGCTCTGCAACCCAAATAGTATCAGAATTCAGTAGTAACCACTGCTGGTATTACAGGCAATCCATGAAGATGAAGTTTAAAGATACTAGATTTGAGGTAGGTCAGAGCTACGTGGTTCATTGCCTGCCTTTTGCAATAGGGGAGACAGATCAGGCGTGGGCAGAAAGGTGGCAGGCAGGCCACCTGTTTTATTATGCCAGTGAGGGACTATAATATTCACCCTATGGGTTATGAGAACATTTTAATACACTGCATAATCTTCAACATTTCGTACATCCAGCAGTTTATGTTAGCCACTCCTGCACTGGCTTATCTGATGATCTATTCAATGAGTGCTCAGAAATACAGACTCAAAGGTCCTCAATTCAAGAACATGTCAAATTCATTAATCTCAGGACAGCTGACAACAGAGGTATTGCAATTAAACCACAGCCCATCACACTAGGAAGGAAAGCATTCCAGCAACTGATCTCACTTTGCTGAAAGTGCATGTGATTTCTACAAGCTGAGAGGTACATCAGGTTCAGTTGTGATCTGCTCATCATCTTAATCAGTTGATGTACTCAATGTCTACAGGACTGATGATTGAGGAATTGTACCGTAAAAATCAAGTGAATTAAAATTGAAATAAGATTCAAAAGGGTCTTTTAAGAGACTTCTGGATGAGTTCATGGGACTTATAAGATTGAGGGTTATAGGTAAGCCTAGTAGGCAGAGATATGTACAGTGCAACGCTTTTCGATGCTCTTAAGACTTTTCTCGATCAGTCATCGTATGGCCATAGCATGAGAATGCCAGTTTGTGGCAATTTTTCATACCTTACAAACCAATTGCAACATTTCACTGAGGCTTTTCCAGACTGAACAGCAAGGCCCTACTAAGATTCAAATAGAAATGGAAAGACAGAGTGCTCACATGCATCCTGTTTCTGTTGTTAGACTATGCAGTGAGGGTGAACACTCAGGGTACAATATTAAAGCAAAGAAATAAAGCACTGTAACTAAATTAATGCTCTTTTTAAAAAGCATATGAAACAATTCCAGTGAGGTTGGTATCCACATGGTTAGCATTGCTGCCTCACAGGGCCAGGGATCGGGGTTCAATTCCCAGTATGAGTCATTGTCTGTGTGGAGTTTGCATGTTCTCCCTGTGCCTGCATGGGTTTCCTCCAGGTGCTCCAGCTTCCTCCCACAGTCTGAAAGATGTGCTGGTTAGGTGCATTGACCCAAACAGACACCAGAGTGTGGCGATTAGAGGAATTTCACAGTAACTTCATTGCAGTGTTTATGATAGCCTATCTTGTGACTAATAAAGTTTACTTTATCCCTTCACCAAATCCAGATATATTTACAATAGTTAGTAATATTTAGCCAGGTACATCCCAGTACAGAATGTACATCCCGCGTGCCAGTAACTTGGACATGCCACATTATATATCTCTGCAGGGCCTATAGATTGGATAGCATTAACTGCCTCAATCAGGGAGCTCAAATTTTAACAGGTCTTACCTCATGCACCTCGTTAAAGTCATTACAACCAAGTAATTTTCTGCAGAATAACACAGTTCACTAAGATAGAAGGCTGTATTTTACTCAGTAGACTGTTCCCCTATAAATGCAAATTATTGATGTGTTTTTCATTATTTGATGAACATCATGCATATTGTCACACTATTACCTTCACATTGTGTCAAAAACTGTACAAGGTGATTCTCTGCCTCATACATAGACTGTTTAAAAAATGTGGAATCAAGAAGTAAAAATGAGTGACAGGAAACCTGTCCCACAATGATTTATATTTGTGTTCAGTGAGTAATGTCAACATTGAGCAGCAATTAGCTGCTCTCCTATTTGCTGTAGGTAGTTTATCACACACAATGGCAGCTGTTGTGTGCATTAGTATTCACCGGTGGTGGATTCTGATAATACCAAAAGTAAACTCCAAGAGACTGAAAGGTAGAATGCTCTAAAACAATCAATCAATTTCAATAATGTTACTGCTTTAGGTGACAAGTATAATGGAACATGTAATCTACACTGTGTAAAATAAAAGCAAGGAATGGATTGTTTCATGTCTCTGAACTCTGACAGGATTGGGTAACTTTATGTTTCGGGGCACTAATACAATGTGAGGTGTTTCTCACATTGTAGTCACAAGTCGGTGCAATCTTTACCAACTTTTAAATGTCAGGCACTAGATCAACAAACTGTGCTTAAAGCCACAATATTGAATTTGGTGAAAGATAAATGCTTTGTGCTGGCACCAACTGGATTACAGCCTACACAATGCTGACATTACTCTTTGCCAAAATCGGAATAATAATATTCAGCCAACTGATTTTGCTTAGTCAATTAATATTTGAACTTATTCTGGAAGCAGGCCATAAATAAGATAATTCTGGCTCAAAATAACTTTTTTGTGAGCATCATCACATTCTTCTGACTATTGGAAGCAGTTCGTTTGTTCTTCGGTATTATTAAACTGATGCTGCTGTTGAAAACTTGAAATCAAATCTTAATGAGACAGTGGAATCTCAGTTATCCGCCAAGGTGGAGACACTCCACCTTCTCGGCAGTGATTGTCCCTTTAAAGGAAAAGGCAGCAGAGTCAGGGTCACCTGGTCTAGGTGACCAATGAGAACCCAGAGTGGGGAATTACTCCAAGGAGAGGAGTGTTTCTTGGCAGAGGCATTTCAGAGCTAGCTGCAAACATGCTGCTGCTCTTGAAGATCACTAAATAAATCCCTTTTATTCACTAGTGAAGTATTTAAAAGTGCTTCATTCCATTTGGTGATGAGGATAAACCAAGAAAAAAAACTCAACAAAATGCCTCTCTTTGGGCAAACAGACCCATTTGACTCCTCCAAAGAAGACTGGACACAATATATAAAGGACCTTGCTATTATTTCAAAGCAAGCAGAAAAGCTGAGGTGAAATGCAAAGCAAAGCTGTGTAAGTCAGACCTGTAAGCTCAATTGGAATCTTACAGCCCTCGAGTGTGCCTAATTCCAAATCCCAAGTGAGCTCATGGACTTTGAATGCTCAATTGCAACCTCACCCATCAGTCATTCTCCTGAAATTCAAAATTAATTTGAGGATGAGAGCCAAAGATGAATTTATCACAGTTTAAATTGCTAAACTGAAGTGATTATCAAAGTATTTTGATTTTGGAATGACCCTAAACGACATGTTCCCTGATAGGTTAGTTTGTGGCATGAACAGTGGAGAAATTCAATGCAGATTGCTTGTACAGGCAGATATAAACGTTGAATGAGCAATGGAGATAACACTGCCATGGAAATTACTAAGAGGTGCAGTAGAGCTGCTCAGCACATAAAATGGCAGCATTCATGAAAAGGGACAATCACCACATACTGCCACATGAGAAATAATTAACTCCCATTCTAACTTTATACAGAAAAATGAAGCAAAACATCTCAAAGTGTAATCAGACATAAATTGATAAATAACATATCAGGAAAGATGACATAAAGCTTGGTCAAAAGATAGATTTAAGAAGTGTCTTAAAAAGGGAGAAGATGAAGAAGGATAGTTTATTGGGAGGAGTCCAGAGCTTAGGACCTAGATAACTGAAGGCATAGAATTTATACAGCTAGAGGATGTTACAGAGCGAGAGAAAGGAAAGACCATGAAGAGATTGAATGTGAAGGTGATGAACTTTAAATTAGGGGCAACGGTAGATCTGGAGTCAATACAGGGCAATCAACAAGGCTCTGTGATAGTGCTGGTAGGAATAGAAGCAGCACAGTTTGAAATGAATTTTTGGTTCAAACAGGGTGGAAAATGAGAGGCTGCCCAAACGAGCTGAAATAGTTGGCTCTGGAGGTGGCAAAAAATATGGATGGTAGTTGCATCAGGGATAGAGATGAGTCTCAGAATCAAAGGCTCACAAAAAAAAACATTGTCTTTCTTAAACAAATGTTGAGAATTAATGTCTGCTACCTTCTAATAAACTGTTAGTGGTAGAAAAGCAATGATAATATACAACCATAATAACAATATAAAGAAAACATGTCTGATGAAAAATAAAACATGAAATAATATTATTCCTGAAAGTCGGGAATGGGGTCTGAATAGTATTTCCTTTGTTGGACGAAGAGGGAAATAATAACTTCAGTTTTCCAATACCTAACACTCGGATAAAGAAATTCTGAAATAACCCTAAATTCGCAAGAAAAGGATCAAACCTGCTGCTGAATGTAATTGGTCTATTAGCACCAAGTTACAGCCCTTTTCTCTGTTCAGATTGCTGCATCATACCTTACATAATATACCTAGCAGGAACAAGTAAATTTAACTCCAAATGCAAATATAGATGCAAACAACATAACCAGCAGCACATGTGCAAGCGCAACTAAAGAGGTAGGCAGATTCTGGTATTATCTACTGGCAGCTCTTTGAACAGTTGCATCAACATATAATGAATGTGTGCAAGTAGCAACTCAGGAACTTCTAATGACACATGGCATTTAATGCAGCATAATTTCACATCATTTTTCATTCACATGTAAGTTGCAGTAGATTCCAAATCACAGCCCTGAGGCAGTGGTGAAATGCATTATATTCTACTAAAGTAGTAATATATTGTTGGACTGTGCAATAATAATGAGGTTTTCAGCTTCTACATGCAACAACATTCTATCACTTTGTCATGCAGACATATAATGAGAAAATACAGTAACTTCATAAAGAAAAACAGATGCAGTGTTTACTTATGCTGTGCCTTTGTTGCTCCATCATAATGTTGTATACACAGTCTGCTTCATAGAAATAAACATTCATAAGCTTTATGGAGACAAAATCTACAAAAGAAATAAGAAGAATCTTTCAGATAATATGAATGAATGAATGATCATGTACCTGTGCATATACTTAGATCCCTATTCTTTCAGCATAGAGCACATACAGAAACAAGTGCGCCAGAATAAAGCCTTTAAAAGGCTACAAATGCATGATCCTTCAAGCTTTTCCATTGCAAAGTGGAATATTTAAAAAAAACTTTAAAATGGGTCACATCTGTTCTTCCTGCTGAAGCACAGACTGTTCTTTAGAACGTGAGCAGCTTACCTGTGCTGTAAAATGCTCGCAGACCCGAAGTAGAATAAACCCACAATTTTTTAAAAGTACTCAGCACTGGCTGCTAATGCTGCAGTCAAAATCATTATATCCATCTGGCACTATGCACAAGCCAATCATCCAACTGTAGTTGTAATTAATGTGAATCGGCTTATTCGTCTGAAAAATATATGCACCAAATCCATCTTGCCTAAAGGCTCAATTAGTAAAGGGAGTGAGTAGCTAATTCAGGGAGTTTTGCACTCAGTTGCCACCAACTTGCTGGCAGTAAATTGCCTCCCATTCAATGTGCCTGCACGAATGTGGCAAAGTTAAGCTTTTGCTATTGCTCCCTCTCTAGTGACCCCTTCTGAATGGAGTTTATGTGTGAATATTTAGTTATGATGCCTAACTTACTTCTTAAGCTCATACCTGACAATGACAACTTAAAGAATGTACTGAAAGGTGATCAACATCAGTAAAAAAAATAAATCAGTAGGAATTGATGCCTTAAAAGGAAAAGATACAGTGATACTGACAATAATTCATTAATCAGAGAATCCCCTACAATATCGAAGGAGGCCTTTTGGCCCATTGAGCCTGTACTGACTGTCTGATAGATCATCCTTCCCAGACTCAGCTCGCTATCCTTGTAACCCCACATGTTACCCTGTTATCCCCCTAATCTTGTGACACTAAAGGAGCCATTTAAAATAGCCAATTTACCTAACCTGCACATCTTTGGACTGTGGGAAGAAACCAGCGCACCGAGAGGAAACCCATGCAGACATGAAGAGAATGCGCAAACTCCATACTATTACCAAGACTTCAATTGAACCTGGGTCCTTGGCGCTGAGAGGCAGCAGCCCTAACCACTGTGCCACCTTACACATGCTGTGTACTAATCTGTGCAGGTGCAGTTTTGTTCTGTTTGACAAAATGTAACCAGCTCCTGCATTGAAACACGTATTTTTAAGATGTAGATGTTACCAAAAACAATGGAGACACATTCCTTTTATGTTTGGATTTTAGGGTGCAGCTGTTAATAGGCTCAGCAGTACAGCTGGCACAGTATTTTTGCATTAGAGCAGTTGGTGAGTCAGATCCTATTAGAATCATAGCTGGAGGTGACACTTTGTTACAGATAAAGGCCTATTGATGGGATGTTATAACAAGTCCTATTGATTACCAATATGTACATTAGTGTAGTTAGTTCAATTACAAATATTTAAATGAGAGCAACCATACAAAATACAGGTATTGTTTACACTCCTCACAGCACAACCAAATGTTAGCCAGGCGCATCCATTACCATTTACAGAATTCAAATGATCTGTTTATTGTGTTCTGTTCATCAGAGATTGAAAACTTTAAAAGTAAATTTGAGCTTCCAGTTAATAACTGGATGGATGACACAATGAACCAAGTGCCCACACTGGCAAGAAAACAATTGTGTTTCCCACTCCCACTGGCACCTTCTTTCAGGTGGGATTCATTCATTTGGAAGATGCCAATAAGCTCATTTTGAGCAACCTGCTGGCCTGCCATGTTGCTCCAAGACCTGAATGCCTTTCTTAAAGGACATCCCGAACTCTACACTCGGACACAGGTTTCTCCCCCCTGCACAAAAAAATAGAAATAGTACCCCTGCTCTCCAAGGGAGCATCAAACACTCACCAAAGAGGGGCATTCTCATCCCCACCGACAAATAATGGATCATTCACCTACACAGGCCAGAGGGTGATCTGATCCAACTCCACCTCTCAGACCCCTTAATCAGGGCTCCTTTCCCCACCTCTCAGACCCCCTAATCAGGGCTCCTTTCTCCGCACCCCCCCCTCACCCCCCCCAATCCCCCCTTTGGCATGGTGATTTCAGGCAGCCAAATGATCAACATCTGCATTCCTGCCTGCCAGCTGTGAAAACTCTGAAGTGGTCAGGTCATTTTTATCTCTTTCCCTCCTGGTTACATGGCAGGATTTTAAATCATTGCAGCACTCATTCTGCAACAGAGTTTTTTCTTTCTCCCTGTCAGAGCTGCAGATGAAAGCAGGCCCCTCCGAAGTCCTTGGACAGAAAGGAGATGTCACTTTCACCTGGGTTGGAGGGGAGGGGAGGTCCAGTTTGCACTCAGCCCCAATGTATGCAAACGGCTTTGATTTGAAGTCTGAGGTTTTCTAGCAAATTGAATTCTTCAGAGCCCTCTACATTCCAATCAGAGATCTGCAGAATCCCTACAGTGCAAAAGGGGGTCTTTTGGCTCATCACGTCTGCACTGACTCTCCAATAAAACATTTTATCCAAAATCATCCCCTGCCCTTCCCCATAACCTCATATTTACCCCGTTATCCTCCTAATTGACACATTTTGGAATACTAAAGGACAATTTAGCATGCCCATTCCATCTAACTGGCACACAAAACCAGACCGCCCAGAGGAAATTCACTCAGATGTGGGGAGAACATGCAAATAGCACACAGATAATAACCCAAAACTGGATTTGAACTTGCTCCCTGGTGCTGTGCAGCAGCGGTGCTAACTCTTGTGCCAACTAATGGAATAATAGAGGCTACAAAGGTACCATGGAACACTGTAGTGTAGAAAGAGGCCCTTCAGCCCATCGAGTCTGTACCGAATACAATCCCACTCTGGCCCTATCCCCCATACCCACTAACCCCTCTAACCTACACTCCCCTGGACACTAAGGGACAATTTCTTAGCATGGCCAAACCTGACTTGCACATCTTTGGATTGTGGGAGGAAACGGAGTACCCGGAGGAAATCCATGGAGACAGGAGGAGAATGTACACAATCCACACAGTGACCGGAGCCGGCAATCAAACCTGGGATCCTGGAGTCGTGAAGCAACAGTATTAACTCCACTGTGCTATCATGCCACCCCAACCTTTAACCTTTCACAAATTCAGCCTGAATTGCTTTCAGAAAGATTCCATTGGCAGCTCAATGGATTTCTAACATCCTCCAGCCACTTGAGATTATATTCATTTCCCTCTATGCTTAAATTAATCTCCACACCACATTGATTCTGACCACAATACTGACAGAGGCTAAGCCTCATTGATAGCTCTGACTTCCTCAAAATGATTGCCATTTGCAAACCACTTCAAAGAGGAAATTAAATCACAGATTGTTAATCAGTCTTGGACTCTGACATCACTGTGTTGAAGATCAATGGGATACTTAAGGTGCATTCAACCATGAAGGGAAATAAAAATAAAAATAATTCGCTGAAGGGAAATAGAAATCAATTCAATTGGTAGCTGAATCTTTTACGAAGCACTGCACATTGAATTTGTTACATATTGAAAGCTTCAAGTGTGATGGAGAGGGTTTCAAATGATTTCGGCTTGCTAAGAAACCTCAGCAACTTCAAATCAAAACTGTGTGCATACATTGGGGCTGAGTGCATAGCTGTGCAGAATGGAATCCCTCTGTGCTGCAGTGACATTGACATCTGCTCTCTGTCAAAGGACTTCAAAAGGGGTTTGGTCACACCTGCAGCTTCTGACAGAGTGTGGAAAATCTCTGCTACTGAATGGAGGCTAAAGTGACCTGGCCAGTTCAGAATTTGCACAGCCGACGGGCAGATATCAATCAAAGGATTGCCTGAAATCACCATGGCTAGAAAGGGCAGACAGTAGGAAGTCTGACAACACCAGGTTTAAGTCCAACTGATTTATTTGATAGTAAACTCACAAGCTTTTGGGTTTTGCCCCTTTGTCAGGTGAATGGAGAGTTCTGGCCTCAGACAGAGGATATAACAGCACACACAGTTTACAGATTACTGATTAGAATGCGAGTCTTTACACCTAACCTGCTATTCAAGTCTTAAAGAGGCCTTAGTTGTAAAGACTTGGTTTAAAGAGGTCTTAGTTGTAAAGATTCGCATTCTAATCAGTAATCTGTAAACTGTCTGTGCTGTTATATCCTCTGCCTGAGGCCAGAACTCTCATTCACTTGATGAAGGAGCAACTCCGAAAGCTTATGAGTTTACTATCAAATAAAATTGGTTGGACTTAAACCTGGTGTTGTCAGACTTCTTATTGTGTTTATCCCAGTCCAATGCTGGTATCTCCACATCATAGAAAGGGCAGCTCAGCCAAGTCACCCCCAACCTAGCGATGAATGGTGAGTTCAGCCCTTGCCAACAGCCCACTCAAACCCAGGACCATTAAGAGACACATCCTTTGCAGTCTGACAGCAGCAGATAGGGCCAATGGCGATTTGCCCATCTCCTTGAATCCCCTTGGGGCTCAAGGTGCCAGGTCAGGGTATCAGTGTCCAAGTACCGGGGACAGTTCACTGCTGGCACTGCCAAAGCACGTGGCCTGAAGAGGGGCTGAGTAGTGAGGGAAGGGTCTAGGGAGAAAAGGGACTATGGAGATTCTCATGGGAAGGGGGTGAGCTTAGGGAGAGGGGACTGGATTGGGTGTCTGGGAAGAAAGAGGTTCATGTAGTCAGCCTAATGGAGGAGCGGACTTGAGTGCGGATTGAGTTGGATAAGCCTCATGCCTGTGTGGTGTGGGTGGCCAGGATGCTTCTCACTGGTGAGGGGTTGGTAGTGCTACCTTGACCCACTGAGCTTGCCTGATACTGAGGAGCAAGAGGTATTCAAATTAGAATTCATGCCGGCTAATTACATTTATAGTGAATTTGAACACACGTTGAAGGGAACCTTATCAGGGCTGGGGGAAGTGGTAGGATGCTGGCATCGGGACGGGTTTGATACCTGGCACAAAACCCATTCTTGTGTCAATGCCCAATTTTCTGGGCCTTTGCAATCGGAGCTCGTGAGCCTGGAGAATCCCACTCATCATCTCAAAACGTACACACCTTATAAACTCATAATTGTAACAAATTTAATGTTATAAACTATATTCTGGGCTTCATCCAAGAACCAGAGGAATATTGTTTTTTTCAGAATTCAGAAAAAATTGAGTCAATTCTGTGCTTTGCAACATGAAGTGTCCTTTCCTTGCTGTAGTGAAAATGTCACAGAAGAGGTTTGGGGGATTGTGCTTTTGGTTTTCAAAATTTCAAAAAGCCAAATAGTACTTTTACAATTCAAGTTCTATAAACATCTTATTCATCATTCTTTGGAATGTCATGAATATTCTAAAAATGTAGTTCGCTACTCATGGCTAACTTGGGATTATTATTTCACCGATGTGGAAAAAGTTTGAATATCACAATAAGCTGTTACTAGTTTCAGAGTCTAATCATGTCACAAAAATTTCAAGTGGGCAGCACGGTGGCATGCTGGTTATCATTGCTGCCTTACGGTGCCAGAGACTTGAGTTTAATTTCAGCCTCGGATGATTGCGTGGAGTCTGCATGTTCTCCCTGTGTCTGTATGGGTTTCCTCTGGTGCTCTGGTTTCTTTCAACAGTTCAAAGGTGCCCCTTAGGATTAGGGAAATGAGCAGGGTAAAATGCATGTGGTTAAAGGATGGGACCTGGGTGGGATTGTCAGTGCAGGCTTGATGGGCCAAACAGCCTTTTTCTGTACTATAGGGATTCTATGAATATGCCTCTGTAGATATCAGGCCATCTGAAAAACAGGGTGTCCAGATTTGGAGTGGATCTCAGACTAGAACGGCCAATTACTGCAGCTGCAATACCTATTGTTTCTAATGCCTTAACTAAGACGGAGGATGTTAGTGCTGAGAAATGAAAACAGAGTCAAATCAAGGCCATTAACCAGAGCACAATGAGAAGCAGCACAATTAGAAGCAGAGTAAAGTTCCTGTGTTCCTGTCCCAGCAGCATGCCATAGTTTCAATCTCAGAAGACCGCACAATGCTGATCTTTCCCACAGCAGTCATCATGTGATCTCAATGAGCAACACTGTTGAATTACTATCAGAACAGAGGTAGTTTTGCAACTTGGACTCCTACCCGCAAGGAGCTAAAATAAGACTACCTAAATTAATTCACAACAGTCTCGGAAACTTTAATCATATCTGTTTGAGTTGGATTATAACCCAAGTCCCAAAGGTGAAAGGTTTAATTTTTCATGGCTGCCCAATTCTCTGCTAAGTTTCTGAAGGTGGCAGTATCACAGAAATTCTAATTATAGGAGGGTTTTGTGCACAGAGACAAATTGTTAACCATGAAGAAAATCCATAAGTCAAGTTCTGCAAAATTATTTTAAAATTTGAAGGTTTTGCCTTACCTGTGCATTTCAAAACATTCTATATGGCACAATTCAAAAATCAAGCTTGTGCCAAAACCTCGGCAGAATAAGGATATTTATGCCAGGACAAATCAAGTCAGCAATGACCACACCTATACAAAAACTTGTGAAACAAAATTTTATCCCAATTTTACCAATCCAAAAGTTCCAGGGTATGGGCAAACTAAAGTATACTATCCAACCACAGAAATTAACAATTATTTTGCAGCATATCACCCCTCACCTTCTAACAATTGATATATGTTCCAACCAATATATTACCAAGTGAAAGCAAACTTTCCAAAAAGGAAACTGTATTTAGCAATGCTTACAGAACCAGATTTTTGCATTTTCTTGATGAAGTGAAAAATTATGTTTTTTATCTCACAGGCAGGTGTTGTTATTCGCTTTACTGCTGTTGGAATAGCAATTCTGCAGATCATTTCTTTCATCTTTCAGAGTTTTCAAGCAACAAAATAGCAATCTTCATCATGTGTGTATACAAATGTTGCAATAAGAGGAGGTGTGAATATTAAGCTGGATTCCACTGGAATAAAAATGTCACTCAAGATCTACCAGTGGACTTTAGAACATAGAGCATTACAGCACAAACAGGCCCTTCAGCCCACAAGTTGCACCGATCACATCTATACCTACCAAGCCATAGACCTATCTATAACCCCCAATCCCATTAGATCCCATATACTCATCCAGAAGTCTTTTAAAAGACCCCAGGGAGTTCGCCTCTACCACCACCGACAGCAGCCGATTCCATTCACTCACCACCCTCTAGGTGAAAAACTTACCCCTAACATCTCCTCTGTACTTGCTTCCCTGCACCTTAAATCTGTGTCCATTCGTAGCGACCATTTCAGCCTGGGGAAGTAGCCTCTGAGAATCCACCCTACCTATTCCTCTCAACATTTTATAAACCTCTATGAGGTTGCCTCTCAACCTTCGTTTCTCCAGGGAGAAGAGTCCCAGCTCCCTCAGCCTATCTTCATAAGGCATGCCTCCCAATTCAGGCAACATCCTTGTAAATCTCCTTTGCACCCTTTCAATAGCTTCCACGTCCTTCCTATAGTGAGGCAACCAGAACTGCGCACAGTACTGCATGTGGGGTCTGACAAGGGTCTTATAAAGTTGCAGCATTACCTCCCGACTCCTAAACTCAATCCCTCGATTAATGAGGATACTCTTTATTTAGAATGTCAGGGAATTGGTCACATCCCATTACTACAATAGTTCTGGATCACACAAACATCTACTATTCAAAGATTAATAACCTACAGAATACCAAGAAAAATTGAGAACACTTGGAACAACTCTATCTCACCCAAAAATGATAGTACAGAAAATGAGCATTGCTGAAAAAGCTAAGACTTTTCATCTTGTACTCATTAGGACAAATGCAAGAATGCCAAATTTCAAAAGATCACAACAATTAATACTGGAGGAAAGGGTGAAGGTTGGTTGGCAAAACGACTCAAATTGGCAAAGGCATTGCCGAGGAGAAATGGGAAATATAGGGCTCCAGCGACTCAAAAACAAAATGCAATACATAACTAGTAGCTAATCATTTTGAGTGTACTCAATATCACTGAGTTAGATAGGTTTGATTTGGATTGTCAGTTAAAAATTTCAAAACCAGAGCCAGTTCAAATTTTATGTACGGAAAATTGAGGAGATTTTTCCATGTCTAAATGATGGGAGCTGATTAGCCTCAGCTGGCTAGATGACTAGCGCGTGGTTCAGATCAATGCCAACAGGATTGGTTCAGTCCCATTCTGGCTGAGATCTTCTTCAGACTTACCTGCCTTACTACAGCTGCAAGTGGAAGACAATGGAAAACTACCACTGAGAAAAATGGCTTAGAAAACAACTCAAGATGAAGCATCAACAGACAATGAACCAGGACTTTGCTTCAAGCAGAACACACAGGACATGACATGAGTAGGAATGTTCCATTTATGTTCTGACATTTGATTCTCTCACTAACTACAACCAATGGTTCAGTAAAATTATCGAACATTATAGGAGAAAACTTCCATAAAGCCCATTTCCGGGCACAGGGATAACTGTGCACTTTTACTCCCTATGTGGTTCTATTCAGGCAAACAGCACATACACTTTGTATTAACTGTTTGTAGTGTGTCATTCACTGTTAAATGTGCCATTGAATGGCTACATCCAAAGCAGGACATTCAGAAGCATGTGTAGTGCACGATACATGGTGCACTACTTGTCTAAACTTCTTAAAGGCACTTTTTTCCTCTTAAGAAAACTCCACTCATGCAATAGAAGCACTACAAATATCAGGGTGGCTTGGCAGGATGGTAAAGGGCAGCCAATGAAGTCACATTCCAGAGAGGATACTCCCAGTTTTTCCAAATGAGGTGGAGGCCTTAATATCTCACCCTCTCTCCACCTCGAGACCAGGAAGCCCTAAAAGTCCAAAAAAGGAATGGGAGCCGTTAGCTAGGGAGGGTAATTCCCATTTTTTGGCCCCAAAGACCTGAGCTGGGAAAAACTCAGTTACATTACACGGGTGATTAAAGTCAATGAATGTATCTTCAAAGGACATTCCTATCTAGTACACAACCGAATTCTCTGAATGCTCAAGAAACACCTCCATCGTTCACCCATCAGCAATTATGACTCTTGCTTAAATTTATATAGACTCTACATCATACCCTCTCACATGTATCAAAGCTACCAGTCTCTCACATGTCCCTCCATTTTCATATACTTCTATCTATTCAGCTAAGACAGAAATATTAGCCAAAAACATTGCAATATACTCATTAATATGCTTGTTATCTTTTCCAAACTTGCTTCATCCTTGGCAACCACTAAGGTCAATTTTATGAAGCATCTGTTCTCTTTACAATTGGTACTGATTATTTGGACCAATTAACAAAGAAAATATATCCAACAGTAAGAGAAATATCTAGAAGCTATAAACTATTCCTTTACGCCTTTGATTTACTGTTAAGTTTGCGTCTCTTAATGGGATAGATTTTCTTCAAGATAATGTTATGGCCAATATTTCCCAACTGGCAATACATTTTTTCCTCATCTCTTTTCCTGTATAGAACAGAATAATTCAATATAGTGATGGAGACCTCATGAACCTCATCAGGAGAACAGCAGCTTATAGACACCGGCACTTCGCAAAAAAAATTTGTGAAAACAAATGACAAGCTGTGATACAGTTCATTTTGTGAGCTTTTATCTTTAAACTGTGATGCATGTTTTTATTTTTGGATCAAAGGACAGGGTTGTTACAGCCCACACTTACGAATCACGATGCAGTGACTTAATTGAACACCTAGCACTAACCTGTAAATTTTCTTATCTATATTGTCTTTACACATTGACTTTATCAAGAACGGTACAAGGCAGTGAAGGCTATTTTATTCCCATGTCCATTTTTACACTACTAGTATAGAAATACATGGCCCTAGTTTTTTCAGTCATTTTTAAAACCTCCCCTCTTTGGCATTTTCCCCCACCCAACATACCCACTCCTTCCTCATTCTTTATTTGAGAAGATGAAAAACGTATCTGAAAAGGGCACAAAGAAGGATAAAGGGGAGCACATCAAATAAGATGTAATTCTATTGGCAATAGGGTCTTTGTTTCTTTAATTTTATCATGTTTTTATTCAAAGTTGAAATCAGTTGTAATATAAATATATTGCATTAATTACATTAAAATTCATCTTATTACCATCTTCATTTTGTATAGGACTATAACAAAGTGACCAACTTAAAATTTCCAATCAGAAGAAGTAACAGTTTATTTTGTTCTCCAAGTACAGTGATGTACACCAGTGGTAAAATTCAAGGATCTCACCCCTCATGATTCAGAAAATAAACCCATTAGTATTGTACACTGAAATCATTTTATTATTCCGAGTCGTAACTTAACACACCTCATTTGAGGTGGATGTGGGCCATTAAATTTGATTTTAAAATCCTTGGCTGGGGAAGAAAACATTAGCCACACTTCCTATTTAGAATCAAGGGTCAGGCGCAACATTATCCTGAAAGACCAAATTATCCATCAATGCAAACTATTCAGGCTCATAATTCACGGTCATCAATGAGACCATTCCTCGGTAGGAGCTACCATTTCCAGAAGATGATATTAGAGAAAAGATTATGGAAAGGTAAGAGAATTCTAAGACATGTTATCTCAAACTTAAGGAAAAAAAACAGCAAAACAACTGTCCGTTATTTTTGGCATGACATTTATTCTGCATTATGTTTAGATGTGAGGTGAGTCTCACATCCAAATATTCTGGCACATTTATTTTGAGTAGTGTTTGAAAATCAACTCAAATGAAGTAAATACAGGTGCTGTCAATGTAGTGAGATATCTGCTGGCTAAAGCCACTCTGCAATTAGAAATTTCTGCACCAAATCCTGTACTTCTTGGCTATTAATGATGCGATTTTTTAAAACCACTGGGAGGCACCAACAGTGAATACATATCTAGTGTTGCTGATCAGTATAACAGCAACACAATGGATTTTCTTCCTTTGACTACACTCAAGATTTTTTCAAAGAGATCTTATTTTGCAAGAGATAATCACCAATACAATAACTTACAGATCTATTCCAAAAAATATGTTTGCATTCAACAGGCACTGCTCTATAATAGTCTTTGTACACAAAACAAGGAAGCATCCTAATTCTGAATCTAGAGATTTGTGAGACACATTCAAAAGCTATTTTTCTCCTTATTTTCCACAACAACACACTCCAATCACTGGTAATGGCTGCTTATTTCATGTAAAATTTGAGTTGCCAGTCAGTTGACGTCAACCTGTCTGATCAAAGGTACGCTTTCTACACTATGTGAAGTATCTAAATGTGAGCTGGAATCCACTGTTACTTCCCTCCCATGGATGACAGGCGTTAGTGCCAAGCTGTCTGAAAGCTTGTGTCTCTTACCTCAACTCTATTATAGAGTTCTGAACAGAACTGATATTCTCAGATCTGATTACTGTGCATTATGATAGTTCAGCTGAATAGATCTTTTCAACTGTTTTGCAATACACAGTAGCGCCAAAGTAATGCCCTTGATGAAATAAGCATATGTAACTTCTCAGAGAAAAAAAACCTACAGTAAAACAAGAATTTTCCAATTAATTGCAATTACCATTTCTTTTCAATTTTTACAAGTCGTCGGAGTAGCTCAAAAGGAGAGCAGAGAGGTAAGTACTTCATCAGCAGAGGCACTCAAGCTTTGAGATGTTAAGGAGGGCAGGATCAGAAGGGAACAGACCTTCCTTTCATGAGGTGGGAAGGCAATAAGATTCACACATTATGCTCTTTTTTTTGTTTTTACAAAACATGTGTAGTGATCTAGCTTTTTTCTTCATGCAATGGACTAGTTAGTTGAGTGCCCATCCTTTCAAAAGATCTTAAAACCTTTAGTTGCGACTGAAACTGGAGTCTTCAGCACCTCTGCCCCGTCATCTGTACTCTGCACAGGCAAAAAAGAAATTGGCATGCACACACAAAAGATACGATTCCATTACATACTTAATGACCACTTCACTTCTGCCTCCACAGTTGCAAAGCAACAAGCAGACATTCACGAACTCTCTAACAAGCCAATCTTGTCTAATCATATAGTCTTAATTGGGAGAATAGGAATAGCAAAGACTTAGCTCACAACAGCAGTAAAGCTGGCTTTTTATTGCCCAGCATGGGTTTGGTAATAAACCTGCTCTTCCTGACCCTTAAAGCTTTCCTTTTGTCCATCAGGGGGGCATACAAGAAACACAAATACAATTATTCACTGCAAGTAATTAAGTTCACCACAAAATGCCAAAACATACATGTCTGCTTTCCATGTAGACAGTGTGGATGTTTGGCTTCAAAAGCAAAGGAGCACAAGACTAAAACCTGTTAGCAGCAGAGGGGATAAAAGGCAACATGACTGAATACAAAAAGAATAAATTGCTTGTTTTCTCAACAGACTTTGCTCAAAGGCATTAGCAAACCTAAAAATCCTAAACCCCCCTCTAGTCTGTCTCTTTTTTTTCCTCCCCTCTATCTCTCTTTTTGCCAAAATGAAATAAGTAACTTTGCTTTGAGACCTTGAATAGAATGATAGCAGACTGCTGGTGGTGGGGATCTGAATAATTGATCTATACTGAATCCATTTAAAAAAAACGATGCGTGACAAAACATGGACGTTTACCCAAGCAGCCACATTCTGCCAATCGAACAGCTGCCTGAGCCCAAAATATTGCTCTCCAATAGCTTCATAAATTGTGGGCATTTTTCCTTCATAAAGCATTTCACATCCATATAAGCCACAGGGCATAACCGAAGAGTTTAATGGCAGTCTGTTGTTTACTAGCTGAAGGCTTAAGAACTGCTGCATAGGTGCTTCAACACAGCAAAAGATACACTGAAATTTAATTTAAAAAACATACCTTGTCAACAAAACAAGGGACCATTATAAAACACTAACTTTCTGACTCATGACCTATTCAGAGGGCATAGTGCAGAATTACAAGTTGAGACGCTGCAGTAAAACCTGCATGAGATGCTCATACAAAATGCTACCCCAGTTCTAAATCAGAAGAACCTTTACTTGGGATATTGCCACTAGTTTGACTGTGAGCATCTTGAGAAAGAATCACATAAATCACTCTGACACAGGAATGTGTAACGGTATACGGCACCATAACACAGCGTGTTCTTTGCAGCTACTCGGATCAGAGACAATACTGTTGATCAGCTCACCATACTGAAGGCACTGGTTATCCCACAGCCATCCTGCAGTAGATAAGAATTTTTTCCCCTTATGTCCTTCTGCACATAATAGTGCACTGTGCTCATAGCAAGAGCAAATCAGTCAACAACTGCGCGCAGAAGATCCAGATCCTTTTACAGACATTAAGTGATCCTCGCACAGAACCTGAACACTCAGTTGAATCCAGGCTTTCGCATACATACACTCGCTAGCGAAATGAATGGAAAGCAGCAGCCAATCCCCGCATGTCTCAGAATGACAAGCACACATGTAGTCTAATTTCAGGCTGAACCAAAACAAGAAAGAGAAAAGGGGGATTCGCATGTAAGCAGTCTTGGAACAAATGCCGTTCTGGAAAGAAAATTTCATTAAGCTTGTCATTCCGGCCAAATTGGCACTGATTTTTTTCTCTCTCTCTCCCCCCCATTAGCTATATTAGCGATGGCACTTTAACAAATTACTGCAGGGTTTAATGTAGTTTAAGGACCCCGCTGTTCCATGGTTATTGTGTTACACTCAGCAGTCTCAGAAGAATAGTTTTTGCAAATCTGTGGTTTCAAAAGAAGAAACACAAAAGTAGTCTCAGAAGACATCAGTGAAATCAGTCCTGTTGCTTCGGTGACATTATTAATCGCATAATCAACCTCATGAGTTGATATTGCACACTTCTGTCTCAGTGTTAACCTTTCAGCAGAAATCTTACTGCTCCCAGTTGTTTATCATTCATTTGTCACTTCAGACTCATTCGGCATCTTTTTGTGAAGGTTGATTAAAAGAGATACTGAAATTTCCTACAGGGCACTTTGTGCCCGTGAAGGTGAGCCCAGCCCTCGAAAGCCTGTGTTAACAATCACATCTGTTCCCGCACGTTGTTGAAGCAGAATTATAAACCATGGGGAAAATCCTTGTGTTGTGAAAGGTCACACTACATTAGGTTTAACATCCACTGCTGTGCCTGGTGACTCGGGCTGTGCAATTCGGTAGACCCGCGGCTGAGGTCTCTTTTTTTTAAAAAGAATGGCTTTTTCCCGAGACCACCACCCTTTAAAAAGTCAATCTGGAAGTGAATATATTCTCGACAGCTCTGGAAAGAGCTCCGCCACGCACAGTCTGTGTCTCTGCATCGCATCATTTCTGACTGGATAGTTTGCCTCTAAATGCCCTGCATGGTGGAGCTTTTTAAAAGTAGAGGCTCGCCTGGTACTTTTTTTTTTATTATTTGAGTTGCTGCCTTTTTGCTGGGCACAGATTGGTATAAACTTCCCAAGGAAATCTTTTTCCCCTCTTTTTTATTGATCTAGATTGAATATGGAAAACTCCTGGAGACACATTTAAACGGTTTAAAAATCTCCAGCTTTTCACAGCAACAAAAACGAAGCAGGTGAACGATATTCAGAAGCTATGGTCGACTCCCCCCACTCTGTAGCATTATGACCAGGAATTAAACTAACCAAAGCTCTCTGTGATCCATGTATTATCTTCCCAGCTAATCTCGACCAGGCTTAAGGTTTCTGGGGCTGTCTGTGAATACTGGAGTGAAAAGTTAAACATTCTTTCAAATGTAAAACTACTGGACTGAATTGGAGAATAGCTTCAGTTAACGTGGGATTTGGATCCGATCCTTCAGCGTGTATGTGAGAGAGAGAGGGGTTGGAAATCATTAGAGAAAAGAACGAGGTGGGGGTGAGGGTAGAGGGGACAATCGGTGACTTTTTTTTCAACCATATTCTTTTCATAGCTGCTTCTGTGCTTAATTTATTCCGTCCTGAAATCCACTGTCAGTCTAAGAGATTCCAGAATGAGTCTTTGCTTCTTATTGTGATAAAAGCCTTGATGAAGTTGTTTAGTTCAATTTGCCGGAAATTCCTCTTTTCAAATCTAAATTCAATTCTTCATTTATGTTTTTGGAGGGGGGCGGTGGGCGGGGAGTTGAGATCTTCGTCTAGCGGGGGGGAAAAAAGCGAAGAAAATGTTTGCCAACTGTGTAAACACAGTAATCTGCAGCTGTCCATGTGATACTTATCCTCACTAATGCTTCTTTTTTGTGCAAATGCCATCGGCGTTACTTGATTTCTTTTAATACGAGTATTAATCCTCAGAAAAGCGAAAGTAATTTGACTGGATAAAACACTGCAACCGAAGCTCCAGCGAAGAGAGGACAACATCGCTGTGCTTTCATTTAATACCTGAGCTCACTCTACATTGGCAGCAAGGTCACAGGATTGCCATGAGATATTCTTGCTGATCCTGTTCTCTATCAGATGACTACTGGAGTGAAAGAAACGAAATACTGTTAACATTGAACTGCATTTTATGCTTTTAAGAATCTGACAAGTGAATTTTGAGGTTACAACAGCACAAGAAGATTTATCTTCCATTACTTGTGTAAACACAAGGATCTATCAGCAGCTATGGATGAGAAGCTAATCGAGAACCGAACTGGCCTTCCTGCCTTAAAGAGGGTGATGCCTGATTATAAATAGTTCTAATTCTTTTAGCTCAGAGTGGCAGGTAAGTGATATGATAGCAGTCCTGTATCAAGCATGCTCACTATTAGAACGAAATTTGTTGCATAAATAAGAGCATGTAGGCCGGAACTCTACCACTTTGCCTACCATGGAATCGGCATGGACAAGGATGCAACAATACAAATATCTGTTAATCTTGGGCAGGAATTTCTGGTCTCACTCCAGTGAAGCCTTAAAATAATGTCCATAAACTCAACTTCTAGACCTTGTTCCACTGTGGAAGGGATCTGTGGAGGAATAGTTTCAGCTGTGATTTTGATGGAATCACTCTCGCCTCAGAGTCTGAAGGTTGTTTGTTGAAGTTGCACTTCTCTGTGGGAATGCTGCATTGATGTGGATGCCATCTTCCAAGTGAGATTTGGAAAAAATCCTATGATGTTATTTTGAAGACAAGCAGGGGAGTTATTCTCAGTGTGCTCGACAATACTTACTCCCCCAATCAACATCACTAAGACTTCACTGTCTGGTCATTATCATATTGCACACAGCACGGTCTGACAAACAGCAAATCGGACATGTCATCCTGCTTAACCTGAAATTAGTGCTTGGGCCTTGGACAGTGAGGAAAGAGGCGATTAAAAATACCAAGTGTTATCTTTCCTGCATGGGTGGCAAGGTGGCACAATGGTTAGCACCTGGTTAGCAGTGGTTAGCACTGCTGCCTCACAGCACCAAGGACCTGTGTTCAATTCTGGCTTTGGGTGACTGTGTGAAATCAACACATTTTTCCTGTGCCTCTGCGGATTTCATGTGGGTGCTCTGGTTTCCTTCATCATCCAAAGGTTTGTGAGTTAGATGGATTGGCCATGCTAAATTGCCTGTTAGTGTTATAGAAATTAGCAATGTAAATAGGATCTGGGTGGTATAGCTGTCGGTGCAGGCTTGATGGGCTTAATGGCCTCATTCTGCACTGTTAGGGATTCAATGACTATTGTATATCTTTCATTGGCTGTAAAATGCTTTGGGACTTACTGCACTCTTGAAAGGTTCTATATAATTGCAAGTCTGTCTTTGTTATTCTCCACCCACTGTGAGAGTGAGGTAGAATTGAGGGAACAGCTGGCTTTTCTCGATCTATCAATTTTGTGCTTTCATTTTAGAGGGATAAAATGAGAGAGATTCCTGAGGAACATCAATTAATTCAAAGCAGCATGATGAAGAAGTAGGAAGTTATGCTTCCCTAACCTTTTGAATTTTTTTGAGGAGATGTATGACCAAGTAGATATGGGAGAGACAGTGATGTAGAACAGAGTTTGTAAGGTGCCATTCTTCAGGTGTAACATGGAAGCAAAGCTTAAAAAATGAGCAGTGGGACTGTCTAAGCCCAATGTGTACGGGTGTTGGTCACAGAGCTAAACGCAACCAATTCATTTTTAAATGTCAGGACAAATGGAAGACACATTGTTTTTAAAAAAAACACAAATAAAAATAGAATATGTGGGAAGAACTTCGAGGGTTATGGCAGTATCTGTGGAGAGAAACAGATTTCACGTGTTGGGTCTGTAACCTTTTATCGGAACTGGGAAAAGTAAAAGATGTAATTGGCTTTGAGCAAGGAATGAGTGAGAACAAGGATAAAAGGGAAAATCTGTAATAACATGAAGGTAAGGAGAAACTAAAGGATGGAAGAATTAGTCTTCAGGACAAAAGGGAATAGTGATGCAATAAAATATAAAGCTGGAGTGGGGTGTTGTTTAATTAGATTAAAAAAAACAAGTGCAGGGAACAAAATAACCTCAACTGTTTCACTGGGCAGGCAATTTTACAGATCGATAACCCTTTAGATGAAGAAATTCCTCCTCAACCATGTCCTAAATCTGCTTCTTCCTTACTTTGAGGCTATGCCCCCGAGTTCTGGTTTCACCCACCAATGGAAACAGCCTCCATGCTTCTATCTTATCTATTCCCTTCATAATCTCATATTTTTTGATCAGATCTCCCCTTATTCTTCTGAAATCCCATGAGTAGAGCCCCAGTCTACTCAGTCTCTCCCCATAAGCCAACCCTCTCAACCATGGAATCAACCTAGTGAATCTCCTCTGCATCCCTCCAGTGACAATACATCCTTTCTCAAGTAAGGAGACTAAAACTGTCCACAGTACTCCAGGTGTGATCTCACCAGCACCTTATACAGTTGCAGCACAACTTCCCTGTTTTTAAATTCTATCCCTCTAGCAATGAAGGACAAAATTTCATTTGCCTTCTTAATTATCTGCACTTGCAAACCAACGTTTTGCGATTCATGCACAAAGACATCCAGGTCCTTCTGCACAGCAGCATGCAACAATTGAGTGGAGATATTCTGCAAAAACATTTACCCAATCTGCGCTTTCACATCTTAAGCAATATATTGAATTGAATGATGGACACGTCAATCACTGTTTAACTTGAAATTAGTGTTTGGGCCTTAGACAGTGAGGAAAGAGGTGACAAAATAGCAGATATTACCTCTCCTGCATGGGCAGCATAGTGGCACAGTGGTTAGCCTCACAGCATCAGGGATTTGGTTTCAATTCCGGCCTTGGGTGACCGTTTGTATGGACTTTGCATGTTCTTCTTGTGTCTGCATGGGTTTCCTCCAGGTGCTCTGGTTTCCTCCCACACTTCAAAGATGTACAGGTTCAGTTAATTGGCTATGCTAAATTCCTTACGATACCAAAATGTGTGAATTAGAAGGTTTAGCGGGATAAATATGTGGGATTATGTGGATAGGGTCTAGGTGGGATGCTTCATTTGTGAGTTGGTATAAACTTAATGGGCTGAATGACCTGCTTCTGCACTGAAGGGATTTGATGACATTTATGATCCTCTGAAAAGTGCCATGTGGAGGGGATCAGGTATTGCGAGCGATGGAGGAGTGGATTAAGATGTCGAGATGATCCCTTGAAATGCCGAGGAGGGAAGAGAATGTGTGTTTGATGGTGGCATCATACTAGCAGTGGAAAGAAATGGTGGAAAATGATCCATTGAACACAGATTCTGGTGGGATGGAAGGTGAGGTTAAGAGCACCCTAACTCTGGAAGAGAGGAGAAGGGGCAAGAAGAAATACAAGGGAAATGTGACACCCATAATCAAGAGCTTTGTCAGCCACAAGGGTCAGGGCGAGGGGTGGCAGGGACTCCTCAATTGAGGAAAAAAAATATATCTTAGAAGCACTGTTGTGGAAGATTGCATCATCAAAACAGATGCAATGTAGGTGGAAGAACTGAGAGAATGGAATTTATCCTTACAGGATGTTGGGTGTGAGGAAGTGCTCATGATGTAGCTGTGGGAGTCAGTGGCTTATAATGAATGTCAGTCAACGATCTATTTCCATAAATGAAGACATAGAAATCAAGGAAGGGAAAAGTCAGAGATGGACTGGATGAAACTGACAGAGAGGGGGAAAGTGGAAGCATTGTTTATGAAGTTTCCCAATTCATGCGAGACCTGGCACAGCACAGTACTGGAAAAAAGTTATAGGACGGGACTACAATAGGGCAAGAACAAGAAATGTTCGACAAACTCAATAAAAATACAGACATAACTAGCACTTACGTGGGTACCCATAGCCTTTTTATGGAAGAGGTGAAATGAGTTAAAGGAAGAATTGTTCAATAAAAGAACAAGTTGAACCAGACAGTGGAGGGAGCTGGTGAATGGAAACTAGTTGGGCCTTTTCAAGGAAGACCATCCTGGTGGGAAGTGGAGGTGTAGAGAGATTTGATGTCCACGATAAACAGGAGACAATTAGGGCCAGGAAATTGGAAACTTTCAAAGTGATGGAGGGCATCAGAAGATTCAAAATTGTAGGTAGGAAGAAACTCGACACAGAGTTAAGGTAGAAAAGATCAGTGGGGTAGGAACAGACTGAAAGGATAGGTCTACCAGGAATTCTTGTTTATGGGTCTTGGAAAGGAAATAGAAGTGAGTTGTAGAGAGTTGGTGAACTGTCATTTTGAAGCTGTGGGAGACAAGGAAACAATGGCTTGGTGAGGGGGAGATGTAAAGGAATTTAAAAACCACCGCAGTCCACTGCAATCCCCTTGCAAAACCCTCTTCCAAGACTGCCCTAAAGACATTATTAAAAATTCATTCTTAGATCGCTGGATATGCCAGCATTTATTTGACTTATACTCCCCAACATTAATGTCCAGGAATGTACAGCAAGTCCGTGCACATCACTGGGCCATATTTAATGAGACCCAAGACTCCATTTGTATTAGGCCTGAGACCAAGCTGTTTTAGCACAGGGTTAACTACTGCATCTGAATAGATTGGTGGATTTCTGCGTGTCAGAGTGCCACAGGATTCAGTGTTAGGACCACTGCTGTTTATATTTTTTTAAATTGGTGTACAGAAAGGAATTACGTCAAATTTACAATCAAGATCAAATTAGAGACAATGGCAAATGATGATTATTCATGCTAACAGGTTCAAAAGAATTTTGGTGAATGCAACAGGGAGAGAAATGGTAGATCCAAATCAATACAGGAAATTGTTCGATAGCAGAGAAGATTGATGTGGATTATAAGCTAACTGGGAACGTTTTTGGAGAAGGAGATCTTAGAGTTTTAGCGGGTGAATTTTTTCTCTTGAGGGTTATGACAGATGTGTTTAATATGTAGAAAGGATTGAGTATATTTAGATCTATGTAACCCATGCACACAGTGGCAGACTTACACTTCATGGGACTCTGTGCTCACCTTTATTTCTACTTCCACGCCCCGTCCCTACAATGGTGTCATTCTCCACTCCCAATGCTGTCACTCCCCCTCATAATGTTGCCATTCCCCACTGCCAACACTATCACTCCCCCAAGGCTGTCACGCCCCATTCCCAATGGTGTCACTTTTCCCCTAATGGTATCATTCCCCCCTCCACATGCTGTCAGTCTCCCCCCAGTGACATCACGCCCCACTCCCAATGCCAGTTGCATTTAAAATGCTAAATAGTTATTGGTCCTATTTCAGCCTACATTCACCTCTCAAGGATTAATGGAAGTTGTCTACTCAGATCAGTATTTTATACTTCTAATTAATATTACTAAATGTGATGATGTAAACATTTGTAAATAGTTGAAAAGCTTCCTAATGAATAATTTCTATTGGTGGACTCATGCTGATGTAAATAAATTCAAGCCTGACCACAATATAAAGTGCAAAACAAAAAACAGGTTTTTGAAAACAGTTAAAATTCTTTCTATATTGTGTTAAAAATACAAAGGGCCACCTTTGATTCACCCCAAAAAATTCTAAGTGACAAGAAAAATGGTGTAAATCACGATTGTTTCTTCAGTGGGAATTCAGACTCGAACCTCTCACACTGTGTATAATGCAGAGGTGACAATTGTAAATATCATTAAAAGCTTGGGGTGGGTCTTAATTGCACCAGAGTCTGACAGTTCTGGAACTCTGTGCATGTGCCATGGTCCTGAACTATCAGACTGTAGTTTGTTGGCCAGCTTGATTGTTGGCCACCCCAGGACCCTTGCAGTGCTCCACCCACCATGGCCTGATTGCACAAGCATTCCCAGCCCAGCTTTGAGCTCCCCCCCCCCATTCCCAACAATGACAGCACCCCCCCCCCCTCTCCGTCACACCATCCCATTCCCCCCCAGCCTGTCCCGAACACTGGCCTCCCTCCAGTCCTGACCGATCCTATCTGCAGAGTGGCAATGGGATACTTCACTCCCCACCAATAGTACCATAAGCCCCACGCACAGTAGGCCCAGTCCCCTTGGCTCCGCCCACTGAGATATGCCCCATGGCACTGCCTGATGCCTGGTGGGTAGTGCCAAAGTGTCCCCGGCATGGGCACTTTGCCCTTTGGGCAGTGCTGAGGACACAGGTTGGCATTGCCAGAGTGCCCATGCCCAGGGGCACCAGTTCCTCCATACTGCCCGATCAAGTAGGTGGCCCAATTACCCCCTTTCACTTTGATGGGGTCTCCTGCTAGTTCACTGCAAGTGGGGAGGTACTCTAAATTCCACTGGAGTGAATTACTCCTGGCGGATTGGGAGATGCTATCAGGCCCGGAGAATTTTGTGCTGTGATAATGAGATTTAAAATACGTTAAAAACAGATTTAAATCACTTACCTGTCTTCCAGACTGCGCCTGCTCTTTGGCTGTGGGAGTCGTGCATGCATTCCTGATGCATGCACGACTCCCACAAAACGAGCATCTCCCAACCTGACGCACAAAAAACACGTGCGTCAAGATGGGAAAATTGAGTCCGAAATCTTAAACTCAAATTCCATGGCTTTCCGCTTTAAATAAACTTTTAAATATGCTTCCCGAAAGCAAAAATAGTATGAGCCTTAATTTTTTAGAACAAGTTTGTTATAGAAGAGAGTCCAGTTGTGCGAGGAATACTATTTGAAATTATTGTTTCTAAGCATTTTGTATTCACACCGTGTTAGCACACGGCCTGGTGTTGAGATAGCAAAAGCATTAGAAAGCACAAGATGAGGAAAACTCAATAAGGTTGATGTGAAATGTAAAATGAGGTTCTGTCTGCTGGGATGAAAAAAGCCTCTCGGACCCTGCTCTCCCTTTCATTCATAAACCAGCGACCAAAGGCTGGCCTGGGAGCTGGTCATCTTTGAGAGGCTCAACATTCAAATAGGAAGCAGGGTTATATTGAATATTGGACTACTTAATGGGTACATTTTTAATCTTTCTCCAAAACATTGCTCCAAGAGTGACTGTCACTTCAGTCAAACCCTTTATCAGTTCCACACCACAGTAGATGACAGCATTGATTATGCTTCAATCCTAAAATATCCATGATGCATTGCAGATGCCTCATTTGTCCACAAAAGTCTGTACCAGAGCAATTCAAAAACTTTCTGGCATTGTGGGGTGAAGCCAGAAGGGTTACATGTAGGTGTTAGTTACCTGGAATGGAATAAAGAGAAAATATGCACTAACATTTACTGCTCTCCAAGAGCAAACTGGTTGCCAAGTTCTAGCTGAACAGACAGATTTTTAGAACCATCGTCTTTGGACCTGTTTTCGTACTTCATCGTAAAGGTCTTTTCCATTTCTTCATCTTTTCTGGTTTCTTCACAATTTGCAGAAGCTTGTAAGGATGGAAACCATGCATCATTATAAATCTCTGGTGATCTCTGTTATTGTGTTTTTCTCACATTACCTGATCTGGCTGCAGGAGGTGGATAAATGTCGAGAAATTTTGATTCTGGGATTTTTGCAATCAAAATGACAAGTTCTGGAGTTATTTCAGGGCCTGAATGTCTTGCCTCCTTTTCTATCCAAGATATTCTCCACCATCTTTATCTGGATCTTCTTTAGTTCTTCTCATTATCTTCTTCCTGTCTTTCATCAATGATTTATAAGGGGCATAGATTCACAGGCCAGTGTTATCACCTTCGGGATGGCTCTGGTTGTCTCCTGGTTCCTCCTGTGCCACCCTGTTCTCCTGAATCATCAAGCTGGAATGACCTTGAGTGTCCGGCCTCAGCCCAGCCCTGATTCCCGATTCAATGAGCCACTCCAGGTCAGCTTCCCTTTGCTCAAGTCAAGCTCCTTCCATTCTTCATTCTACCTGACCCGCTCCTTTTGGGGATCCTGACACTCGCTCTTTCTCCTTCATCACTTCCTTGGCCACTCCAGGGACCGATACTGTAGCAGTTTTGGCATGAAGGAGACAACAGCTGCAGCAGCATTGGCAGAGGGCAGCGATAAGTTTGGAGTCAGGACAATCAATACCGTGCTTTGGCAAGCCTGGCAAGAGGAGCCACTTTGGCCACTTTGGTTTTGTCTTTTTCTTATCTCTTTTGGCAAAAAAATCATTGAGTCTCTGGTTATCCTGCTTGGCTATGCTGAGCTAGGAGTTAGGGCTAGGCTGAAGCTGGACACTCATGGCCATCCCAGTTTGGTGACTCAGGGAGACAGCGCAATGCAGGAAGGATAGCCAACCAAAGCAGGCTGAACAGGGGCATGAAACCAGGCACATCATGGGCAATGAATGGTCCTGACTTTTTTTGCCACCTTGGGTTGCTGGAATTGCCCATCTGAAATCTCACTGGGAGGTTGCAACATCTAACCCTCCCATTTGCTGTCCCTGCACAATGTGATCCAAACCCCAGGTTTCAATTGGGGATAGAGTAAAACATGACTTTAATCAAGCCCCATACTCTAAGGGGACTTGACCAATCAGAGTCCGATGTTGCTCTGCATTGCCTGCGCTTATCAGCAAATGCAGATTTTCTGTTTTTGTTTGCTCTCCACAGATGCTGTCAGATTTGCTGAGATTTTCTAGTATTTTCTGGTTTTGTTTCAGATTCCAGCATCCACAGTATTTTGCTTTTATTTTATTATCGTCGAGCTATCAGGCTCTGATTGGTGCTTCCACAACCACCAACCAACATCTGACCCTCCTGTTGGTGAGTCCCTGTGCCTAGGCACAGGGTGTTAGATTGTAAGTCCGTCCCATTTGGAATTTAAATATAAAGGGTCATATTTGCAAATTAAGGATAAGCGAAGAAAGAGGATGAGGTGGATCGGCCATGCTAAATTGCCCTTTATTGTATGAGATTAGAAGAGTAAATATGGGGATAGGGCTGGGTGGGACTGTAGTCGGTGCAGACTCGACAGACTTAATGACCTTCTTCTGCACTGTAGTGATTCTATAAGATATGTAGGATGAACCTTTATACTGAATGGGTGCTCAACATGTGGAACAGAGAAATGACAGGGCTGGTAGAACAAGACATTAATGAGATGCAAGAAATAAAAAAACCGTTTTCATTATGAAATGAACCAAAAAATAATGAACCAAAAATTACTGTGGAGAGGGGCACCAGGTGGACTGGTTGGAACTGTCACTTTGAACTCTGGTTTGGAAAATCGAAGTCCTTAAGAATTTCATTTACCCTACTTCAAACTAAATATGTCCCAGTAACCTAGCAGCCTAACAAGTAAATGCAGAGTGATTCGACCATCAAAGTAAGAAACTGTGGGGAAAAAATCCTGCATTCAAATAAAAACAGGTGTTTAATGAAATGAATGATTGAACTATACGGAATATATTTAGTTCCACTTTCTGCATCAGTGCTAATTTAAACACAAAGCACAATTCCAATGTGCCCTGCTACAATTATTCTTACATAGTGGAATGCAATTTTATTCCATTGCTGTAATGTATTCCTGGGCTCATTTAAATATGTTTCTTTCACACTAATATGCATCTGAGCCTTTGATATTCAGTCAATGCTGAGTTTAGCTGATTGTGCATGGGATGATGACAATGGCACCACTTAGTCAGGGTTCCTGGTTCTGGTCAGTCCCTGCACTGTCTGCTGACTTCTGTGTGAACGTGTCTAGATTTTGCAAAAGGACTGGTTTGATTTTGCTGCTCTCATCATCTTCAAGTTAAGTAGCCTGCCAATGTATACTATCTACCCTCATCCCAAAGAATGGTCACTTGTATTTGCAGTACCAGCAGGAACCTGTTGTCTAAGTAATAAACACTTGTGGAAGAGGAGGCAAAATAGGAGAGGGATTTTTGTTTATAAATTTGTAAATGATGATTTAATATTACACAGCCTTTTGTCTGCAATCCTGGTGTAGACAATGGAGCTGGTGCCATCTGCAATGGCATATGATCTCGATCAATGCTAAAGTCATTTAAGAACCAAGCACATTATGTAAACCAAGTTTGAAAAGTACACTTGGGAAAGCAAATAGGGATTAGCTCTATATAAGTGTAACAACAGATGTTAACATTATTAACACCCGTGACAAAAAAATTCCATACCCATTACAGTTGTCCCACTGGCAAAATCACAGTTAGTAGCTGACTATGACCATGAGATAAATATAACGCATGGGAGGATGCATTAAAAACTGGACCTGAAACTGGTTGGTTTCCACATCAGTGTCCTGATCTGAAGCCTGAATTTCATTTCTTCAGATGTGCCCAAATCTTAAGCAAAGCCTTGCTCTGGACAACATATCTTGCTACTGGAAGCCATGCAGAGTGATGGGAAATATAGTGGTCCTGGTGAAAACAAAACCTTTCAATTATCACAGATTTGGGTCTGTATCTTCTAAACCCGTGACAGTAATCTAGGATTGCCATTTCAATCAGTGCTGCTAAATTTGGTGTTCTGGTCTTGTTTCTAATCTTACCAACAGTTTCATGGATAATTTCTGATTAATAGAATAAGATGGTTCACATATAAATATACAAATATGGTGCATAAACTGTTCTTCGAGGAGAAGCTGTATCCATATAATAAAGACAGTAAGCAGGAGCTACTGTTAGATTGCACTGTTTTTTTTAATTTATAACTTGTCTGAGTTTGGCCAAATCAGCAATTGTAATCAGGTGGGGAAGGTAGAATGGCTTTGCTCTTTTCCTGCTCTTCATTTGACCGAAGGGGTTCTTTAATGGATGGTTGGGATATTCCAGTTCTGACACTGACAAGCATCGTCATGGGTTGGATAGGAAAATTTGGAGAACTGTTGATTTTTAATCACTCCCCAAAATGTTCTCATCCCAGTAGTGGCAATGCCTGCCAGTGTTGCAGCCGGAAAATCCTACCCAGAATGCTTGTCAATTAGTGAATGTTTAACTATTTACGTGCCATGAACATAAAAGGTAGAAACAGAGAGATTTCCTGTTAAATTTTGAAAAAGAGAACTTTTATTGTACTTAAACCTGAACTAAATAAAAATAATTTTTAAAAACTGATTTGCACACAAGCATTCAAGAGTTCATATGTATCCACACATACATTAGTTACAAAATGGGGGGAGAGGTTAAACAGCTTTATAAAAGGCAGATTCGACAAAATAATGCCTTGGATAGTTTTAGCCTTGGCTTGGTATTGGGACAATTTTAAAAGCATTAATGAATAGCTTCTATCTGGTCTTCTGAAGTTAGCAGCCACTGGTTTGAATCTTAATACATGGACAGTCAAATAACAGGCAGAGTTCAAACTTGCAGATTGATTGCATGGAGGGAGAGAGAAAAAAAGAATACCCACTCAGTGTTGTGCTTCTTTGTTCAATGGCCTGGAGAAACACTGTTTATCAAGGCACAAAAGAGGATGCAAGGGCACTAATAGACAGATTTTAAAAACTTTTACTTTTTAATTTTCTAAGAAACTGGTTTTTAAATAAAAATAAATTATTCTCTAATTCTATTTAAAGCCAAGTGATTAAAATCATTAACACTGATGAAATTACTTCTATTTTGTAATAAACGTTTTAAGTCATGTTATTAAAACTGCACAAGATTCCAAGTCTTAAATGTATCAAAGGATGTTATTTTTACGCAATTAAAAAAAAAACTGTGTCCTATGACATTGCCTGATTATGCTTGCTCATGGAGGAGAAAAATGTTTTGCAATAGACAAATGAGTTTCAGCAAAACCCTAAGCAAAGAAAATTTTTGAAAACTAGCACAATTTGTGTGTGGATTGCTAATTTTAGGCAAAGAGAAAACTGTTGGTTTATTACAACAGATAGAAGGGGAGCATCCATGGGAACAGGAAACTGTTTCCATGGAGGTGAAAAAGTTTGGAGTAGAAGAATGTGTTTATAGCACAGAAGCAGGGATTGCTTCATAAAGGATTAATCTATCTCTGATCAGTTTTAAACCCAACCCATGAGGTATTTTCAGATCATCTTGGCACTAGAACTAACTAGCACTACTGTACAACAAGCATTGTAAGAAGTAATTGTGTATTCCTAGATGTTTCATTTTATGACTTAGCTCCCCACTTCCAGCCACCAGTCAGCCAATACATCCAACATTGAGGCACATTGACTTCCTATGTCAATTGGAAAAGAAAAAGACACAGATCTCAATCTTACAGGAAAAAGTCTAAGTGCTGGGGGAGTGAAAAAACAGTAGAGTTTTAGACCTTTTTTGGAGCGCATTTGAAAATGCAATCTTCTGTCACTTTTCTGAACAGATGTATGATTCTCACCAGTGGCAGTGGGCATGTGGTGAAGCCAGCTGCAGACTCTTTGGGTCACCCATTGCATAGGCAGCTCAATTTCTCAGTTAACTGGGAGACCTGGGGCCACCCACACCCCATGGACATTGCACCTGCCCCCCCAATCCCTATTCATTGCTGCAGTGTAATCATCCTCCCTGGCAACACGCCAGCATCTGGACCCTCCATTGAGTCCCCCACTAGGACATATCCATCAGCTGACTCTGTATGTCCCCACTGTGCCAGTTTCTCCTTCTCCTTCCTCCTGTCCTCTCATCCCATTCCACTGATTGTTCCCTAAGCTGGGCTCCTTCCCATCTGCTGATTGCTCCCTCACTGTGTCATTCTCCATCCCTTCACTGATCGCTCTCTGTGTATGTTTCCACCCCCCTCCTATCTGCAGACCTCCCTCTTGCCTCCACCCCATCAAAGATGCCATCCATGATTCACTAATAACACGCAAAGGACGTGAAGCTAATCTCGCTGGCAAAATAGGGCTGGTACGTTTGTGTGCAGAGAAAACACTTTGATTTTTAGCCTCTCACCAGCATAGCAAGCCAGTAAAACCACATCCTCAGTATCCAATAAGATGATGCTAGATTGTCTGCTCAAAAGCAACACTTCCCCCCTGCCCTGCCCTGTCCCCCCGCCACTACCACCATTTTCAATAATTTGAAGCTGGTAAAGGGAAATGTTCAAAGTAAATGATAAAAGAAACATTTTTAATGTCCTGATGATGTCCTAGAGATTGATCTTCAATTTCTGGAAACTCCAGGCAAAAACTGGCGGGTTGTCAATTCTAATACACAAGTGTAACATCACTGCAAAACGGACTTGTTTCATATGGAGAGAGCACAGTTAAACAGTGAATGGACCCAGAATGGACGAATGACAGGCATCACCTTGATACTGAAGCAAAGCTCTCCAAAACAGGGAGTTTCACTCATGATTCCAATTTAAACTTAGTTCTGTACTTGTGCCACATTTGGGATTTGCACTGGTGTGAAATAAATGGCCGTGGAAGATACTGGTTTTTACTGTAAATTGCAAACTTGAGCAACTATAAGATTCAGAGGTTGTAAATGTAACAGTGATAATTCTTACTGTTCATGGAGCAGTTTATACCAGATTTACAATCAGTAAATCTAGGGGCAGGTTCACATATAACTGAGTCAGATCCAGAAACATTTCACATCGAGTCACCTTCTCTCCCCACATAGTCAGTACAAATAAGCCCCTGGCATACATCATTCATCCCAAATATGAGAGAAAATCAGGTGGGCATTATGGATGACACCTGGATGAATGCTACTTGCCACTCAAATGCCTTTTCTTCAACTTTACGTAAGTTTATGCTTCGCATTTGTGAGGCTGGGCTTGTATTTTTCTTTTTGCAGAGACACAGAGAATGGGAATCTTAATCTTCACTATTTGAATTATGGTTGAGTGGAGGACTATGCACTTATCTTTGTCACTGATCCAAAGTTAATTTGCAAAGACACCTGCATGTATGTCCTTCAATAATAGCACACGGAGAAAGAAATTACCATTTGCAAATACGTGCGTTTGACTCTTCTTAAAATAAGACAATAAAATGGGGTTTTAATAACTCAATTTTAAGCAGGAATATCAACTGCACAACATTAGATCAGGAACTAGTCAAATGAATGGTTTGATTTCATTTCATAGTTGAATTATTTTTAATTTAATATGTGGGATATATTCCTATGAGCTGTTAATAAATGGAGAACATTTTCCTTAACAAATAGGCAATTGATGTCACTCTGCACTATAAATACACTACATGGGCTACTTCAACACATTCCTTCTTAATTTAGAAAATATCTAAATGATGTTACCTTTCAATAACTTTACTGGTGTCTGGGTCAATTTCTTAAAATGTAGCTATCCATTTACTGCCAATACCTAAGACATTTCTTCTTCCTCTTTAAATCCTAAATATGTGCATTTCTAATCAAAATCCTTCTATAAAGAATTGGAAAACTTATATTTATATAGCATGGGAAGAAATGTTTCAGAATCAGCTGAAAAAGCCACACATACACTCAATAATTTAAAGTCTATTGACTGTTACTGTATGGACAAAAATGTAGCCATTTTGCACACAGCAAATTCACAAACAGCAGTTAGATGAATAACCAGTTAAAATTTTTTAAATAATAAATAAACACTTGATTGATGCCAAAATCCGTGTGAAGCATTATTCTGAGGGAACTATGAACTAATTCACTTACATTTAGTATTATCATCACAATCCTTGTCAGTATCACATTAAGAGTTCTCCAAATCTATACTCACGTTGAGCCATATTGATGAAAAAAATAGACAAAAAGTCTTTGGCTATATTTTGAAGGAGGCCAATTGCTGCTATTCCGATTTGATTACCCTTTTGAAGTCTTCACGTGCTGAAGCTGTATAATAAGGCGTGCAGGAAAGACTACCAATACATTACAAATATAGCGACATTGACACAGACAATTACTGGTTCCATAATAAATTTTGAAAAATGCATTAAAAATCAAATTACTTGGTATACAAGATGAGAAAGATTTTATACACCGTATCTGACAGGGTCAATGGGTGCTTTCATTTCATTTTCTCCCCTAATAGCTTGGATCAAATGTAAGAACAATAGAAAATAGGGGCTGGTGGAGACCACTAGGTCCATTGAGCTTGCTCCACCATTCAGTATGACCATGGCTGATCTTGGGTTTTCATTCCATTTTGCATCCACAACCCTCCAAAAGAATTTCAAAGATTCACCATCCTTTGAATGCAGAAATTTTTTCTCATCTCAGTTATCAGTGATTGATTCCTGATCCCGAGACTGGGCAGGATATGTGAAAGGCAAAAAGGTTAAAACTGCAGGGCACAAAAGCGATTTTATTGTATAACTGTCACTTCACATCTTTAGTGATTTCTGCTTCATGACTTTCTACTAATTTGCTCTGCTGCAGTTACTCTGCCCTACCCCTAGGCTGACCACACTATTCTCCATTGTGGGTTATGGAATTTTCAGTTGTTGCTTGGAAGTAAATAAAACATTGCATTAAATCATTAAACGTTAATTTAACAGGACCCAAAGAAAACATTTCCCGCAAATAGTTGTGCTAAGGAAACTGTTGAGCTTTCACCAGAGAAAAATAACAGCATTTTGGACAAAAATAAATACAAAATACCCTGCAAAGTGGAACACAGAATTCATTTTTAACAATAAGCAATGACAATAGCTTTTTCATTGCTGTAGAAAGATTCATTTTTTATTACATCACAGAAATTACTTAAACACCACAATTTTATTATCCTGCTTGCCGTAAGAATCGGAGCTGGCGAGGGGTGGAGCATGGAAAGGTCCATTGACCTCAGGCGAGGTTTTACAGTTTCAGGATGAGCGAGGCCATAAAGTCCCACCCAAGATGTTCCATATTCAAAGGATTCCTTTGCAATGCAGTTGCTATTTTTATCAATAAATGCTGCAGCCATTTAATGTACATCAAAATCACCAAACAACAATTAAATGAATCACCACGGATTTGCTTTTAATGCTAATAAAGAAGGGAAGACATTTCCCTCACACTGGGAGGCTTCCTTCCACTTCTTCAAGTAATGCTTTGGGATCATGAATTGATTTTAAGATCCTTGCCTTCATCTTCAAATTCCTCCATGGTTAAAGCTTCTTAAAATCCATTTTTTACCTAAATTTCCAATTAATTCTAAACATTTCCATCAGTAGGCTCATTGAATCGCTACAGTGCAGAAAGAGGCCAGTTAGCCCACTGAGCCTACATCAACAACAATGCCACACAGGTTTTATCTCCATAATCCAAGTATTTACTCTGCTAATCCCCCTGACACTGAGGGACAATTTAGCATAGCCATTCCACCTTGCCTGCATATCTTGTGTATTTTCTTCCCACATACTTCCAACATGTCTGTGTGTTAGGGACGCTGTGCAAAGATACGCTGTTAGTCGAGCCATTAAAACAGGGAGCCAAAGAATGACACATCTGGTGATAAACAATTGTAGCAGTCCAGCACTGGAATGTCAGTCGAAATTATGTGTTCAAGTCCCAGATTGGGGATTGAGCCCACACCTTCTAACAGCCACAGATTAATTCAAACCGACACAATCACCCGAGAGCAAGCAGTTTGTTCTGATGTGTAGAAAATAATATTCCCGGAGATGAGCCTGGAACTTACCTTCAGTTCTGTCTGTTTCCTCAGAATGGATGCAAGGAATCAAAAGCTTTAGACATATTAACTTGTCATATGGTTTTATTTTTGGCACACACACCATCACCTCTCCATCACCCCACTGCACAACAATCTGGAAAATGATAGATTTCTGTTCAAAAGCAAGATAATTATCATTCACATTATAAAATCAGTGACAACCAAGGACACAAATCTCACTGGAACACTGTATAATCAATTCTCTTGACCAATATCTGGCTTCAATATCCGAGAGTTCAGGAAAGCTCGAGGGAAATACGAACCATAGCCCTCCTGATCACCATCCTGTATTCCCCACTGATAGTGTGTCCAGTTGGACATCTTCTCTGTGATACATGGACTCATTAGAAATTGGTTTAAAATTTTATGAGAAAGGTGAAACCACAGCACGCACACAATGAAAACCAGCCGCTATAAAATTGATGCTGGTTGTGAACTTTTATACGTTTGGCTTCTTCCAGATTGAGAGTGGAGAAATCTTATCACCATCCACTGTTCTATCAGAGAATGCCCTCTGATGCCCTTTATTTCAATGGACAGCTCAATGTGTTATAACCAGTCTTGCCAGAGACAAGCAGAAAGAGTGAGAAAACAGCTTTGTCCAGATTGGAAGACAAAGTGCCATTGACTGCATGCACATAAGCTGGTGTGCAGCCATTATTCATCTTATTTAGATTAAAGTGGCAGTCATGATGTTTTCATTCTGTGGTGGTCTATTGTGTCAGCTGCATTTGAACCAAAAGAGCAAACCAAAGGATGGCTACTGGGTGACAAACACTGATAGCCTTGTTTCCACACCGCCCCCATCCCCACCCCCAGACCATGGCATCCCCACCTAAGATCAACAGAGATTTTTGTTGCCATATCCTTTTTGAATGGTTTTGAATGGTGACATTGAGTAGCTTTTGCCATGGCATGCCCAAACTGCAGACTATACTACCTTGCATGGACATACATGATGTGGATTGATCAGTTGTCTGGTGACAGCAAGAGTACAGGCAGAATGCAGGCATGGCACTATAGTCCTCACGTCAGATTAATAGGCTCGTACTCCACAGATTCACTGACGGGACACTTCAGCAGTCCTAGTAATTTGTCAGAGAACAGATTGCTGGACTGCTGTGACATCCTGTGCACGGGTGCAATCTGGAGCTGTGGGTGTGAGCTCAACACTTACAGTGTTAAGTGTGTGAAGGTGTAGTGAAGTATTTAAATGTCAGATCTAATTCAGACAGTGAATGCTGGTAGGTGAATAATGGAGTCTGCTGCATTGAGCAGCATCCGAGACTTACAGTACAGCTGGGAGGATGTGGGATCTGAAGATATATTCCCTTACTACGTATATAAGTGTCGTATATTGAAGAATTGATGCTAGGAAGCTTGGAGGATGAAAAATAACAGAACTTTATTTGCAGGGCAGTATTAACTACATAGCTGCTTCTTTTCTCTGGCAGTTTCCCTACACTAGTGACCTATGATGCCATTTCCGGTGAATACCTGAATATATTAATACACAGTACTTAGAGCAACCACAAAAATCAATATTAACACATAACAGTGAGGCCACTGAACTTCATGAAGTATTTCATCCAGATCCTCAAGATTTGATACCTGTGATTGATTTCCATGCTAATTTATCTTGCTTTCTGCGTTTGTGTTTGGAAGATCTCTTGGTCACTTGTGATTGAGGATACCTCTTCTCCTTTCCACCTCTTCCACCAAAGCCTCCAGCGTCATGTCTGAAGCTCACTGTCTCCCAGGTTGTGCCATTCTTTAATGTTTCCCAGGTCAGTGTCACCTCCTAAACGGTTACAAACATCTGCCCCAGCCTCAATCCTGGATGGTTTTAGCCACTCATAAAATTGACACCCTGCTGATATGTCCAAACAATGCAGTTAGTGACGGCTGATGCAGAAACCACTGAAATAGGCAAACTGCACAAAGTTGTCTGCCTACATCGCAATCATTAGGTACACATTGTGATCCCTGTGCACATTTCCAGGTTGCTATCTTGGACCTTTTAAAGAGAACATGGATAAATATTTGAAGTAGAAAATGATCCAGGCCTTTGGAGAGTGAACAAGGCAGTTAGTTTCGGATTGCTCTTCCCAAAAGCAGGTTCAAATACAAGGGGCTGAATCCTCTCTTTCTCTATTCCTCTATGTGATAACTATGCAAAAATCTCTGAGACAGTGCAAAGATATTAAAAGCACACAAAGTTGTGAATTATGCCTAATTTTGTATTGCAATAAGAAACTCGTTAGGGGTAAACAACTGATTACACAAATGTATGATATTACAGCTATTATTGTTTAGAAGTTTTTTGCCACTTAAAACTTAAAATGAAGGTCAGCGGTAATGTTTTCCCACTGCATTCGTTGACAAGAAGGATCTTGTGAAAGAATATCATTACACAAAGGATTGGTGTGATCTGAAAAGGATTCTTTGGCAACTGACTATGTTATAAATGCTAGCTTTACACTAAGGCAAGTGAATATATTGGGAGCTGAGGTTTACACAATATAGTACAGTGAAACACATCAGCCATAAATATTTGAAGTAATGAAAAACATAAAACCAGCTGTAAAAATAGAGCACTCATCTCCCCAGATGTTCATTGTCTTTTAATGTATCCCCAGAACTTTTGTTTGAAAAGAGAATGAGGGAGATGTCTATAGTCTGGTGCTGTTATGGCCAGTTTCTGGTTTGGTGTACTGCAGAATGTCCAGGAGAAAGCTTTGAACACTATTCAAGGATGCAGAGTTGACAACTCACAAATATGACTCTTTTGGTTACTGGCAGAATTCCCATGTAATTATAGCATTTTCTCTTTTCATTGCACATTTTCAGCATTTGTGTGCTATGTTTATTTATTACATCTTCTTAAGGATTTCAAGTATGCCTCTCCCATGGCTTTGCTCTGTTATCATCTTTGCCCTGCGTCACAGAGATAAATCTTTAAATATCATTCTGCAGTATCAATTTCAGTCATGTTTTGAAATTTCAGACTAGGCTCCCACACAGTGGAAAAGCCTTGTCCTAATTTAGGTTACAAATGCTACTGTGGCACTGATTGTCGTTCTAAAGGGACTATATTAACAGGATGGTCAGGCTGAGAGGTGTTTATGTTTCAGATGAAGTGTCTGAAGTAATGTCCTTTAAACAATAAAAGATAATTTGATTTTCAAGCAGCTGTCCACATTCATGGCTACTGCACCATCCTTTTAACTAATGACTCAGCAGGGTCATTAACACATTAGTCCAACGGATTTCCCTCAGCGGAGTGGTATGTGGAGAGCATGCTCGCTAAAAGCTGAAACTGGAGATAGGCGTGAAGTTCAGAAAGAAGTGCACAACAAGGGAGGTAGGTCCTGCCTGGGTTGTAACACAAATTGCAGAGGGGTTGATCTCAGTTACGCACCACTAAATTAGGGATCTCTGAGAACAATAGACAGATATTATAGCTAACTTCCATTTTAAACTGTAACTAGCAAATAACTTCTGAACAGTAGTAATAGCTGCAGTATCATATATTAATGTAATTAGTTGTTTATACTTAACTAGCTTCTCATTGCAACACAAAATTATCAATAGACAACAACTTCTGTGATTTTAAGATATTTGCATTGTATCACTAGTGATATGCATCAAACCTTACCTCATCTTATGTTAATTCAAGTTAAAATCAAAAATATTGAAGAAGTATGCATTCTAAATGTATGGATAATTGGTTCAGACCACAAAGGGATATAGGACAGAATCGGCCAACTCCCATAAATGTAAACTACTCAGACTAATTGCTGGAATATCTGTTGTTACTGAGCTGAGAGGGTCTATGGAAGACGCATAGACTCCATGACAATGTCTTCCCATCTCTTTTAAGACATTGGTTCGCTGCCTACTCAATCCATTAACTCATTTGTGTGACAGAAGTGAGCATTTCCGACTCTTGGCCTCTAACTTTCTATTCTCTCCTCCTCCAGTACTTCCTTGCTTTCAGCCCTGACAAAGGAAAAATCAACTTTCTTCACAATAGCTAATGGACCTTGTATATATTTACAGTTTTCTCTTTTCTGCTATATTTTCCAAAATCCACTTTTCCGTAATATTTAATGGTGTGACTATAATGTAACTCCTCCAGTATTTTCTGACTGGATATTAGAACATTTTCTTTCACTCCATTAACATTTAACTTGTCCACTATGTGCAGTACAGCAAAATTTCTCCTTGTCTTAAATAAACAAAACTTGAAAATGTTGACAAAGTAAGCCAGTACTGATTACTATAGTTGGTCCAGCAAACAATGTTTTTAACAAAACTCCAAAATGAATGCAATAGGTTTGAGACAGATTTTTCTAATAATGTATAACTGCTTTCCTTAGTGAGTGTTATTAACACAATGAATGCCGACTCAATCCATTAACTCATTTGTGTGACAGCAGTGAGCATTTCCGAGTCTTGGCCTCTGACTTTCTATTCTCTTCGCCTCCACTACTGCCTTGCTTTCAGCCCTGACAAACTAACCTTTTCTTGAATTGCTTACAGAATTCTTGGTTGTATCTGTGATAAAAAAGTTTTCAATCACCAAATTATCAACACTTCAATCAGAATTTTACCAACACGCCCACCCGAGGTTCATATGATCCTGCCCGTGGCTAACGGAGAATGCCGTTCCCCTAGCCTCGCCTGCTCCCCAGAATCGGGATGGGCGTGCCAGCGAACTTCCAGCCATTGTTTTGCAGTTATTTTCACACAGGGATTTGGCTTTTTATGGGAAGATCAACATTTCATATTGTACTGTTTTGTGTCAGCAATTCAGAAAAATAGTAGATTCAGCTGCTAAATTATATCAGCTCTGTGTTAATCCATTCCTCTAGGAATTTAGGTTATTACATTTAGGGTTACAGCAATCATATATCTTATGATGGTCCAACTGAATTGCAAATAAAGTCAGCAAACCTCTCGAAGATTAACCCTTCAAAAGCTACCACTGCAAATTTGCACCGCAGCCAAAATTGATTACATGAATTAGAATTCTCCATTTTCTTCAATGGGTCGTAAAGAAGAACACCACCATCTGTTTCGCACTAAAATATTCATGAGTAGCTTGAAGAATGTTCTATAAATTGTGCATTTACTTTCATAATTGCAGGGATTGGATGTGGGTTTTGGGTGAAGCACACAATACAACCCCAATGCTCAGCTTGCGCACAGAATCAGTAGCCTCATTTGCTTCTGTTCTTTGTTTTTTTTTACAAACTGGTCAAGAAGTGGAAATGATCATGAAATCTCTTTCAATATAGGGGTTACGTCTGAAATTAAAAAGCTACATCTTTTTAGCGTTTGGCAAAGTAATGTACTCCTAATGGCAAGTCATGAGGATTTAATTTTGAAAATATTGATCTTTACAGAGTAGAGACACAAAAGGGTTCTGAGCAAAGTTAGAACTCATGGAATAAAAGGGGCCATAGCAATATGAATATTAAATTGGCTGACAGGCAGGAGAGTAATGGTAAACTGATGTCTGTTGGACAACAGAAATGTTTGTATTGGAGTATCCCAGAGGTCGCTTTGGACCCTTGTTGTCCCTGAGATATATTAATGATCTAAGCCATGATGTACAGGACACAATTTCAAATTTGTGGTTGATACAAAATGTGGAAGGATGGTTAACTGTGAGGAGGATAGTGCAGGACCTCATTAAGACATGGACAGGTTGGTGGAATGGACACAGAAGTGATAGATAAAATTTAATGCAAGCTGTGTGAAATGATTCATTTTGGGAGAAAGAATGTGGAGCAGTAACATAAAACAAAGGCCACAATTCTAAATGACATGCAGGAGCAGATAGACCTGGCTGTATATGTGTCTAAATCACTGGGGCAGATTGTAAGAGTGGTAATAAAGCATTTGGCATTCAAGGTTTTATTAATGGGGACAAGAGTTCAAAAGCAAGGAAGTTATGTTAAACTTGAATCAGACAGTGGTTTGGCTTTAAATGGAATATTGCATTCATTTTTGTGTGCCACATTTTGGAAACACACTACAGAGGTGTAGAAAATATTAATGAGAATGCTTCCAGAGATGAGGAACTTTAGTTATGTAAATAGATTGGGGAAGTTGGGACTGTTTTCCTTCGCAAAGAGAAGGTTGAGAGAAGATTTGATAGAGATATTCAAAACCATGAGGGGTCTGGACAGAATAGATAGGGAAAGACCTATCCCAGGATCGAGAACAATGAGGCAAAGATTATCAAAAATAGCAGTGGTGCCACGAGAAAAAGTTTTTGCAGTATATGGTTAGGATCTGGAATGCACAGTGCTGGAGAATTGGTGGAGGCTAGTTAAATCGAGGCATTTGTGAAAGATAAATTATTATCTGAAAATGAAGAATGTGAAGAGCAATGGGGAGAAGGCAGGAGGCATGGCACCGTAGGTGACTTGCTCATTCTGAGAGCCAGCAGATGTATCCATGATATAAGCATTTTCATAGAATCCCTACAGTGCAGAAGGAGGCCATTTGGCCCATCGAGTTTGCACAGATTCAGCATCTTAGCCAGACGTACCCGCCCAATCCCTATAACCCCTCATCCACTTTACCTACAAAACTTGGACACTAAAGGACAATTTATTATGGCCGATCCATCTAATCCCGCACATTCTTCAACTATGGGAAGTAACCAGATCCCTGAAGAAAACCCACACAGACATGGGGAGAATGTGCAAACTCCACACAGATAGTTACCCAAGTCAGAATTGAATCTAGGTTCCTGCCACTGTGAAGCAGCAATGCTAATCACCGTGCCATTAGTCAAATTTTTACTTTCATCTATTTGATGATACCAGAAATGTTTCTTATTTATTGATATCATCTTCTCGGAGCTCTGCATACTGATATGTGCCCTAGTTCAGGATTTTCCTTCGGAAAGTAGAAGGAACTTACTGACAGTATTGCAGTGCTAAATCAAAGAGCTGGATGTCATACTCTGCCCCTAATAAATCCACTGTCATCACTGGAATACTAGAGGCTGGATTTTCTGAAGTAATCACTCTTTGAGGCTCAATTAAGGGCCATCATTGCTGCCCATTGCCCCTTGGTTCAAAAATAATCCATGAGGATGAAGACACAAAATGGAGCCCACAAGAACCAGGAATCATTTCCCAATAAAAGATTGAGATGCAGAGGAAAAGTCAACTTTGTGTTTGTAGTATGACGGGCCTCAGAAGCATGTGGTGGATTTGTATTTGCAATACACTTCCATGCCATGAATACTCATTAGGGTAAAACTTAAAAAAAAAATTCTACCTTCAAGGTAAAGTCAATGGCACATAAACATTTTGGGGGGAGGGGAGGGAAGGGGGGAGTTTCCCATCCCACCTTCCATGGGAATCACAGTGGGAAAGAAATGGACCATGCAAAGGTCCATTGACCTCAGATGGGATTTTCTGGTTTTGGGCAAGTGTAGCCTGGAAATCCTGCCCCCGTTTCCCCCTGCCCCCACCTTGTCACAGCTGGTTCATGTTTGTTTAAAGGCAATATGCACCAATCAGCTTTGTGCAATTGTGTCTGAGGTCAGCAACTTTCTTTATTGAACTCTGTGACACAAAAGAGGGGAGCAGGAGAATGGCAACTTGCATGGAGGTCTAGGACTAGCGAGGGTGAGTTATTGGTGAGATGGTATGTTGGTGTGGGGTCAGGAACATGAAGGAGTGAAATTAGAATCCAAGGAAGGAGGCTATTGAGGATTGAAATAAGAAGGATTTGGTATCCTGGGTGTGATGGGAGCACAGGACATGCTGCCAGTCAGTCAAACTAAGAAAATAAGAGGCCTAAAAGTACTAGTACTGTCCACAAGTGACTCTATCTCAGGGAATTGACTGGCAGAGCTCTTCCAGGGCTTTGAGCTCACCTGCACCATTTCAGTCATCTCTTTTGAGAACAATCTCAGACAACATTCATTACAATGCATAGGAAAAGTTTTATGTTTAAGCTTATTTATTAGCGTCACAAATAGGCTTACATTAACACTGCAATGAAATCACTGTGAAAATCCCCTAGTTGCCACACTCTGGTGCCAGTTTGGGTACACTGAGGGAGAATTTAGCATGGCCAATGTACCTAATCAGCACATCTTTCGGATTGTGGGAGGAAACCAGAGCATCCACAGTAAACCCATGCAGTCATGGGGAGAATGTGCAAATTCCACATAGACAGTGACCCAAACCAGGAATCGAACCCGAGTCCCTGGTGCTGTAAGGCAGCAGTGCTAACCAATGTGCTGCCCCACCTAAGCCTGCAAATTCTGCAATGTTCTCAGAAAGTTGAGTACAGCACTGGACACTAACATGAAAATACAATAAAAAGTGAATGAAAAACACAACATTGTTGGTTCCACAATAAAGGAAATGTCCTTAACTCCCTTGCGACCATCAATGTGTGCCAGTCATGAGGTATGCCCGCACATTTAGCTCTTTGACTAGGCTAATCTGAGCAAATAATGATGATGTACACCTGAATGAAGTGAGGCTAATATAATGTGAAATACCTACAAGTGAAATTTTAATTTGGAAAACACCTGTGCCACCTTTGTGGTCTCAAATCTTATATTAATGGAAATGGATTTGAGGCAGAATCTCTCCCTAATTGACCAGAAGGCTATTTTATAGCTTATCCTTAGCTCTAGCATCATTAGCTGCTGGCAGGTTTCACCACTGAAAAGGCATTGCTTGCTTCAGAATTACAGTAAAAGATTGCTCTGCAGATTGTATCATTCTTTGTAAGAGACCAGTACTATACTTCTTCCCGCACTGTGCCAAACTTCCTCTCTCACCAAATTCCTGGGTTTATTACTTGGTCTAGTGGTAAATTGGCCTCTGCGTTCCCTTCAAAAACTCAACACACCTTCAGCACAGTATGCAGTCTACTTTGAAGGCCATAGTTCCCGCTTCAATTTACCAACTACAATACTTCTACTGAGATGCAGTCCTACTGATTTTCACCTCTGATAAATTTTAGTAGCACATACAAGCACATGCAATCCTGTAACATCATTTTTCTGTCAATAAGATTGCCAAAATACTATATCACAGCACGAATGTTTCATTAGAAGAAACAATGTCATAAGGTTTGATTTCTTGAAATAAATAGTGTGTCATATCAGATGGGATTAGCTGCAAAAAGATACAACATTTCAACAAAATAATTGATCCTTGGGGAAATTTGGAGTTGGAAGACTTGCAGAAGGGCTAATGAAATGCATTGGTACCATTCAGATGAAAGGATCTCTACCAGTAATCTTTTAACTAAATATTGTGGAGATTTCTAACTGTTCTTCACAAGCATAGAAATCACATCTGAATGCCTTGTTAGATTATTTGCATGTGACATCATTGTGACTTTCTTTTTCCTTGTTGTTTTCCTAAGAAAAAATAATTTTTATTGACACAAAAAAGGATAACGAACAAAACAAGCCAATCGTCACATATAATTAGACAGTTATGATCGGCAAGCTATTCCAAAAGCAATATTCACCATATTGCAGACTCAGTCATCTCTCTTTTCCATAACTAGTTATTAAAGTAATAAATACCCTGTTGGTGACTCATGATGGGAATCATGCCACAGGCACCTGCAGCCCTTTCCTCTGATACCTTTCTGAAATGCTATTCATTTTGTCTGAGCTTAGTTAATTACTACTAACAAAGAGTGCATCATTAAGGGACATCATTCTGCCAGCAGAAGTGCACTTCCCAGAAAGGGTCACTTGATTAATGATCAGGTGCATGAATCCAGGTTGGTATTTTTCCTTCTCAGTTTATTGGTGTTATGTGGTTCAATAATGACCTCATTATTGGCTCGATTGACATTAAACTTAATTGAGATGTGGAATCAAAATTGTTAACTTGTGTGTTCTGGTTCAAAGCAGCACCATTGAGCTATAGAGTGTGACCTCACTCACCAGAAACAAAAAAAAGGTATTCTTCTCTTCACCTTTACATTTTTCTACAGCACCATTCTTCAACTCAGAATGCAGAGAGGAATCCTGCTTCTACACCTCCATCGTATAAACTGCTGTGTGTGATATGTTACTCAGACTCAGGTACCTTCTCGTACTGCCCTTTACCTTCCACTCTTGTTACGTGGAGTATATTTACTCCGCACCCACCGGACCAGCTGATTGAGATTGGAAAAAAAAGATCATGCAGTGAAACGTGAATGGCAAGTTCCAACAATCCATTTCACACTGCCGTAGTATAACAATGCACTGCACCATCAGGTTTGCAGCATTAGACATTCCTTTGTATGCTTCCAAAGACACAGATTTTCAGATACTAATGAAAATGTAGTGACATTTAGGCTAGGGACTGAAGCTATATGGTTGCAGCAAGACTTAACTGTCTTCTAAGTGAAATCCTGGCAGACTGTTATTAGAAATGTACTGTCAGAGAACACAGATAATAAAATGGTACTGCTTTCTTATGCAGGTAGAAATATCATGTTGGTGTCAAGGTTTTGGACCTAAGGGTATTTGCTGCAAGTTGATAAATTGAATTTTGACAACAGTGTCAGTTGAATCTTTTCACAATCATAAATTTAGGTTTTGGTTTGAAGAACAACTCCACAATGGATAAAGTTACATTCAAGTGAATGATGCTATGATGTATTGAGTGCAACTTTCAATTCCAGGAGCGAGTAAGATGCAGTGTGGGCAGGGCAAATGGCAGGCTTGCACGGTCACCTCGTTATCTTAACCAATTTCCAGGGCTAACTTCCTGGTTGGGAATGGTAAGGGATTGGATAAAAGGAATGGCATTTCAGGTGGGCAGGAGTCCACTGCCAGGAACCTGAAAGATATGTCTCAAGCGTTGAAAGGATTGGGGATGTTAAGAGATGAGAACATTTAGCATTCAGCAACTGTCAGATATTTCCATTGGGTTCTGATTTATGCCATTAGAACTCCACGTTTGAATGTTAATGAAGTTCTTGCCTTGTCGCAGTAAGGAATCCACACAGTTGCTGAAATCTGGGAAGTAAAATTGCAACTGGTGTGAGAGTGGAGAGGTAAACACTCAGCCCCTTTTTTAATACTTCAAGGTCTCCATATCAACAGCCACCCTCCGTCATCCCCCGTCTACCTCCCCCATCACTCCAACCTATGCACACCATATTGCCTCTAGTTGTGTGGGGCTAATGCTGAACTCCATAAATGAAGTTACAGATCCAAGTAAACTTATTTCTTTGATATCCATAGTTCTCTCAGTATTGGACAATAATATTGATGTTCAATGATTTCATTTTCCAACAGGATTCCTTTGTTCCTTTGGTGGAGACAAAACAAAATTAACTCAATACACAGTTGCCATATGATTAGTGTATTAGGTGTAAGTGAACTTGTGCAGATATTAATATCAATGAAAAATGGAGGGAAAATTATAAAAGGAACACATTGCAAACTATGCCATACATTGTCAGCAGTGTTAACCATCAGAAATACACTGAGAATAAACATACATTTAATAGTTGGCTTGAAATTGGAAATGTAATAGTGCTCTAAGTCTAGTTTTATTGGAAGATACAGGATTTTTAAAAAAAAATAATTCAGCGTAATGATTATTCTGAGGTGACAGGAACTGTAACTGGCCTGGAAAGAGGAAATGGTTAGAAGAGTGTTATTGTGGGAGGGCAACTGGGTAGATATTTAAAACAAATAACTATACAACAAACTGTTTGGGGCTTTCCATTTAAGCTTGCTTAATTAAATACATAATACAGTTAGTTTGTGAAAATAGAATATGTTATTTTAGTGAGCGACACTGTGGGTTCTATAGTATAAAAGCAAAATAAACATAGTAAATGCTGGGAAATCTCTGCAGGTTTGTGGAGAGAGAATAGACTCAAGATTTCAAGTCTGGATGACCCTTCACCAAAGCTCTGGCAAAGTGTCATCTCGACTCGAAACATTGACAATGCATGCTCCAATATTAGCTCTATTCTCTCTCCACAGATGCTGTCAGACCTGCTGAGATTTTCTAGCATTTTGTGTTTTTGTAACTATGATTCAATAGTCTGATGAGGAGTCACACCACTTAGACTGGAAGACTATTTTGAATATCTCATTAGCAGGTCAATGCAAATAATGGAGCCACTTAAATTAATCCAGGGATGAGATGGAAGAGAGTTATAAATCCAGTCATAGCAACAGCCTTGAGAAGAGAATGATACAAGGCTGGATTGATCAAGGGCAAAAAGTATATGTAATAGTTCAGGAATGTAATGTTGGATGGAGACATTCAAAGTAGGTTTACACCCTAGTGTTTAAACAAAAACCCGATTAATTATTGGGTAGTTGCCAATAATCTATTCAGGTCCTCCTGGAGGAAGAGTATAAGGTAAGAGATTTCAGGAGGCCTCAGTGCAGTAGACAGTGGAAAATAACTCCTGAGGGTTGACCCAAATCTCATGTAATGTTGTAGAATTCATGAAGACTTGAGGCACTGACAGGGAAAGAAGAGAAGGAAAGCTATTAGTGCCAACTGGACAGATTCTCACTACTTGTCATGGTTGTGTCTTTTGCTGCATAGCTAGTGTGTTTAATTCCACATTAAACTGATTAGCCTGAAGCATACCCTTCACATTTATTGCTGTGGATCCTGATTATTAGATATTGATAATATCAACAAATAGGAAAGATTGAAATGATTATAGCAGTGTTCTTAGTTGGTCTGAGGTCTGTTTGCAATTAAACTCTGCAGTACAGCAGGCTCTTGCACAATATCACTTTTACTTCAAAAATATGCTAATTGTGCTTATTGAATCAAGAAAGCTGGAGTCATAGAGGTTTACAGTATGGAAACAAGACTTTTGTCCCAACTTGTCCATGCCACCCTTTTTTTTAGCCCTAATCCCAATTGCCCGCATTTGGCACGAAGCCCTCTATACCCATCTTACCCATGTAACTGACTATTGCGAATTGAATTGGGAATTGATAATATTTGAAAATGCTAGAAAAACTCCCATTGTCAGCAGTTAGGACTCATCTTTCGTGAACATGAAAGTTAAGGCTACAAGAATTAATTAGGCACTCAAAAATACACAATGACCTACGTTTTCCCATGGTGGCAGGAGTAGAAATCGGAAAATAGTGGGAAGCTGCATCAGATTGGGATTGGGGCCAATTTTTCGGCACAGAAAGTTCACTCTCATAGTGAAACCTATCTCAGAAGCTCCCACCTCTCCTTATATGGTTGCTAATGCCCTACCACTGTTGAGCCTTTAGTTGGATTGGCAGCTTTTGAAGCTTGTTTTTATCCAATTAAATGAGGCTACTTGAAAGGAGGTAGCTCTGTCACTCTAGCCTCTAGGTGGCTGGACTTGGGATCACTGTTTTCTTCTGTTATTGGAGTCCAAAGCCCATAGGAAAATCCTACCAATTTCTCTCAGAAAATAATATCTAATCAACACCATCATAACATATTTCACACAGTATTAGATAGCATTTATAATAGAAAAACAAGCTGTTCTGCCTACTGGATCCATGTCACTGTTTTGCCCTAAATGCATTCACCATTCTTCATCAAAACTATCAATGAATCCTTCTACTCTTTTCTTCATCAAGTGCTTATCTAGATTTCACTTAAATGCATCTATGCTGGATGCCTCCACTGTTTCTTGTGGTAATGAGTTCCATCTCTAACTGCTCTCCAGGTAAGGATATTGTCCTGAACTCCCCGTTGAATTTATGAATGTGCATCTTCTATTCATGACCTTAAATATAGGACTGGATTTTCCCTGCTAAAACTGCTGGCTCATTTTTTGACTTGCCAGACTTGCCTTAGGTAAAATGTGCTCTGAATCGAGTGACTATTTTCCTCTGTGTAAGGGGATGTGGTGTGTGGGTTCAGGATGGATATGGCACTTCTGATTCCAGAAGCAGAGCATGAGTGGCAAAACAGGCTGTCCAGAAGGCCTGCCTTGTTTCTCTGGGAGATTATCCCAGTTCTTTCAAAAACTGTTAGATCCTCTAGTCTCCACAACTCACAACTGCTCACCCACACCCCCAACAGATCTTCATACCCTCCATGCCAATTCAACATTAGCTCATGTACCCCAGTTCACCATCCCATGATACCTCATGCTCTCCATGCCAAATCACGGAACCATTGAACCTTCCAGTGCAGAAACAGGCCATTCAGCCCATCTAGAGTACAGTGACTCTCTGAAAGAGTATCCCATCCCGGCCCTTCCTCCATTCTATTCTAATAAACCTGCACATTTACTACAGCTAATCCACTCAAGCAATGCATCTCTGAACACTAAAGGGCAATTTATCTTGGCCAGTCCTTAACTTGCACATCTTTGGACTGTGAGAGGAGATCAGAGCAACTGGAGGAAACATACACAGAGAAATGTGTAAAAGCAACACAGTCACCCAAGGCTGGAATTGATCCTATGCCCATAGTGCTGTGAGGCAGCAATGCCAACTACTGTGCTATTGGATCATGTCTACCAACAAACACCCAACATCCCTTATATCTTCCATATCAACTTCCCTAACCAACCCCATGGCTGCTTGTACCATCTATGGCATTTCCTTAGCCACTCAGTCAGTATCCACCATGGGCAGACTCCAGGAGCCATGTCGCATTGTACTTCCAGCAATCTAAAACAGTAATCGTTCATCCATATTAGATAGTAGAAAAACTCCCATTCATAGAACCCATTTAAAACTCCAGCAGTTAATCTGTTATAAAACTGAACAAACTTCTTCATATTCCATATCAACGATAGCTAATCCTTTAATGGCTTCTTTAAACTGTCAATATCTGAACTCAGAATTCTCTGCTGAAATAATTATAGCTTTTCAAGCATTCATAAAGACATAATATTTGCCCTTGAGGAAATATCAACAAGGAACAATTCAAATTGTACAATGAGATACTTGTGTTTTTTTCTAACTTACAGCAATTGGACTGTCAATTAAAGCAGTACACCAGAAGGACCTTTTTTTTTAAAAAAAACTGACAACTGCAGCTGGTATTTATTAACATTACAAAGCAAGGCATTTAAATAACACTAGATAACAATGATTATATAGACATTATCATTGGAGGCACCCAGCATAGATATCCTCCAAGAGTATTTATGTGTATTGTATCAATTATGGCTCTTATAGTGCAGGTTAAGGTCCTTGCAACAGCTAAAATGGAATATGTTGCAGTTCAAGACTGAGTTTAAATGGCTTTGCTGTGTTCAGATTTCCCCATTGTGAGAATTTGGTCCCATCCCAGGTGCATTCCTTTCCCCAACAGCAAAATTGAGTCTGTCAGAATGAAGGCAGGACTTTGGCATCCAGGCCCCAACTGCTATTTTTAAAGGCTTGCAGAGTCTTCCGGATCCAATAAAAATCTCGCCTATAGTCTCCCCACAAGAAGAAACATGTTCTTCACATCAATCCTATCAAACCAGTTCATAATAATAAATATTTCTATCATGTCCTTTCTGGAGAAAAGTGCCACAAACTGTTTAATCTTTCCTGATAGAGGTATAACATCTTGATTTTGGTGTAAGTCTAGTAAATCCTTTCCTGTCCTTTTTCTAATATGGAGTCGAGACTTATTCATAACATAGTCTAACTATGGTTCTGAACAAGCTTAACATAACTTCTGCCTTTCACAGTTCCATTTCTTTAGAAATGAACACTAGTACATTAATCACTTCTTGAAAACCGACCTATGAACCTGCATCCATGATTTTAGTAATTTATTTATTTGTTGCCCCAAACTCTTTCTTTTCTATCCATCTAGACATTTATTTTCCAAGTAATATGTGGCCTTCTTATTTTGCTGTTAAAATACACCACCATACATCTACTGATACTGAAATTCTTTTGTCAACTATGCATCATTTCTGCAGGTTCATCCTTCCTGCATTTTGTCGCAGTTCTCCTGATTTAACAATACCAACTCAGCATTGTCTGCAAACATTGAAAATACGTTTTTTTCAGCCTATTGAGCTGGCACCCTTGTTTTCCACCTACCTTCCTAAATGTTAAGGGATAATATTTATCCTAAAATGAATAGAAAAATGCCAACAAAATTTATTCCGTGCAAAAGAAAAATCCATCCCATTCTTTAATATGTCCACCAACTTTCTAGCTAAAAGGTTTAGACTTGTTTTCTACTCTGTTCTCAGATGTTTTCCATGTACCTTTGCAGGGCCCAGGACTCAACGACCCTCACTGCAGCCTATCTCCTTTGCTTTAGAGAGACAATTGCCAAGACCTCTGACCTCGTCCACGGCTGGGATTCTCCGGTATCATGGCAGCTAATGGAGTTTTGGCTGAGCACCAAATTCTCGGTTCTTGTTGGCAACGGGCAGGCACAGATGGGATCAGTGTATGAAAATTTCCCATTGTACGCAAATGGTAATGTTTCCACAACCTGCTGTCTGCTCCCATTCATTGGCAGGTCATTCATTCCCTTATCTCTGTCATTTGCTCTAACTTGCTTTCACATTCGTGTTTTGTTCTGTTAACTAGTTTGTCTTGTACTATGTTTCCAGTGGTGGTACTGCACATGGGGAAATGATGACGTACTGATCATGTTGCCCAGGCTAATGCTCTTGGGACAAAAGTTCAAATTCCCCTGTGGCAGCTTTAGAATTTCAGTTTAGTTAATAAATCTGGAGGGGCAATTAGGAATCAGCTGGCTTTGCAAGCAATGTCCACATTCTGCAAAAAGCACAATTGTAATGGCTCAGAAAGCCCAACTGGAGAGCAACATAGTTTTTTGCAGAATTCAAAGTAAAACTCCTCCTCTGCCCTGAGTTCTTTCCTCCCATAAGCACCTCTAACCACCTTCTTCTGGAGATTTGTTGATCTTTACCTGTAAGCAGTATTCAATTTGTTGATCTTTAGCTGTGAGCAGTATGCTGACAACATATTAATATAAGTTCTGGCAGTTGTTGCTACTGTGGATTCCTGCTGTCTCCATCAGGCTAAAATCCTCTCTGAATTAAAAGCAAACACCAACATTTGCCTGATGCCTTGTTTTTATGATATGGAGATGCCAGAATTGGACTGGAGTAAACAAGGTAAGAAGACTTGTTTCCATACAATGCGTACAAATTAACAGATATTTAAAATAGCTTTTGGAAACATTTCTGTGATCCAACCATTCTGCTTAAATTAACTGATAAAATTTGACTGATGATGGCAAGACAACATGAGTTACATAAATTGCAGGCACTCAAATTGACTCCACACCACACAGCAAGCATTTTACTGCAGTCCAGAGTGCTTAACCTTCTTGTTCTTCAGACCCCCTACACTGAAAGAACAACAGAATGGGCAACTCCCTCAAGTTGGAAAGCTATCTCTTAAATATTTTAACACCAAGTTTCCATCAAAGTCATGTTCTGATTGATTTAATTTAAATTATAAGTGGAAGTTGATTCCCAAATCGATAGCAACATTTTTTCCTTCAGTGCAATCATATAATCTGATTCATTATGATGTTGCTATGGCAATTGATGATAGCTGTATTCGCCACAACTTCATTTGTAAGATACGTTTTTGGTAACTGCCGTTTTATATCATTTATTTCTTACATTCATTCATCAGCAGCAAGTGAGCCAATGATTTTGACGAACTGTACTTATTAAGAACTATTGTTGGCAGGACTTCTGCCACATTATGTAGGGAAACTTTTTTATTCGACTTTCTAAATGGTCCAACCTCAGAAATGATCCAGATTGTTTACAAAACAAAACACACTTAAAAAAAAACACAAAACCCAGTAGGAAATGGATTATAAATAAATTGGAGACTGCTGAATTCAATTGAAACATCAGTTTTTCTCAGGTTTTTACTGTGAGCTTGTTATTTTAGCAATGGATATTTAATAGAAGACACACAAGATAAAAAAAAATATAAAGTTTAGTTACTGACTGCCTAAATCATGAGACAATTCATTACTATAGTTAAAAAACCTCTCCCATCATAAAATAACCACACAACAATATTCAGCAGGGACCTTTGTCGCTCACAACGGAAGTGAGCGCAGACTACTCCCATTAAAATATCTGAGAAAGATTGCAATACTCGAGAGCTATACATCACTGACCAAAAGATGAGAAGTGGGCGAGGGGTGTGACAAGGCAAACAACCAACTTGATTACAGAAAATACATGTCAATGAAAAATAGGCATAGCTAGTTGGGGCAGGGAATAAAGATATCTTCAGATTCATAGTAAAGGTTAAAAAGTAACTTGATTTAAAAAAAAAAAATTGAGAAACCAAAGTAAAAGTTCTAAGGTCTATCATGCAAAATTGAGGCGAGGTTGAAAACAATAGGGTAAGGTTTAATTTGCTTATTAGTGTCACCAGTAGACTTACATTAACACTGCAATGAAGTTACTGTGAAAATCTCCTTGTCGCCACACTCTGGTGCCTGTTTGGGTACACTGAAGGAGAGTTTAGCATGGCTGGATATACCTAACCAGCACGTCTTTCAGACTGTGGGACGATACCAGAGCACTCAGAGGAAACCCACGCAGACATGGGGAGAACATGCAGATTCTGCACAAATACTGGTCCAAGCCGGGAATCAAACCCAGGTCCCTGGTGCTGTGAGACAGCACTGTTAACCACTCTGCCATCCTCAAGCTAAGTGAGGGATCAGGTGATTTTGATAATTTTGATAATTAATTAGAAGAGAACTAATTCCTATTCCATACGTAGATAGAAACTGAGGGGGCGATTCTCCCACTATGACCCACAGATTTTCTAGCAAATCCGATTGGGAGAATCGCATGTTGGCCATTTCATGGGATTCACGCATGCGTTCCTGATGCAAACACATCTCTCAGAGCCAAGGAACAGTTGTAGTTGGGACTGTGCTGGAAACTGGCAGGAAGAGAGCTAAGTGATTTAAATCTTTTTTAAATGTATTTTAAATCTATTTTACATGTGATTATTGGGCCTGGCACGGAACTAGCTGGACCCAAAAGCATCAGCCATCCTGCCAGGAATACTTCACTCTGGAAGGGTATAGACTAACTCCCCACATTCAGGGAGCTAGTGAGAGACCTTGCTGGAGTGAAGTGGGTGCAATTGGTGTCCTCCAGGGGGTTGGGTGTCGGGGATGATGCCTCCTGGACATAGGCACCTTGGCAGTGCCAGCCTGTACAAGGAGCAAAGTGCTCATGCTCATGGGGCACCTTGGCACTGCCCACCAAGCAATGGGAAGGGAGAAGGGGGTGGGGCAAAGGGGACAGAGTGTAAGAGCGATTGGTGAGGTTGAGGGGTGCTGCTGCCACTCTGCATCAATCTGGACTGGAGGGAGCAATTGGGGTGGGTTGAGGGGGTGCATTCTGCTGAGGGGGGTGTTTGAGGGGGTGCATTCTACTGGGGAAGGTGGCAGGCTGCCTCCCAAGGGGGTTTCTGCCTGCCATCTGTTGGGAGGGGTGTGTCTGACCCCAGAAGGGGGTTAGCAGGGGTGCGGCTGGCCCGGGAATTCTTATGAGGGCCGCAATCGGGCCATGGGGGATGCTGGAGGGGCAGCATTACGGGTCTTCCAGATTGGCCAGCAATTGAGCTAGCCTGCAAATGGGGAGACTGACTGATCAGAGCCGCTGTGCATGCGCAGAGTTCTGGAACTGTCAGATTCTGGTGTAAATAGGTCCAGTCCCTTGGGTTTTTAATGATATTCACGATTGTGACCTCTGCATTGCACAGAGTGGGGAGATTTGGGTCTGAAGTTACACTAAGAAAACAGTCGTGATGAGACAGACTATCTCAGCAATAAAGATAGAGTTGAGGTTTTGTGATTTGCATGTCTTTCCCAACTCTTCAACAAGGACCGTGGCATTTCCACATTTTCTCCTCTTGCCCTTTCCCACAGGATTATAATTAAAATTCTAAGTGCCAGCAGTGTGCATGAAAAACACATGAGGTGGATTTTATGAGAAAAATTCAAAGTGTCCAGCTAGCGTGAAATCGGGAGAGTTTCAGCTCCATTTTTTGGGTGAGTCTCTTTCCATCCAATCTTATGCATTTACTACATGAAAACATGGGCTAGGCTGTTTCCAGTCATTAGAGATAGTAGGTGAGGCTTAGTTCACCAGCCAGCTTGTTCTTGCAGCAGAGGAAGCTATTATACATATGCAGATCTCTGTGGCAGACCTTGCTCTCTCTGTTTTATTTTTTGATTATGCCCTTTTGTCCTTGATCAATCCAAATGTTGACAGAACGTGGCCTTTAAGTGATCTTGAATTGGCAGTGAGCTGGGAAGGCTGTCCATGGATCTTCCTACCATGGACTTAAACAGGGCACAGATCTGGGGATCTGGGTAAGGTCCCCAACTGCCAGCCTCCTCCATTAATAAATGGACCTGGCACCAAACTTGCCATGGAGAAGGGCATTAAATTCCATCCCCTGTCTTTATCTTGGCAAAGCTGGCTGTCCAAGTGGACTCTTACAGATATTCCCTGACCAGCCGCCACTTGATTTATTTTTCTTTTCCTTATCGATTTTATGACTCTCTTACTTGTTGGGGCGTAATCTGGCAGGTGAAATTGTAGAATGTTTTTGTGACAGTTTCCTGTGTGCAAACAAGTTGACCACAGCTTCTGTCCTGACCAAAATACAATCACCAGACGTCAATTAATAGCAATCAGGAATTGCCAAATTTGCAATTCCTCAACCCCTTGCCCAACAAGCAATGCACAAGTCGATTGTTCAATCCTTAGTCATTCTAGCTGAGATTGTTGTTAATCATCACATGAATCAAACTTGGAACTGTCCTTATCCATTGGGCTAAGAGTCTCAATAAATAAACTTGCTGCACCAATTTGGCAGTTGACTGGATCCACTTGATGTCTCTTATTGGCACAATTGAGGTAAGGATCCAACCACATGGAAATTTTATGTGCAAATCCATGAATCTTGTCTTGGAGAAATAGAAAATTCCAACTCTGGAGCAATACAAAGTATTTTGCCAGATGTTCTTCCTCCTATTTAACCCCTCAAGTGGTGGTACCTTTGGGGAAGATATTCAAATGAATGCGAGCAAGAACTCAGATTTTCACACTTGATGTAAAGCCAGCTACACTGATGAAAATGATTTTGATGCTGTATATCATCTGGTCAAGTCTTAGATTTGTCAAAATAAATGATTCCTACATTTCGGTACAAGTATGAAGGTCACAATGTGGTTATTGATTTTACATTGATACGTCCCAACAATAGCCAAGCAAATAGAATTTTCAATATTAAAGCATCACAAAATTTGCAAAAATAATTTAGTGCCTATTTGTCTTTTTTCCTTAGCAAATGTTTTAGTAATGTTTTATTCAAATGTGGACATATTTGCCAACTTCAGGACTAAAAACAACTGAATTATTTTATTCCGTTCAGTTTCTTGTGCTCCAAATGAAATGAGAAAATGAAGAAACTCCATCTGCTTCGCTATCACAAGGAAGAAAAATGGACAATTTGTTCCAGACAAAGTTTATGTTTCAAATGAATTAGATTACATTTTTCACAATTCATCGATTTCTAATGAATTATTCTTTCTAAAATGACCCGATGGAGCAGCCTGGACATTTTCCATCTATTTATTAATAAACCTGTGTGATTATCTTTTATTCAATACAGAAAATGTTTGCATGGCTCTCTCAGGACTGGCTTGGAAGATACACAGGAAATAAGGGAAAATGTCTGTTGTGCTGTCCAAAACCAAATTTCTAAACATATTGTATTAATTTAAAAACTGTTGCTACTCCCATACAGAAGCAGTCAGATTCCCTCAATCATTTAGTATAGTTAAGCATGGCATCTTTGCTTTTTTATTCATTCACAGGATGTGGGCATCACTGGCAGGACTAACTGCCCTAAATTTCAGAGGGCATTTGAAAATCAATCACAATGCTTTGACTCTGAAATCACATTTAGGCCAGATTGGGTAAGGATGGCTGATTTCCTTTCCTAAAGGACATTAGTGAAGCAGCTGGGTGTTTACGACAATCAACAGTGATTTCACGGTTGTCATGAAGCTTAATTTTGAGATCTTCATTGAATTCAAATTTCACCATTTGCCATAACGAGATTCCAACCAAGGCCTCCAGATCATTACCTTGAGTCTCTGGATTACCAGCCCAGTGACAATACCACTATGCCACTGCCTGGTAGAATAATGAGTTTTGCCCAAGTCAACCCTGCAACAAATTAAACAATAAATTGTACTAGTTAGTGAAAGGGTTGAGTCTGTTTCCTCTAAATTAGTTACTATAGGACTGTGTAGACATATACCAGTTACTGATAGAACCGTACATACATCTTCAGAGCAGTTACCATCAAACTAGCAGTTATGGAAGAAAACAAATTAACACATAGAGAATACCCGAGAAATACCATTGGCCACAAAACACTCATAATCTGCAGAACAAATGAAAGCTAATATTGCCCAGAAAGTTCTTCCTCTTTCAGGTGCAATGTAAAGTTTATTTATTAGTGTCACAAATAGGCTTACATTAACACTGCAATGAAGTTACTGTGAAAATCCCTTAGTTGTCACACTCTAGCTTCGGATTGGGTACACTGAAGGAGAATTGAGCATGGCCAACACACCAAACCAACACGTCTTTCAGACTGAGAGAGGAAACTGGAGCACCTGGAGGTAACCCACACAGACACGGGGAGAACATACAGACTCTACGCAGACAGTGATTCAAACCAGGAATTGAACCCATGTGCCTGGCACTATGAGGCAGCAGTGCTAACCACTGTGCCATCCCTGGAAGAAGGCAGTGACGACCATGGAGTTTCATTGAATTGGTCCATGATTATATTTAGCAAAGTACTGAAGTGCTGCATGTGATATAAATGTCTGGCATATACAGGGTTAAAATGGAATTGAGTGCAGTATTACCCACATATTGATGTATGAAGGCACATGGCCCGACTCAGAGGTCAGTGTAGTATTGAGCAGAGATGTATAAAGATCTAAACATGGAGATCACATCTATCCTAAACCTTTACTGTACATGTGCAAATAGCTGTAGTTGTTAATAAAGACTTATAGTTAACCCAAAGAAGACCACAAAGACCCCTTTACCACAAACCATTCTGCAACCAACACTCTCTGAACGCTGTAGTACTGCAGTGATTTGCGATTGCCTTCTGCAATATGGCTGACCAATAAACTCTCCTGCATTTTACCACCTGCCATCATGTGCAGTGGAAAGATTTCCAGACTGATAATTTCTTTGGCCATGCTATGCACATCCCCTGCAGGGCCAATGTGCAGACTCCTACATTATTTGAGAAATTGCAAATGGAAATTAATGTTGTGCAAATCAGTGAACACAACCTTAAAACAATCTTCTTTCCACTGATGTTGTCCTCGAGCATGTAACTGATTTCTCACTTTATCTTCAGCCATTTCTGATAGTGCTTTAAGAGGACGTCACATGAAGCTACAATATTTTAGTTATAAGCTACTGGCTGATGTTTAGATTCCTTTAAATTTAGATTCTCTTCCAGCTGCTGCATGGCAGACTTGGCTGTAACTCATTATCTCACTTGTGCTTTGTCCCTCGTACATTAAATGGAACTGATTTCAGGAATCTGTCTGCCTCTCTGTGGAGCTGGCAACATGCTCATTTGGATAGCGCAACACATTTCCTCCTATTTTCATGCAGATCATAAGGTTATTATTTGCCTTTCTGTATCTGTATTGAGGCAAACTGTTCTTTTCTGGAGTGGAATTACACCCAGCTGTGTAATTATTACATTGTACCATGATCATTTCTGTCTAATGCTTGTATTATTTAGGTTATACAGACACTTGGGCTGTGTATACAGACACACAAGAGACAAGGTTCATACTCATTGTGGCAAACTTGTCGTCGATATAAAATAATCCAGATAAAGATCATCTTTATAATGTATGCTGGCAAGTATAGATATCAGAAACCAGCCTAACAGTGTAATGATACAAATTAGAGAACTTTCCTTCAAATGACTAACAAAGAATATGCCAGGATTAAATAACTTTGTTTCTTGTCAACTGTATGCCTGCCACATAATGTACCAGTTTATATTCTGAAAAATTTCCATCCTAACTTACTGAGAAATTCACAAGCTGAGCTGTCAGTTTGTATGGTGTGGAGTACATGCCCTTTTGTAGGAGCATGGCTCACTCAGTTAAATTCAGAAAGCTTAGGCACAGTTTGATAACTATCCAAAGACTTGGGATCCCCTCCATTGTGCACATAATACCGACAAAATCAACCAGCTGAAACAGTGCAGCCTGGCATCTTAGAACAGCCAACAACTAAGAAGCACAAGAGCAGCAGGTGCAAAGTGGAGGAATTTTAACATGGATGAAAGCATGGGATTGGGAACGGGTGGGCGGTTAAATTGGGAAAAATTCCAAGGGTGTCAGAAAATTGGCTCCAACCAGCTGAAGTCTGGCTTCTACTGAAAGGGATAAGAGATGAAAAGCCAACCAGCTCCCAGGAGGCGGGTGGCATTTTCAATATGTTAATAAGTCTGGCAGCCTCGGATTTAACCTGCATTCCAGATTTTCTTGTGGTTGAACGGGCATTGGAAAGCCGGCAGCTGAATCAAGGTGAGGGAGAAGAAAAGTGTCTTTACATCACTCTTGTAGGTTAGAAGAAGCTCCTCCCAGGAGAAGCTTGCCCCATCACATCCTCCCTCCCACCCCCACCCTCACCAATATAAATTTAACTGGCTCTGGAGGGTAGATTCTGCCCTCCCCCACATCTCTGCTCTGCAGAATATGATACCCCAACCCCCATCGCTCCAGTGTGAAATTAGATTCCCACCATCTCACAATTGATTCTCACTAGACATGCAGTCTGCTCTGGAGTGCTCCCAACCCCATCAGAGGTCAAGCCTGTCAATCAGATTAAGTTTTGAATGGCAACCTGTCAGAATAAAAGTTATAACACAGCGGAATTAACACTCCAGAGCATGCAGGGAACCTACATTCTCATTCAAAGTTTTGCACCTCCCTTGCTGTTTACCTGACCCAGTAAACATTCAAACCATTTTCATCTCCGGGTCCTTCATGTGATTACAGAGGATAAATTGCTATAACTTCATCATTGCTAGGTCAAACTCATAGAATTTCTTACCTAACAGAATTGTGACAACATCTTCACCATATGGACTGCAGCAGTTCAGGAAGAAAGCTCCCACCATCTTTTCAAAAGCAACTATGGATGGGATAAACCACTGGCTTTCCCAGCAACTCTCACATCCCAAGATTATGGAAGTGATTTTACCATTGCATTACACCCGTTTTCAGGTGCGACATGGTCAGAAAGTGGGGCATAAAGTGATTAGTGTGATTGGCACCAGTTTTCAACACTGATGCCATTTTACATGTGCCAGATTTCTGGCGCGGTCAGCCTCTTGCCGGAAATGGATGACAGGCAGATTAATGTATTGAAATTTATGTAAAGAAACTTTTATATGTCATTAGTGAGCCTGCCACAATTGTCCAGACTTGCCTCCTTTATGACCTTGCTGGAAAAGGTTCTCCCCGGTGAGGAATAGACATGAGCGGGCAGCAATTAACTTGGCCTTGCTGGTGGAGCCGGAGGCCACTGAGGACTCCCGGGGGATGCCAAGGGCAAGGTGGGTGCTCCTGGGCAATGCAATTCTGGCTCTTGGACAATGCCCACCGCCCAATATCAGGGTGAGACTAATGGGGAAAGGGTCAGTGGAGGTGGATCTAATGGGGGATGGACCAGTGGTAATGGGGGCCAACGGGGGAGCAGATAGGGGAAGGGCTAATGGGAAGGAACAAGTGTGGGGGGGGTGGGGCTAATGGGGGAGGGGCCCTTCTGCCATCCTGGAGGAATCGGTGGTGGGAGGGAGGGGGAGCCCTTTGCTACTCTGGAGCAATCAGTGAGGAGGAGGGAGGGAGAGGAAGCCCACTGCCACTCTGTAGTGATTGGTGGTGGGGAGGGCAGTGGGGCTGTGATAGGTGGGGGAGGAGATGGTCCACAATTAGTTTGGGTGATAGGGAGTCGACTGTATCTCAGTCCACAAGCCTCCTTGATTGCAGAGAGAAGCTGCTTCAGACTGCCTGCATTAGCAATGGTCTGATAGCTCTTTATTTGTCTGTCAGAGCCCTGCCACTGCTAATGTGCATGTGCAGATCAGAGGCCCATACTACCTCCCTCTGCAGGCTCTTGGCCGTGTTACGCCTCACCAACAGGCTTCTGTAGCAAGCAGCAGGCTCAGTCAGAATTTTACAGGCAGAATGTGTATTGGGTGGTGTGGAGGGGTAAAAAACATGCCCAAAAGATGGATCTGGAACTCTCCCAGTTTCAAGTCTGCCCAGCACGTAGACAAGTATGGTAAAATCACCCCCTACCTTTTTAGGATGAGATTCAAAAAGTAAATATTTGTTTATTTGAGGTGGGACAATTCTATTAGTGTTAACCTTTGGTAACTACTGACAGATTCTGAAGTTTTATTTGATAATAGTGCAGAAATAGGGAAAGAACCCGTGAGACTCCAGTAAATCCTTGCAATTGGCAAGTAAATAAATGCCACTGTACTTAATATACAAAGTACATCTTGACTGAATATAATCCTTAAATACAAGATGCCCTTGGTTGAAGTGTCAGGTGCTGTTATTCCTGTGGTATCCCTATAGATCTAGATTTCTGACCCAACTTGTAACAAGGGGTAACAAAATACTACAGAGCTGCACACCTAAGATGGAATTTCTACCTTCATGTGCTTTTTTTGTATTTCATTACTTTGTTTTCTTTTTGGGGTGAAAAAATACATTTTGAAAATAAGTCTTGTGGATATGTACTGAGAACATTGCTGGAGGTCAAAAAATACCATTTGCACATATTACAGTTCCAGCACTTTCATTTCAGAGCTTAAAGCAATGGCACATTCTTACTCCTGAAAATTGTTTGTAAGTCTGAGATTCTTCCTGTCAAAATGCTGCATTTGAAAAACATTGCCTTTAGGTTACTGACACATTGGATATGCAATTCATCAATCTGCATGCTTGAATGTCTTATGCAGATCAAGCTTATAAATTAGCTGTAGTTTTTGGAGTAACAACAATACTATTTATAAAGCCTAAAACCACCATTATCAATATCAGACACAAGATTATTGAGAATCCAAAGAATTTAAATGGAATGAATCAGGACCATTCCAATTAATCCAAATTCAGCCAATTTGGATTTGGATACCATTCAAAATGATGATGAACTGTCTATGTGGATTACACAAATGCAGGCAGAAAATAGAATGAATGCCTCGAGTGTCCAATCTTGTTGTTCAATGACAGAGTGCTAAGAGGATGCCTATCTCTCAGATTTACCTCAGCTAGCTGAGGACCGCAATTCCTCAAGCCAGGTTGTTGGCTGCTGTGTCATACGGTAGTGACACTCTGTCTTGAGGCAAAAAACAAAAAAAAGGCCACTGATTGAATAGCTCGACCTGTATCACAGCCCTTGCCATTGGACCATGGCACAGCATTAATTGCACTTCATCGAGAAGCCTGTAATGCCCTGACCTCCTGACGAGAAAATGATGGATGGTGCTGAGTGCACAGACTGCAACTTTTAAAAGATAAAGAAGAGAATGGCTCTATTCACATTGCAATGAAATTAGTGTCGTAAAACTCTGGTAATACAACCAACCCCTTTATAGGGCTCTCTGATATGCCATGACCATGTAACATATTGTTTAGAAGTCCTCTTTCAATAGGAAACCCACATAGTGTATTCCTTAGAAGTTGATCCACCTCACGCATTCTTCTTGTATGGGTCTCAGGAATAGCGCAATAAAAAAATTTACTGTATTTGCATAATGATGTTGGACAGTATTCCTAATGTTCACACTCGACAATTGTTGAGATGAAAGATTGGCCAAATTTTCAAATTGCTCTGAAGCCTCGATTATTTTTTCCTCTGAGCACTTAAACTGGATTTCCCAGGACATAAATGCATTCATGCTGAAATTTATTTCACTAAGGTTTCAAAGTCAGTGACAGGACATTGACAATTCAAATACAACATGAATGGGTTTAATGGGGAGAAAAATAACTGGCATAATAGCTAACGACCCTTATTGTGCTTTGAAAATAGGCTCCCATTGAAGGAAGAAAGGAGGAGAACGCAAATTTTTAAAGCAAGCTATGCAGCACATAGTTATGTATTTGAACAAGAAATGGCATGAAATGCACTTGGCCCAGACAAATACTTGCTTGGTACATGCTCCTTCGACCATTAATTACACAACTTAATCCTTATAAATTATACAATCAGAACCAATTTTCCATTTGTCACTTGGAGTTTCAGAAGACAAATCAGGCAAATAATTGTGTGCTCACTCACTTACATTGCTAGCAACTGAAAGCTAGAATCTATGAAAACTAAATGAATCATCATAATTCTAAAACATTCTGGAATACCACACGAAAAAAAACCAAATCACTGCTATCTCATAAGCAACAAACAAAACTTACTTCACAAACCACTCTGAAGTAAGATTGAACCTAAAGTGCCTTGCAGTCACTCATATTATCATTCCATCCTTTTCAATAGCAAACTCATATTATGATACTAAATAGCAGCACGATAATGCCTGCCCCAAGCATGCTCCTTGGTAATACTCAACAAGCAGTCTGCACCAAAATGCTTTTCAAATGCACATTTATTTTTCCAGGTATCACCAAAAACTCATCAAAATATAAAAACAGAATACATACGGTTGATGTGTCTATATTATATGTATTGTAACTCACCTAAGATATATTTGTATTTGAGCTATGATTACTTCTTCATTCAAGGAATTTCATTCAATTACAATCCTCCATTTTCTCACATTTATTTTGCTACTTCATGTAGTTCTGCTTTGAATAAAATGCTCCTCTTCACTTATACCAGTAACAAGTCTCCCCAGTCGAATGCCTGCATTTATACCAATAAAACAAAACATTCAATAACATCCAGTTGTTTCCCTGCAAAAGAGAAATATCTCAAAAGCCTACAACTCTTATCAGTTGTATCATTGAAACTCCATTTGAATTGAGGCATACAGTATTGAGTTGAAGTTGATGAACCTAATGAATTTTAATTCTGAAAATCCCATTTGAGACAAAATTCACACTACAGAGAGGACTGATCAAAGTCTACCCTCCTCTCAGATTAATTAGCAAAAAAAGGAATGAATGCTGTATCCGCTGGTGTCAGACTGTAATTTATTTTTATTGATAAATGTGATTTTAAATGGTCAGCAGGGATAACTCAGTCAGCAGCAAACTGCTTCTACACAATAAATAATAAGCTGCGCTCGTAGCCGGTGCTGGCTCTTTTTTGTGCTTTCTTGTTCTGTTGGTACAAAACAGAAATGTGGTCACATTCTTTGTTTCAGCATTCCTAAGCTTTGTATGTCACTTTTGTTCTGCCTTGCTGGAACAAGTCTTTCTTATTGTGTTGATATTGTAAATAAAACGCGAGTTAAATAATTTTTTTGAAAGAAGACAACAGACCTGCCTCAAGAATTACTCCACCTTTTTGGTGCCCAGGTGTTACCATCTAGCTAGACATTCCCAGAAGCCTTCAAGTAACATTAACAATTCTCTGGCTTCCCCACAGTATGTTTCTTGTGGCGAGAGGTCGTGCACTACTGACTAGCGGTGGGATTTTCTGGTCCCGCTGTTGTCAGAGGGATTTCCCATCAACTCCACTCAATTCTGTCAGGAAACCCATGATGGACTACACCATCAACAGGACCAGAAGAATCCGTCTGTGTGAACAACCAAAACCTCCCGGCCCACTTGTTATCATATTAAGCACCAAGGCTGTCTGTGACACAAGCTTGATACTTAAGTATCTTTTGAACTTCATTTTGACCTAAAGCTACAAATTAGATTTTCACTTTTTGTTGAAAGAAAGTTGCATTGCATTTCCAATTAAAAAAATTCAAAGTTACCAGTCTCTAGAAAAAGCTATTTTGTAACAAATGGAAAGCATCAGGATGAATGTGATTGGTCCTCTCCATGCGATATTTTAATGAAGTAATGGTCTGCTGGCTATCATGTATGAAAGCAAGCTGTTCTTGGCAATTCTTGGGATTTGGTAAGGTTTCCCTCCATAATCTTCCACCAGGGAATTTTCACAGGAAGTTCACAATGAGCGCAATCAATGGTCACATTAAATTTAAAATGTGCAACAAGTCTTCCTTAAATTAGTCCTTAGAGGGCCTGGAAAATAAGGTTGTGGCAGTCCTTAATTTTCTTGGGGAAAAAGGAATGAGCAAAAAAGATACTTTGGGATGTATAGAGATGGGGAGATTGGTAATAAACCTTGCGGGTTAGGTCATTCTTGAGCTTTCCCTACTGCTTAGAAATATTTCATTGTTCATTCAAAATTTTATGGAGGCATGTCAACCTCGGGGCTTTTCTTCAATTCTGGAGATTGTGCCAGCCTAGCGATGTGACCAACCGGGAGACACTAGTATCTCATGAGGAATTGTTTATAATAAAGCGAGCTACCTGGCATTGAACTTTCTCAAGGAGGGTAATGTTTTTAGCAATATATGGGTCCCAAGTGGCTACTCGATACTCAAGGTTGAGGACAAATCATGTCTTGTGAGACTGGGAATTGAGTTCTTGACTGTGATAAAGACTCTTCTATCTTTCGTAGATCTATCTTTATGATCTACATTGAAACTGTCTGGAAATATTTTCACAGTGTGAATATATTTGTCAAATTTGGATTCAGTTCCTATAATAACATTAAGTTTTTCATGGCTGATGAGAAACTCCAATTGTGCTACTTTCGCTTGAGTCCCATTGCAATTATATTTACAGTCTTGATAGAGTTTTAACCAATAAACAAACAGCTGGACCATTGCAGTGAGCAAAGGCAAAATCTATTTTTTTGAAGTAAGTAAGATACAAGGGGAAGGGATAATAATAATTGGGTGCACAATGTAATTCAGTTTCCATGTGTAAGGTTATCCATTCTGGCTTCATTCCTTTTATTTATATATGTACATATAGAGCCAATGTAAAATGTTATGACCAATTATAAAGAGTTATAGAGATTTACAGCATGCAAACAGGCCCTTAAGCCCAGCTTGTTCATGTTGTCTTTTTTTTTAAAACCACTAAGCTAGGTGGTCTCAACTGCCCATGTTTGGCCCATATTCCTCTATACCCATCTTACCCATGTAATTGTTTAAATGCTTTTTAAAAGACAAAATTATACCCACCTCTACTATTATCTTTGGCAGCTTGCTCCAGATGCTCTGTGTTCGAGAAAGTTTCCCCTCTGGACCATTTAGTATTGCTCCCCTCTCACCTTAAACCAATGTCCTTGAGTTTTAGACTCTCCTACCTTTGTGAAAAGATGTTGACTATCTATCTTATTAATGCCTCTCATTATTTTATAGATTTTTAAAAGATCACCCCTAAGTATTCTACACGCCAAGGAAAAGGAGTCCTACTTGTCCAGTCTCTCCTCATAACTCAAACCATAAAACCCTGGTAGCATCCGAGTGAATTTTTTTTGCATTTTTTTGAATTCAATAATATCATTTCTATAATAGGGTGACCAGTACTACAAACAGTATTTTTTTTAATTTGATTTATTATTGTCACATATATTAATATACAGTAAAAAGTATTGTTTCTTGTGCGCTATACAGGCAAAACATATCGTTCATAGAGAAAGAAACAAGAGAGTGCGGAATGTAGTGTTGCAGTCATAGCTAGGGTGTCGAGAAGGATGAACTTAATGCAAAGTAAGTCCATTCAAAAGTCTGACAGCAGCAGGGAAGAAACTATTCTTGAGTCAATTGGTACATGACCTCAGACTTTTGTATCTTTTTCCCAATGGAAGAAGGTGGAAGAGAAAATGTCTGTGGTGCACTGGGTCCTTGATTATACTGGCTGCTTTGCTGAGGCAGCGGGAAGTGTAGACAAAGTTAAAGGCTCGGAGGCTGGTTTGCATGATGGTTTGGGCTACATTCATAACCTTTTGTAATTCTTTGTGGTCTTGGGCAGAGCAGGAGCCATACCAAGCTGTGATACAATCAGATAGAATGCTTCCTCTGGTGCATCTGTAAAAGTTGGTGAGAGTTGTAGCTGCCATGCCAAATTTCCATAGTCTTCTGGAAAAGTAGAGCGATTGGTGGGCTTTTTTGACTATGGTGTTGGCAAAAGGGGACCAAGACAGGTTGTTGGTGATCTGGACACCTAAAAACTTGAAACTCTCATATTTCAAGTAGGGCCTCACCCATGTCTTATATAACTTCAACAAGATGCGCAACTCCTGCATTCAGGACATTCTGACCAATGAAACCAAGCATGCCAAATTCCTTCTTCATCACTCTGTCCACCTGTGACTTCACTTTCGAAGAACTATGAACCTGTACCCTAGATCTCTTTATTCTGTAACTCTCTACACATCCTACCATTAACTGAGTAAGTCCCGCCCTGGTTCGATCTACTAAAATGCATCACCTTGCTTTATCTAAATTAAACTCCATCTGCCATTCATCAGCCCACTAGCCCAATTGATCAAGATTCCATTGTAATCCTAGATAACCATCTTCACTATCCGCTCTGCCACTAATCTTGGTGTCATCTGCAAAGGCAATTGTTCATGTAAAATTGTCATGTTCAATTATGACATTCCAGTAGTTATGGTGTTACAGCCCATCATTGGTGGTACAGTGTAATTACTGTGTGCAGAAGCATAATTCCTTTATAAATAAGAATACATAATGGACAAGTTTGTAAGAGATAAACTCAAACATACTTTTTTGGGTGGGGTTTTCTGCTGCGCTCGCCCCACAACCAGAAAATCCCACCCAAGGTCAACCAACGGATCTTTGCATAGTCCACCTTCCCCCCGCTCATCCCACCCACTGCGATAGTTGTGGTGGATGGGGCAAGGATATTCCCCACATGCTATTGCTCCTGTGACATTGCTCATGTTGACGCATAAGTTCTAGGAGAAATGATGTCTTACTAACTATGGGTGACTAGTGGCCAGAGTTTCAAGAAGGAGGCAATGTGGAAGATGAAGTACTGGAGCCAGGGGACAAAAGATGAATCAAAGAAGCTTTTGGGGAGGAAGTAAGGATTAAATGTGTGTGGGAAGTCATCTAAAATACAGCAGAACTGATAGTGGATAGATGACTCAAGCCAGGAAACAAGTGTCAGTTACTCTGGTGATTTCAATGGAAGTGTGGGGATTGATAGGTAACAATGCAGGGGATTTGTTTGATGGTAATATTGGGGTGGTGGGTTTGCACTTCGGTGATAACGAATGGAGGTGATATTGTGGTAGCATTTGTGTGGAGCAGGATGTTTCAGAAGAATTTGGTGAGGATGCACACAGAGGATGTCTGAATAGGGAACAGTGAAATTTTAAAGAAGACATTTGAACCTTTCTTCATCTAATTATAGGTTTTGGATAGGCTCAATGGTCTGCAAATGTACAGATAGGAAACACTGGAATCATTCATACCAACAGCTAATAGTATTTTTCTTATGGTCAAAACTAGATTAGTGGTTCTTTTCCGTGCTTTGGGTGACTGTATAAAGTCACTACAACACAGGAGGACGCTACTGATTGGATCTATTGGATGCAATTGTGCAACCCATTCACTCCTGCTGTCTTGAGGCCAACCAGATCTCCATTCATTGCAGCTGGATGGAAAAATCCCATCGGTATGAACAGTTAGTTGTAAGATTCTGCCCATTGAGTCCATACTGACTCTCAGCAGAATAATCCAGTCAGTCCCATTTCCTCACTCAATTCTGTTGCCTTGCAAGTTTCATCCCTCCAAGCTCCTATCCAGTATTGTTTAGAAATCATTAATTATTTCCCTTTCCACAAATCACTTACAACACCAGGTTAAAGTCCAACAGATGTGTTTGGTAGCTTGAACTTTCAGAGCACTGCTCCTTCAGCAGGTGACTCATCTGACGAAGGACCTTTCTGAAAGCTTGTGCTACCCAATACACCTATTGGACTTTAACCTGGTGTTGTGAGATTTCTTACTGTGCCCAGCCCAGTTCAACGCCAGCAACTCCACATCACAATCACAAGCAGAAGGTCCCAGCCCATTACCTGTGTAAAGAAGGTTCTTCCTTTTGTCCCACCTATATCTATTGCCCAAAATCTTAAATCTGTGTCCCATTATACTTATACCATTTGCTAATTGAAACAACTTTTCTTTAGCTATCTTATCTAAATCTGTCATTATCTTGTACGCCACTATTAAAGCTCCCTTCTTTACTCCAAGAAGAATAATCCTAGATTCTCCCAACAGTACATTAAAGTTAAATTAATCCTCGGAATAATTCTCATAAATTTCCTCTGCACCCTCTCAAGGCTGCTGAATTAAGTGTGTTGACTATGCTGGGCAAACTGTTGCAATTGTAGCCCAGTCAGAGCTTTATAAATGTTCTGAATAATACCCCCCGCTTTTCTTCTCAGTGTTTCTATTTATGAAACTCAAGATGTCCTCTACTTTGCTAACCACTCTCTTGATCAATGCACACGGACCCCCAGGTCTAACTGTCCTTAAGAAGTGTAAACTGTGCCATTGAGTACATATTGCATTTCGCTATCCTTTCTGCCAAAACACCTATCCTCACATTTCTCAGTATTAAAATCTATCTGCTATTTATCTGTCCACTCTGCGAGCTTGCCTTCATCCTATTGATTGGTATCACCCTCACTATTTGACATACTCCTGAGTTTGGCGCCATCAACAAATTTTGCTTTGCATTCCAAAATCCAAGTCACACACACCTGTATATGGATACGTATAAAGCAATGATCCTGGCAGTGAACACTACTGTCAACCAGCCTCCTGTTTCAGGAGAAAAACATTTACCTTGGCTCAGTTCTGTCCCCCATCCGTTTATCCAAGCTGACACTAACACTTGTATTCCACAAGCCTTGATTGTGTTAACCAGCTATTTATTTGACACTTTGGCACTTTCTTAAAAATCCATATAGGCACTGTCCATTGCATTCCCTTCATTAACTTCCTCTGTTACTTAATCAAAAACTTCAATTAGATTAGCCAAACATGATCTTCCATTTACAAATCCATGCTGGCTTTCCCTAATTAACTCAAATCTCTCTAAGTGCCTGTTAGCTTTTTTCCCTGATCATCATTTCTTAAACCTTATCCATCACTAATGTATCTAAAGCAATAGCTCCCGCTGCTCTGACTGGTTAACCAGATTTTCAGAACAAGCAAAACGGACTCACAGACTCATTAGATAAAAGGAGTACAGTCTCTTTAAATCCCCTTTGTCCAAGATGACTAGAGGAGATCAAAGTTTCTTTAATTCCCATCTGTTATGCTGTAAATAGACAAGCTCTTTATACTGTATTCCATTGTGATTCACTACCCTCCAGGGTGGTCTCAATCAATACATTCAGACACTGTGCAGTGTTCTGGAGAATAATCAGTTAATTCAGGAGAGAGCAATTCCCAGCAACTCTCACTAATTTACCCATGCATTTCCCATCTTCTCTGAATTTGACAATTGAACAGAGAATTTTTGCAGTGACTAAATTGGATATACTTAACCCTCTTCTTAGACACAGACACAGCATGAAGTGACCATTTACTTCCCAATCTCTGCTTAATATTCTGGCTGTGGAAATTAACCATGTATGTATGAAACATGCATAGTGAAAGCTGGGGCACAGTGATATGAGAGAAATGTGGAAAACAGAACAGATACTGAATTTGAGTAGTATATGTTTAAAGTATCAGATGGGCAATCTTTTGCTTCAGGGAATATTTTAGTTTGCATTTTAGCACTTCACTGATTGAAGATACATCAGACAAAATAAAGCAGCATTATGTTTTCCATCACTCAGCATGGCCAATGAGTGGGAGTGGGAATTTGAGCCATTGTCAGACACCAATAGAGACTGATGAAAATGATCCCTGGTTGGAAGTATGTGGTGGTAAGTATGTGGTGGTCTCGGCTATTCATAGCTGGAGGAGGTTAGAAGAACAGAATGGTGCAGTGATGGTGTAAGGTGTTATTGTCCAACCAGAAGAAACACTTCTGCTCTTCCTGGTCCATAAGGAGATTTTCAAAAAAAAAATCAGAGTAAAAGTAGGTCATTTTTTTTGTGTGGTAGAATATATAATCAAACTCAGTTTATCAGGATGTTGAAATAGGTACCAAACAGTTTTGTTATGTTGAATAGGTTTGTACAGTGAAAGCAATGATGGCCTGATTCTGGTTGCAATTCTCCCATCGCAACCCACAACTTTTCTACTGGGTCGAGGTGGGAGATATGGTTTTGGGATTTGCGCATGTGTTGGGAACGCATACACATCTCCCAGAGCTGGCAAACACTTCCAGGCCAGTCACTGGAAACTGGCGGGAAGGCAGGTAAGTCATTTGGACCTTTTTAAAATATGTTTTAAATGTATTTTAAAGATAATTATTGGGAACTTGCTAGTTCCAATTTAATCTCCCATCCCTCCAGGAGTACTTCATTCTGGAGGGGTTTACACTAGCTCCCTACATTTGGGGAACTAGTGGGAGACCTCAGTGGACTGAAGGGGACAATCAAGGGCCCCCCCATGGGGTCAGGTGGTGGGGTGGTGCCCCCAGGCATGGGCAACCTGGCAATGTCAGTCTGTGCCTCTTGGCATTGCCCAAGGAAAATGCCCAGGTCCAGGGGGCAACTTGGCACTGCCCACTGGGCATCGAGCAATGTAGAGGGGGGCCTATTGTGGGCAGGACTTGGGTCAATCAGTGGTGGTGAGGAGGTCCTGTTGCCATTCTATAGACGGGATCAGTCTGGGATGGAGGGAGGGCAATAATCGGGATGAGCTGGGGGGACGGACTGGTGGGGGGTGGGGGGGAGGTGGGGGGCTTGCCAGACTTGTCACAGGGGGAGCACCTGACCTGGGGAGGATCAGTTGGGGGGGGAGGGGTGGGCGAGGGAGGGCCCCTGCGGTGAGAATGTGGGTTATCACCACAGCAGGGGAGGTGGACTGTACGTCAGGGCTCTCTGGGATGGGGGGGGGGGTTCAGGGCTAACCCAGAAATTGTTGTGGGGGCTGCGATCAGGCTGTGGAGGGAGGGGCGGTTGGAGGGGCAGCACTGATTGAGCTGGTCAGCAAATGGGGAGACTGACAGATCGGGGTCACTGTACATGTACAGATTCCAGAACTGCAAGCCTCCTGCCCTCTGGGTTTTTAATGAGATTCATGACTGGGACTAACTTGGTATTGTGAGACTTCTTACTGTGTTTACCCTAGTCCAACACCGGCATCTCCACATCATGACCTCTTCAGTTCACAGAGTGTGGAGATTCAGGTGAGAAGAGCTGAACCAACAAAACAGTTGGGATTTAGAACAGTTTTTCTGCTAATTTTGCACTTTTGGGAGAATCACAGCCTCTATTTCTAGCTTTGTACAATGGAAGTGGACAACACCTTTAAGTATTTAATTTGGTTGTACATCCATTTATGTTGACTGACATAATATTAAAATGAACCCTTTTTACCATATTCTCTGAATCACTTATGGCAACATGAATGTTATGCAATGAATTGCATAACAGAACACTGCACTTGCCTGAGGAAGACACAAGAGTGTTGAAAGCTCACTTTCTTACTATCAAATAAATCGGTTGGATTAATAATTGGTGTTGCTAAATTCTTACTGAGTTCCATGCAATGAATTCACAGGGTTGTCTACCTGCTACAACAGAGGAAAGATTGTGATAAATCCAATCATTAATGTGAGTATATAATTTGTAGGACAATAGTACAAAATGGCTCTCTGCTCTTTGGCATTGATGCTAGATTCAAAATAGCTGAAAGGCTGTTCTGGGGCTGAATTTTCCTGCAAGCACTGAGAATTTGACATCAGGACCAATACTGAGTACCAGTCCCAATGGTATGTCATGTCTGTGCCCCAGTGTGATCTTACAGAAGGTGGTCAATTCAGCATCTAATTGGGGATGGTGGAAGGATGCTGCAAGTAGACCATACTAGATTACAGTCTACTCCACTGAAGGTAGGCAGCCCCTCACAGAGAGCCCCGTGGGAGTGCCACTGAGGGTTGATGGTGTGACAGAGGGGTACTGTGACTGCAATGAGCATCCCTGGAGCATCTGAAAAATTACATGCAAATGGCACTGCACAGTTCCATTACCATTCTATTCAGAACTCAATGGCAAAGTGATGATGCAGGCAGATAGCAACCTTGCTATTTGCTGTTGACATGGTCTTCAAAAGTCTAAGAGGTACAGAACCTCCTGATGTGAGGCTACCTCTTCTCACTCATCGGGGAGTGGATACAGCTAGACACTCATCATGCAAGTCTCAACTCTGTCCAAAAATAAGATCCAGTTTGGGCCTGTAAGTGCCTTCATTGTCTACCTGATTATATTGTGCAGGTAGCTGCTGCTGCTGCGAGAAGCCCACTTCTGGGAGAAAGTGCATGGAGGCAGGAGGAAGTTATAGAGCAGAATTTCAAAAGTCCACCCCTGCCCCACCACCCGAAATTCCAGCCCACATGTGTAGCTACACCACATGTGGTGAATCTAAAATGAAATGGGTGCTACCACAGTTTTCAGAACTCAAAAAGACCCATTCAGTCCATTTCAAGTCAAAACAACAGTTCTCTAGTTTTACATATATATGCAAACATGTGAAATGGAACAAATTTCCAATCTTTGTCATTTAAAGGTAGATTGCAGTTGAAAATTTGTTAAGAATTTATGAGTATCTGTGGTGACTATAACCTTAATCTCATTCTTAATTAATGGCTTCCAAACAGCATCCCCCTCATGCCATCTGCTATGATGTTGGAATGGCCTTTTGCACACATCTGTTTTAGCGGAGTTGTTTTTCTGCATTTTTCTCCTCAGATCAGTGCAATAAATGGAATTGCTCAAATTCCTATCAATTGACAGTTCTGGCCGAGGGAAACATATTCCTGTGAACTGGGACTAACATTGTCCTCCGTCCAAATGCAAGGCAAAGGCTTTTCATTTATATTGGCAGCGTTTTCCCTCCTTCAGCCAGGCGGTGTAATTAACTTGTGCTGAGATGGCTGCACTGAGACAGTGATTTAAGCACTTGGCTGCATTTCTGTCTGTTCCCCTCTGGAAGATGTGATGGTTTGGTGTATTTCTTTTTAAATTTTCTCTGATTTCTAACACTTTGCGAAATCTATTTAGCTCTTTGGTTATCCTTTTGTGGAAAAATATAGAGTTTTCAAATGAGTTGGAGAAATGGCTAGTCTTCTCACCTCCATTCACTTCATTGTCGCAACATTTGGCTCTATAGTGCTCAGTTTTTTAATGCTGAGAGTGCCTTTTTGCGTCCGCAACAGGATCTGATGCATATGTGCATATCTCTGGAGCAAGCCCCACTGGATGCCATTTCACTGAGGATGCTGGCACGTACGCAAGGTGTTTCTGCTCTAAGTATGCTGAGGTGGACGGATTGTGACGTCAGTGATGCCAGCATTGCAACTGAACACTTCATCTTCTGCCCTCTCTGAAACTCGTACTGCTGAATATGAATTCAGCAACAACAAGGTGAGACTCATGCTATCAGACTTTGTTCTGATTCCAAGGATTCGGTACAAACCACATGTTACCAGGTATGGCTGCAATAGTTTGCATCCCTCTTGAATTGCTGCTTGACAGGGAGAGTGAGGAGAGGTGACACAGAGCAGGACAAGCTGATGGAAGAGGGGGATGATTTCTCAGTAGGAGGCCGTATTTGCCAGGGTGTTAAGAGAGTAATCCTCCACCTGAACCTTATCAGAGAACTTTATATGAAATCTTCTGTTTATTTTCAGGAGTTGGGCACGTCATAAAGCTGCAGATCCAATCAGAGGAAGGCCATCACCATCGTCAGAGGAGATGGACACTGTTAAGGCAGCAAAGAAAGCATGAGGGCACCTCAAAGTGGAGGTGAATCATGCATACAATTGATAAAATGAAGAGAGATGAAGCCCATGTTAGCAGAGGTGAAACCTCTCCAGGGGAATTGTTTGTGCAGTTTTATTATCTGTAGTTCTATCATTAGAGATTATAGCCTTTGGCCTGCTACTGGGAGATTCCCTTCATAGAACTGTTGGGCTCAGCAATCTGTTCATTTCATTAGGATCTTCACTGAAGATAGGATCTTAATTGCTCATTATTGACTACCTATTGCTACCTGGAGAGGAGTTGCTACCATTGATCAGCGACTTTGGACAAATCACGGATACAGAAAAGCATTGTCCTATCTACTGAATGCTCTAGTCTCTAAGTTTGCTTCTTCTGAGCCTTACTTCCATGGGACTGAGAAGATTCTGACTCCACCTCAGCTTACAACATCCTCATAGAGATGTGCTATCTCTTGTGTATTGCATCAATGACATCCTGAAAGTAATGATTTTTTCAGATCTATTTGCCAAATGAAATCACCAATATCCTTGTTTGGCATCCAAAGTGGGAGAAAATGAATTTGGATGCAATTCCTCTGATGTTAAAATCTTAAGTATGTCTTTCTTCCGAGTGAGATTTAGGCATTTTGAGTTCAGACATTCCCGAACGGTTCCATTGTTTTCTAGTGCACATGATGGAACCACTCCATGTCATCCAATTCACTCTGCTGCTTCTCCTGTACATGGACACTGCACTTTTTCGAAGGGTTGATCAACAGCATTGCATAATTTCTGAGGTGCAATGCCACATCATCCCTGAAGTTCTCTATGACATTGAATCTGTCTGGCTATATCTATTATCAGCCACGGTCTAATTATTCATTGTGCTTATTCTTAGCCTTTTCAGCTGCAATTGAGAACTTGGTGATCTTGTATGTGGTCACAATGCTGAGTTCCAGACATGTGGGTAATGTTGCTACTGCTGATCCACTTGTGTCCATCAGGTTGAATATTTGTAGTTTCCATATGGACGGACTTACTGTGGTAGCATTTGATGTCTATATACCTATGCAATCAATGAGTGATCCATTGCATCAATTTATCTGTCATAGATTCTGTCATTGACTGCTAATGATCCGGATACATATCCTTCAGGATTCTTGGCTGGTAGGAGTGTTGATTTTGGCTGTGAGTGTGTGCTTGCCCTCTTTTCTGTGGGCATATGATGTTGATAGTAACAAGAGTTTCTAATGAGTGAAGGTGTGACAGGAGGTAAGTCACAATGGCTTTTGCAATATTTCTTCTAATAACAGAAAAAAGGATGCTTGCTTTATCTTGTTGTACCATTGCATCATATGAAAATTGCTACCTGAGTAGCTTGTAGAATCAGAGAATCTCTACAGTGAATAGGAGGCCATTTGGCCTATCAAGTCTGCACCAACCACAATTCTACCCAGGCCCTATCCTCATAACCCCACATATTTACTCTGCTCGTCCTAAAGGAAAATTTACCTTGGCCACTAACCTGCACACCTTTGAACAGTGGGAGGAAACTGGAGAACCCAGAGAAACCCCATGCAGACAATGTACAAACTTCACACAGACAGTCACCTGAGCTGGATTTGAACCTGGATGCTGGTGTTGTAAGGCAGCAGTGGTAGCCACTGTGCGACTGTGGAGCTATATTCTCAAGGGTAGCATAAGCATCCAGACTGCTATAAATGGAAGAACTGGTTGAAAGAAATCTACATTTCTGGAAACATGCCTGCTGCAGATTTGTGTGTATTCTACAACAAAAAGCCACTCCTCGAGCCAGCACATTTCAATAATCCACTAGCTCTGATTTACAATTCATTTATGGTTTCTACTCAAAGAGAAACAAATTGCATCCTTCTGATAAAATGGTAGTTTTTTTTTATTTGTATAGGTCCTAAAGGCAGCATTATGGAGATATGTTCACTATTGGCTTTCATGGTGCAGCAATTTCATTCAAATTGACTTAGCAGTAATGTCTATAGGATTGAAAAGTCCCATTTAAAAGAAAGAAAACCTATGTGAGAGTGCAGCTGCACACATCTTTCAGAGAACGCCACCTTTCAGTCTTTTGGTTTCAAGAAGGGCCGAGGAAATGGTATAGAATCATATAAAATACAAGGAGGCCATTCAGCCCATCAATGTCCAATCGGTTTCATTCTCCTTTGCTGCCATTTCCTTTCTCTGTCCCGTGACAACAATTCTCCCTTTCAAGTCTGTATCCAATTCCCTTTTGAAATTTGCTATTGCATCTTTCCATCACCTTCCCAGGCAATGCATTCCAGATGTCAGTATATAATACTGAATGCATTCCAGATGTCAGTATATAATGACAGAATCCACCTGTTACTTAAATAAGCAATATTAATGGTTGAATGTGACTCTTCACAAATGAATAGATATTGAAAATGGAACAGTAGCAAAATTCCAAATGATCCTTTACCAGTTATTGACATTCATACACTTCAAAGGATGAATGAATTTGCATTATATAGGGTTTTTTTCAGAATGTTACAAAGTGTTTTACAACCAATTCAGTATTTGAGAAGTGCAATTACTACTGTACTACAAGAATATGATGTCTGACATTTGGTCTCACAACCAAAAATCTGTTATGGCAAATTTGACTTTCTTTTCTCAAGAAATAATTTTGTCAGTTACTTGCACGTCAGATAATAATGTTTTTTTGCAGATCAATATTGCAGACGGCCCAAAATCAATATATGAAAACAATCATAAATTTGGTATGCAGCAATGTGCTATATTTCGGTCATAGAGATCTAAGCTACTAAACTGCAATATAAAAAGCAGAGACATAATATAAATAGATGCATTTAATGAAAACAGATACTGGAAATCTGAAATAAAAACAAAAAAATGCTGCTAATACTCAACAGGTCTGGCAGCACCTGTGGAGAGAGAGAAACACAGTTGGCATTACGAGTCAATTGGCCCTTCTACAGAAATGAAAAGGGATTGAAAGGTGACATACATAGAGAGGAGGGTGGGGCAGAATGGAAAATCAGTGATAAATGGGAGCTCAGGTGAGATTGACAAAAATGTCACTGACATGAGACAAAGGGACTGTAATGATGGTAGAGGCTGAAGAGTGTTAATATTGGCAAAGATAGGATAGCAGAATGTGTTAATGGGAATAAACAGTGCTCAGTGGGAGCAAAACTGAACAACAAGTGGTCACATGGGGGAGGGGTGGATAGTGTTGGGACAAGCATGAGAAAGGGGTGGAAATTGCAAGCTGTGTCTACAAGCATAATTCCAACCTTCCGGCCACTTGACTTTTCAAATTGCTCTCATGCCTACATGTCTATCCTTGGCCTGTTGCAATGCTCCAGCAAACATAAACTGGAAGAACTATACCTCTTCCTGACTCGGCACATTATAGCTTTTTGGTCTCAATATTGAGTTCAATAATTCTAGGGTGCAAACTTTCTGATCCATTTTGATCGCCTCCTTCTGCTTTCTGTTTTTGGTTCCCCTGGCCTGTCCTAACACAAGTTCCCCCACCTCCCCCCACTCCTCTCCCATGCGGTCACTGTCCCTTGTTCAGTTTTGCTTCCACTGACTTTCTGCTAGCCTACATGGACTACTATTAACATTCTTCAGTCTGTAATGGCACCATTAGCAGCCCCTCTGTCTCATGTTCCATGATGACTTTGTCAATCTCTCCTTAACTCCAATTCATTCTGCTCCACCCACTTCGTCCAGTATATAATTCGTCACATTTCTATCTCTTTTCAGTTCTATAGAAGGGTCAGTGGACTCAAAACCTTAATTCTGTTTCTCTCTCCATGGATACTGCCAGACCTGTTGTGTTAATCCAATATATTCTGTTTTTATTTATAAAACACTGTTTTTTCTCTGTTGAACTTACTACCTCAACCGCACCTGAATAGATAATAGCCAAATCCCAGCAGAAAGCCATTTTTTAATCCTGTTGGATTTAAGTTGGGTGAAAACAACAGCTTCTTTTATGGTAAATTGTTTCTGGTCTTTTACTGACTCTATTGCATCTCAGCATTGCTGTGTCAGTCTTCAAAAAAAATCAATGAACCAAATTTGATGCAATTTGTCACTGTTACTGTGCTGGTTGCACCCAGGTGTATGATGGAGCTCTCTCTTCCTACCAGACTTTGAGTTTATCAAGATCACTAATTGTTTTTTTTAGAAAACAACAGCCTACAATCAACTCTTAGTCATAAAATTCTCTGTTATGGTTGGTGATCAATTTAGTGAGAGAGAGAGATGTCCTCTGCTAAACTTGTGCAGTAAAGCTGCAGAAGAGCAGAGATTCAAAACTGAATTCACCTCTGTCCTCAGTTTTGAATATTTTAGTCCTCATGGGCATGATCCGATCTCTGACAGCCAGTATGGTATGGACTACAGATTCACAATGACTCTTGCTAACTTTGCTCTGATTAGCAGTGATTCATATTCAGAAGAAGACTCTTGCAGAGCAAGACTGTTCCTTTCATTTTTGTTTTCCCGCTCAAGACAGAATCCTCCTACTGCTCGGGTAATCCTTTTAATAGGCAAACAGGGCATACAATGTGATATTGATATAGATGAACTTTAATTGAACCAGCTTTGCAGGAACATAAGTCAATAATCTACAGCAAGCCATTGATGAACATTTCATTGACAATAATGACGCAGAAACTACTATCAGGCAGAATGTGGGAGAATTGGGAACTAATTGAGAACATATAAGCTATGCAAGTACACAATAGTGACAAATTAGGGAGCATTTTGACAAAATGAAAACTGTTTGATTTTGTTGCGAATTTTAGAGCACTGAAAATCCATTGGAATAATCAAAATAAGCTTCCACAAATTTAAATGCCATCAGGATGAACAGAAATAAACATGAAGTAAAGCATTTTTAATAATAATTGTTAATAAAGGTTACCCTCCTGTGTGGGTGTAGAGCAATAGTTTCCAACCAATATGCCGTGGCACACAGACGTGCTGTGAAGCCATCCCCAAGTGTGTGGCGAAACAAAGATTCAACATGATTCAAAGTTCATGAAATTAAACTACCACTAATCTTCGTTTCAAGCTCTGAGGTTGGCACCTCCAAGACCTGAAAAATCTTGGGCCTCCTTTGCACGCAGTAAATGGGAAACAGTGTGGTTTAGATTTTTATATTGGTCAGGCCCATGTGCCAATGGAACTTTGAGCTGAAGACAAAAGATCCCAGGCACCCCCACAAAAAGCACAAATTCATAAAGTGTGCAAAAACCCTGGAAGAAGCAGGAGAGAAAGGGAGAAGTTAAAAACAAGCTCCCAGTTAGGAAAAAAGACAGAGAAAATAGAACGTGTGCTTCAATTTCTTTTTACAGCAGAGAGTGTGCTATGACATACATAAGGTTAGGAAGCATTGCTGTACATTGAGTATCAGCAATAAATAAAGAATCAAATTATTTGAAATATGGTGCTGTCATCAGCTCCTTAAAGTAATCTGGATGGCAAAGAGGCATGATGCGGAGATGCCGACACGGGACTGGCGTAAGACAGAAAGCAATCCCACAACACCAGCTTAAATTCCAAACTGGTTTATTTGGAGCAAAAGCCACAAGCTTTCGGGACAAGCTGTCCCTTCAGGGAGCCATCTGACTCCCAGCCACCTGACGAAGGGACAGCCTTTCCCGAAAGCTTATAGCTTTTGCTACAAATAAACTTGTTTGGACTTTAAGCTGGTGTTGTGGGATTTCTTTCTGTTCTGGCAAAGAGGCACAGTGACCAATTCTTTAAGAATTAGCTGTAAAGATGAATTTGAAAGGGACTATAATCAATGCAAAAAGATTTTTTGATATATAGGGTGGAATTTTCCCAAAAAATGACTGAGACTGAAATTCTCCCGTCTTTCTCGTGGTGGGATTAATAGCAGGTGGGATAGAAAATTCGACAAGTTCAAAGATCCATTGAGTTCAGCCGAGAATTCCTGGTCTTGGGCTGCATGTGGCCAGAGAATCCTGCCCTAATTGTCATTTTGGCTGAGAAAACCAGGGTGAAACATGATGGCACTGATTGCAATTTTCCAAAATGTAGTCTTTTTTTTGGGAAAATTATGAGTTTTTCTAGAGGGACATGGCCTAAATACACCAGTAAGCCTAACTTCACAGAAAATCAGGCACCATTTTTAAAGGAGGGCCCAAACTTAATTGAAATTGAGACCCCCCCCCCCACCCATACAGGAATCAGAGACTTTCGTAGTCATTGAAGGGATGTTTACCCAGCACCCTGTCCAACAAAGGTCAGTGGCATCAGGGCATTGGGGCTCTCCCAATGGGTCCTTCTTCATGACCCTCTTTCCGACCCCCTTTCATAACCCCCACTTAATAATATTCCCCCCATATCCCAAACCCCCCATTCTCCACCTCCCTCATGAACCCCCTTCATGATACTCCTTCATGCTCCAATCCACTTCATGACCCTCGCTTTATGACCCCCTTATAAATCCCTCCCACTTCATGCCCCACCTTTCAAACTCCTCATGCCCCAGCACCCTGACACCACAGCTCCCTCAGACTCCACTCCCCTCATGCCCCAGCCTCCTTGGCACTGCCAAATGGGTAATGCCCAGTCATGTCTCCAAACCAAGGAACTGAATGGCCTCCAAGCCAACTCGCTGTGGCCTTCACACCTGGTCTCCATTTGCAGAGATCTCCAGTGATTCACACGGGGTTCAGACTATCCCTACAGCAGGGAAGATCCAGCCATGAACTTACAGGGTGGGAAGCAGATTACGTCTTGAAATGTAGGGTCGGAAGATACTGACAGAGTTTTGTGCTAGTGCAGAATGCGCTGAAACACTCACCCGCGATTCTCTGTCCCTGCACTGCTCTAACGTGTTCAGCGCCAGGCATTTGCGGCAAGAATATTGCTACCATAATTTTGAGCGAGAATAATGTTCAGGGTTTCTGTTCAAATCTGGCAACACACAATACCCTATCATATGCAAAAGATGAGCAGATAAAAAGGATCCAGATAAAAAAGAAATACCTGGCTCAGCTTGAAAAATGCCACATGGACACTTTGGGCCTGATTTTACCATTGCGCTGCACCTATTTTTGGGTGTGAAAACTTGGTAAAGTTGTCCCTGAAGTAAGTAGCATGATTTGGGCCTGCCTCTGCGCTCGTTCACCCATTACCAAGGCTTGAAAATGGCCACAATTGGGCGCGATGGTCATTTAAATGCATTTGCATGCATTTAAATTGACTTAATAGGCTGTACGCCCAACTTAACTGGCACTTCTCCCTTTACCACCGTGTTTGTCCATACAGATTCAGGTGCTCCATCAGTGAGGGTTAGTGAGAAGGTAGGTGCCTAGCGTCCGACGGCTCTCTGCTTGAGATTGGTGGGGGAATGGGGTGGGGAGAAGGTGGATCCACTGCCACTCTGCTTGAGCTCGATGGGGGAAAGGAGGGGTCCGCCGCCACACTGTCTATGATGAGTGGTGGTGAAAGGGGGTCCCCGCTGCCATTCTGCTTGAGATCAGTGGGGAGAAAGTGGGGCGGGGGGTCCACTGCCACACTGTCTATGATCAATAGGAGTGGAAGGGGGTCCACTGCCACTCTGCCTGATATCAGTGGAGGTTAAAGGGGGTCCACTGCCACTCTACCTGTGATCAGTAGGGAGGGAAGGGAGAAGGTAGGTCACTCTGCCCTGAGATCAGCAAGGATGAAGGAGGATCCACTGTCACTCTGCCTGCGATCAGCAGGAGGGAGGGGTCCATGATCAATCTGGGTGGCGGGGGTGTGGGGGATAAGGGGGTGAGTTATGTTGAGGGGGCAATGTCTATGGGGGCCCAGCAGCGGGGTGGCAGGGGAGGAGAATTCTATCATTTTTTTTATCTGTGCACGCACAGTTGGAAGCAGATCAAAGCTGCCTGGTTTCGGGCACATTCAGCCCTGCTCACAGGTTTGTGCAACGTGATTCGAACTCTGATATTTTTGTAGGCAGAGTGCGTATGAGGGTGCCTCAGAACGGGTCTAAACGTCAAATCTGAAACATTCCCAGTTTCAAGTCTGCCTAGTGCTTAAAATCAAAATGTTAAAATAGGGCCCATTATCTTGGATAAAATGCTTCACAGGAAGAGATGATAACATCCACAATTACCATAGTTTAATAAATCAAGTGGTGGAGAACACAAGATTTCACATTTTAAGATATTTATCAAAACCAGAGTAAAAGCCCTATTGACTAAACAATATTTTTTAGGCCATTTATACTTTAAGCTATGGAAAATAAATTGCAGCCCAACCAAAAACCTCACTATCAGATGAATATTACACTGTCCTTTAAGTGAACGTTCAATTCTCCTGAAACCAGTCTAAAATAATTCACAGGTCCTGAGGATTTCCTTCCAATCTTTTCCTTTCCCACCTAGAAACATTTAAATCAAGAATTGCCTTTCACGTTGCTGGTTTTCCTAGAGTTCTCCTTCAACTAAAGCTGTATAAATTTTTCTCATTTCAAATTCTTATGAATCTAGTCTTTGTAATCTGAGCTTGAGTTCAGACCTGCATCCCTGTGCAGTTAACTACAGACATTTTTTAAATTCTTTCCCCTTAGTAGATAGGTTAATAACCAGGATACATAGATTTAAGGTAATAGGTGGGAGATTTAGAGGAGATTTGAGAAAAAGCTATGGGAATCTGGAACACACTGCCTGCAAAGACGATCAAGTGGGACAATGTTCAAGAAACATTTAGATGAGCAATTGAAACACCGTATCATGCAAGGCTACAGGCCAAGTGGGATTAGAATAGATAGGTGCTTGACAGCTGCTGCAGACACATTGGGCTGTCGGGCCTTTTTCTTCACTGTATGACTCTATTAATTGTAATTAATTTCTTCATCCCAATTTAAACAAAGAGCTATAATTAGTTCATATTTTCAGGATGAACCTATGGAACTGCAGGTAAAGAATAAATGCATTTTGTCAGTGAGGAAAACAATAAGCTCATGCAAAGCTTTTTACTCAAAAAAGGAAATTATTTTGACTTTGAGGGCATCAGTTTAATTGCACAGAATAAACAGGAATCTTTAAAATATGGACATAACCACATTTGGCAACAATGAATTCCTTGGCAGCTGTGGCAACCCATAAATTTCCTATGGGTGCTCCAGTTTCCTCCCACAGTCTGAAAGATGTGCCAGATAGGTGCATGGGCCAAGCTAGATTTTCCCTCAGTGTACCTGAACAGGCGCTGGAATATGGCATCGAGGGAATTTTCACAATAACTTCATTGCAGTGTTAATGTAAGCCTATTTGTGACACTCATAAATTAAAAAAAGAAATACTCCAGATGAGGTTATAAACCTTTGCCACAATGGCACCATACTTAAAAATGCAATTATGTTTTTTTCAATGATGAAGTGGCATTCTTAATATCGATGAATTTTATCCCATATTTATAAATGGAAAGAAAATAGCTAACTGAACAACTTTTCTGAGGGAGAATAGGATAATGCCAATTTAAAAGCTAGCAGAAGTCTGACTGGGTAATAAAACACATATCTAAGCTGTCATCACTTTTCAGAATATGATCAGGTGGTGTTTGCTAATCCTGCATCATTTCACATGAGGATGTATTTTTATCTCAACTCACACAAACGTTGTTTCTTGAATGCTGTTCACAGCTTTGAAACATATTCACATTTTTCTGTGTTGAGTACCTGAAAATTGAACATGACTTTGCACTTCTCCCTGTATTTTCCACTCCCATTGCCAAACATGCCATACCGGATGGGAGCAAGAAATCCTGGCCTTAGTAAATCTGCTGTAAAATTTGCTGTGTACGTATTTTAACTGTTGCAACTATTAATGTTGACTTTTGGCTCTGAAAAGACAACAGTGGAAACGTAGTATAATAGAATGCAAAAATGAGTTCCAAACTGACAGTTGAAATAATACCATCTTCAGGTATGTTTCAGTGTTTTATAACGTACTCAGAAGGAGGAATCTTTAAGATCCACCTGTCACTTTTGTCAGGTCCATATCACATGTGAGTGGTATAGTGATTAGGGCCATGTCAATGAATCGCGTGCTTGTGAACACATTTTAAAAGGATTCCATTTTTATTTATGGTAAAGTTTTCCCTGAAACAGAATCAGAACTGCATTTCTGCCTGTTGGTGAAAAAGAAAGGCATGCAAAGTCACCCAGGGGAAGTAGAATCTTGGAAAAGAACGGGTGGTTTTACATATTTTTCATGGGGTGTGGGTTGACTGGCAACTCCAGCTTTCATACTCATCCTACTGAGTGACTTGCCATTTCATAGAGCAATTAAGAGATAACCACACTGCTGTGGATCTGGAATCACATGTAGGGCAGAACAAGTAAGGCGACAGATTTTCTTCCCGAGAGGGCATGAGTGAACCAGACGTGCTTTCATAATAAAAATGGTAGTTTTGTGGCTTCCATTACTGAGACAATCTTCCAATTTTTAATTTATGAATTCATTGATTTTAAACCCCACCAGCATGGTGGGATTTGAACTCACATCCCCAAAGCATTAGCTTGAACCTCTTGATTACTACATCACTATCTCTTCTTAATAAACAAGAGTAAATTTCATTCAGTTATTCATTTGTATTATTGTGACCTGCACATTCATATATAACTTCAAAAGGTTTGATGTGATGAGATGTTGTCAGATGGGTATTGAACTGAAGGATTTAAAACTTATCTGAAGGCATGCGAGAAGAAGTAATGGGTATGGTGACAAAGAATGACAGATGTGAGCACTTAATTTCTAAGTTGAGCTCTGATGTCTCTTGCTGTTATTATTGAGAACTCCTCAGAATGACGGTCCTTCAGATGTTCCAGGTCTTGCTTTCCTGTCTGCAAAGCAACTGGAGGCTTCACCTCAGAGACCTCCTAGCATACACTTTGTAGGATGGTAAAGACATGCATTGTAAGCCACAATAACGTGAAGCACATTGCATAATGTGTCTTGATTTTTCAAGGCAGGAAAACTTTTGCTTTAAGGCTCCTTATGTCTCTGACAACTCAGAGAGATTACAGACCTTTTCAGCAAATCTGGCATTGATATGGCAGAACCTTTGCATTCAGTCACACACAATCTGAATATTCAGCAAATCCTATCCCCTTCTATTAAGAACATTGAAGAACTAACTGTAAAAGATTGAAGTGCTAAATGCCACCTATTGCATCCTGTACTTTGGGAAATCCAGTAATGTAATGCAGCTGGACACCCCTGTCATGATGCTACCGAACTGTTATGCCAAAGTGTATGAAATTTCCAGCTCTTTATCCAGCATGCCAGTTACCCACCTAGTACGTGCTGAGATGGCAGCCTAAGAGATGTTATGTAGATTCCCTGTGATTGTTCAAAACAAGCCACTGGTACTGAAGTGAGAATTTTCATGGCAGAGTGCTCTGATGAGGTAATTTATGCCACAGGTGTTCATGCAACAGCTGGTGAAGCACAATCACTTAGAGTTTCTATTGAGATTTTCAAATGGGTCATGTGGCCTCTAAATTCTTTGCATGGGTAAGATCATAAGATTTCCCAATGGAAAGGGCCTCGGGCAGTTTCTTGGAAGAAAACTCTAGCACGGCACAACAAAATGCTATGAAACGTTTCTGTAAATTTAACAATAACGCCTCAGTGTCATGATACTGCAGGTCTAAAGTAAAGTATTTTTGCTCATATTACTGGTACCACATATACATTGTTTCACTTATCACCAGTTACCCAGGGTGCAACGAGGACATGATTTGTGGTTTTTGACATTCTAATATATTTCCTCCGCATTATTATTTTTAATAATCTTCTTGAAACATTGATACAACTACTTTCAGAGGGCTCTGATCTTGAAGGAAACAACAGGATAGTAATAGGCCTCAATGCTGAATCAACCTCCATAATGACAGTCTCCTTTGAATTGCACCTCAAATTTATCAGAAACACAAAGGCAAAACCAAATTACTGAGGATGTTGCAATCTGAAACAAAATCTCAGCAAGTCTGACAGCATCTGTGAAGAGAGAACAGAGCTAATGTTTTGAATCTGGATGACTCTTCACCAGAATTTCTGATGAAAAATCATCCAGACTTGAAACATTAATTGTATTCTGCTCCACCAATGCTGTCAGACCTGCTGAGATTTTCGAGCATATTCTGTTTTTGTTCCCAGAAATCACACCAGAATTTGGGCCTAGTGTTCAAATCTTTGTTTAGAATCTGAAACCATTGTCCAATAATAAAAAGAAAGAAAGATGAGGATAAACATGTATAATATATTAATACTACCTGCAAATATCTTAAAAAGGAATTTATACTCAACTGATTACATTGAAGGGCAGTGACAGTTTTTGTTCAGTGCTGTGAGCATTTTTCACATGCTGACAAGCAGGATATCACAATTAACACAAAGATAAATGAGCAGTTAATCTGAGTTTGGTGCAACAAACACTTATTCTTCTGTAATATCCTTCCATCTTGTAGGTTGATGGTTAATGTCATAGTGGTCAATTCCGTGTTTAACATGATCTGGTGTGATTCAGGAGCCTCCCTCTGGAATGGCTCTCTCTGTCACATTTTCTGTAGAGAAAGATAGCAGGTTGAAAGGCACACAATCTGCTGACTCTGTTTTCCCAGAGCCCTCTTCTCAGCCGGCTGAATATTTTCTTTCTGCTCACCTCTTCCCGTGCCTTTCTAAGCAGTCAGCCACCAGAGGCCATCGTAGAGTACAACTGTCTTCCAGTTGTCAGCATCAATGACTGCCAACTTAATATGTCACTTGCAGATGTCCTTGGAGTAAAGAGTAGATGCTGAGAAGGTTATGACCAAGTGGCTGGTTCATCGTATAGAAAGTCTTGGGGTTTACAGCCATCGTCCATTCAAGGAATGTGGTTGTATCTCACCCTGCATCAGCACTGATGTTTGTTGAGAGCTTCATTATTGCTTTAAACAGGAGTGTTGATGTTCATGCATTAAGTCTGCTATACGCAGTGGGCAGCAAATCCAATCTCTCTATTTAGAAAAACAGAAAGTCACTTAGCAACTGTCTCTCCTAATTGTTAGCAATTACATCCAGAATCTTATCACTATGGCAATTGCACTTTAACAAGGTGTAAACAGCAGATTGAATCTGCTTGATGTCTCTACTTAGGATGAGTTTTAAATGAATAAAGACAAGTCGGCAACATTTGCCCAATAAGGTGAGAGTAAATGTCCTTGACATTAAGGCATCATTTGATCATATGTATCATCAATGAGCACTGGCAAAACTGGAGTCAGTGGGAATCAGGAGGAAAATACTTCACCAGTTGCAGTCATACGTAGCACAAAGGAAGATAGTTGTAATTGGAAATCAGTTTTCTCAGTCTTAGGACATCACAGCTGGAGTTGTTCCAGGTAGTTTCCTAGGCCAAACTATCTTCAGCTGCTTCATTAATGACCTTTCCTCCATCACAAGGTCAAAGTCAGAGTATTCGTTGATGATTGCACAAAATTTGGGACCATTCATGACTCCATCGATACTTGGGACCATTCATGACTCCATAGATACCATAGATCTGTGCAGCAAGATCTGGACAACATTCAGGGATTGATAAGTGGCAAGTAAGATTTATGTCACATAATTGCCAGGCAATGATCATCACCCGCAAGAGAGAATCCAACTAAGTCCCCTTGAAACTCAATCGCATTATCATCACTGAATCCCGTGAGCAAAATCCTAGGAGTTATCATCGGCCAGAATTCTGAACTGGATGAGTTGAATAAATATTGTGGCAAAAGAGCAGGTCAAAGGCTAACAATTCTGTGCTGAATAATTCACCTACCAACTCCCCAAAACTTGTCCAGCATCTACAAGACACACTCCAGGAGTGTGATGGAATACTTACCATTTGCCTGGATGAGTGCATCTCCATCAAAACTAAGCTCAACATCATTCAAGCTTGGCTGGCACCCCATCCTTGACTTCAACATCCATTCTCTCTCCCATTGACACACGGTGGCAGCAGTGTGTACCATCTAAAAAATGTACTGCAGCAGTTCACCAAGGCTCATTTGACAACACCTTCCAAATTTATAATCTCTATTACCTAGAAAGATCAGGTAATAGATGAACGGGAACACCATCACCTGCAATTTCCCCATCACTCGCCATTTTGACTTGGAAGTATATCACTGTTCCTTCATTGTCACTGCATTAAAATCCTGGAACTGCCTGGAACAGCATTGTGCACCTACCAATACTATATGGACTGCAACAGTTCAAGAAGGTGGCTCACCACAATCTTTTCAAAGGCAAATAGGGATAGGCAATAAAAATACTGGCCTTGTCAGCAGCATCCACATGCTGTGAAAATTTAAAAAAAGCTCATGTTGTGTCTGTGATGGGATTACAATTGGTTGATATCGCCTCAGATGCCAGGGAGGATCTTTGCTCTTCATGCGACATTTAATGTTCATGTCAACCACTGGAACAACAACAAAAACTTACATTCATATCACATCTTTTTATAACAAAACATTTCAAGGTGCTTCACAGAAGAGTTGTGTAAACAACAATTAGATACTGAGTCACATGAAGTGATATTTGGATGGATGCACAGATGCTTGGTCAAAACATTCTCTCCTGCTCACCTGCCCCGAGACTGGAAATTCCAGTTCAAGGTCAATGAACCTGTCAAATCTTCACCTTACTCGTGATGATTCCTGCGGCGAGTAGGACTGGAAATTTTAACCTGTTGGTCTTAAAGAAGGAAAGCGAGGCAGATAAGTGAATGTTTTACGAAGAGAATTTCAGGAGTTTATGGCCTAGGCAGTTGGAGACAAGTCACAAATTCTGGAAGGTGAGGAGGTCAACATTGGAAGAGTATAAATGTCTTGGAGGTTTGAGTGTTCTCATAAAAGGAACTGAGAAAATTAGCATATATAGCAAGCAATTTGGAAGGTAAATGATACATTGCCTTTTCTATGAGGAGATTGGAATACAAGAGAAAAACACATCTTGCCACAGTTGTACTGAGTTTTGGTGATACTGTGTGAAGTTTTGGTCTCCACATTTAAGAGAGAATATATTTTCATTGGAGATGATACAGCAAAATTTGACTAAATTGATCCCTGGGATAATGGGGTTGTCCCATGATGAGAGGCTGAGAAAATAAACCTTTTGTTCTCTGGAGTTTAAAAGAATGAGAGGTGATCCCATTGAAACCTAGGGTGAATGCCGAGAGGTTGTTTCCATTGGTTGGGGAATTTAAAATACAGGGGCACAGTATCAGGTTATCAGGCTAATCGTTTGGACTGAGATTACGAAAAATAACTTCATTTAAAAAGAGTATGAATTTTTGGAATTCTCCATGCCAGAGGGTTGATTTTATTTATTAGTATCACAAGTAGACTTACATCAATATTGCAAGGAACTTACTATGAAAATCCCCTGATCACCACACCCTAGTATCTGTTCGAGTACATAGAGGGAAAATTTGGCACAACCAATTCATCTAACCAACATATATTTTGGAGTGTGGGAGAAAATCGGAACTCCCAGAAGAAACCCATGCAGACATGGGGAGAATATGCAGACTCCACATAGACAGTGATCTAAGCCAAAATCGAACCCAGATCCCTGGCGTTGTGAGGCAGCAGTGCTAACTACTGTGTTACCATGGGTTGTAGATTCTGCAACTTTGAATATATTTAAGATTAATGCAGACAGATTTTTGATCTCCCAGGAAATTGTGGGGTATGGGGAGCAGCTGGAAAAATGTAGTTTTAGCCCAAGATCAGCCATGAATGTTTTGAATGGTGGAGCAGGTTCGAGGGGCCAAGTGGTCTGCTTATACTCCTATTTCTTATGTTCTTGCGAATATTGGCTGCACAAGATTACAGAGTAAGAAGTCTCACATCAGACTAAACTCCAACAAGTTTATTTGGTAGCAAAAGCCACCAGCTTTTGGAACACTGCTTCTTTGTGAGTTGAGTGGGAATTCTGCTCACAAACAAGGCATATAAACTCAATTTCCAAAATGATGGTTCAAATGTGAATCTTTCCAGGTTATTAAGTCTTAAAGGTACAGACAATGTGAGTGCTGAGAGGGTTAAGCACAGCTTAAAGAAATGTGTATTGTCTCCAGCCAAGAAAGATAGTAGGATTTTGCAAGCCCAGGCAAGTTGTGGGGATTACAGATAGTGTGACATGAACCCAAAATCCTGACTGAGGTTGGCCTCGCGTGTGAAAATTGGCTATCAGTCTCTGCTCAGCGAATCTGTGTTATCATGTTTTGCTTACCTGAAGATCAGAGGCTGAATGCCCATGACCACTGAAGTTTTCCCCAACAGGAGGAGAAAGCTCTTGGCTAGCGATTGTCGAGCAGTGTTCATTCATCCTTTGTCATAACATCTGCACGGTCTCACCAATGTACCATGCCTCAGGACATCCTTTCCTGCAGCGTATCAGGTAGACAACGTTGGCTGAGTTGCAGGAGTATGTACCATGTACCTAGTGGATGGTGTTCTCACGCGAGATGATGGCATCTGTGATCATGGTGTTGTGGACACTGTTCTCTGAAGGCTGGGTAGTTTGTTGCGGACAATGGTCTGTTTGAAGTTGTGCAGTTGTTTGAAGGCAAAAAGTAGGGGTGTTGGAATGGCCTTGGAAAAATGTTTGTCTTCATCAATGACATGTTGAAAGCTCTGGAGAAAATGTCATTGCTTCCCTGCTCTGGGGAAGTACTGGATGACGAAAGATACTCTGTCTGCCGTGTTTGTCTTCTGAAGAGGTTGGTGCGGTTTTTCTCTTTGCACATCTGAACTGTTGATCGATGAATCGAATGCCATATCCTGTTCTTATGAGCGCATCTTTCAGCATCTGGAGGTGTCTATTGCTATCCTCCTCATCGAGCAGATCCTGTGTATATGGGGAGCTTGTCCAAAGGGGATGGCTTCTTTAGCATGTTCAGGATGGGAGCTCAATAAGTGGAACATCGTGAGATTATCCGTGGGCTTGCGGTATAGTGAAGTGTTGAGGCGACTGTCCTTGATGGAGATGCGTGTCCAAGAATGCAACCAATTCTGGAGAGTAGTCCATGAGAGTCTGATAGTTGGATGGAACTTGTTGATATCATCATATAGTTGTTTCAGTGATTGTTCACCGTGTGTCCGAAGAAAGAAAATGTCATCGATATGTCTAGTGTATAGCATCAGTTGAAGGTCCTGTGCAATGAAAAGGTCTTATTCTAACTTGTGCATGAAGATGTCGGCATATTGAGGTGCAAATTTGATCCCCATGTCAACATGTCATTGATAAAGACAAACATCTCGCCAAGGCCATTCCTACACCCCTACTTCTTGCCTCCATACAATTAACAACCTCAAACAGACCATTGTCCGCAGCAAACTACCCACCTTCAGGAGAACAATGACCATGACACCACACAACCTTCATAGGAACCTCTGCAAGACATGCTGGATCATCGACATGGATGTCATCATCTCACATGAGCATATCATCCACCAGATACATCGTACGTACACTAGCAACTCAGCCAACGTTGTCTACCTGATATGCTGCAGGAAAGGATGTCCTAAGGCATGGTACATTGGGGAGGCCATGCTATGACAATGGATGAATGAATACCGCTCGACAATCACTAGGCAAGAATGTTCTCTTCCTGTTGGGGAACACTTCAGTGGTCACAGGCATTCAACCTATGATCTTTGGGTAAGCATTCTCCAAGATGACCTTCACAACACACGACAGCGAAGAGTCACAGAGCAGAGACTGATAGCCAAATTCCACACAGAGGAGGACAGACTCAACCGGGATCTTGGGTTCATGTCACACCATCTGTAATCCCCACAACTTGCCTGGGCTTACAAAATTTCGCTAACTATCCTGGCTGGAGACAATACACATCTCTTCAACCTGTGCTTAACCCTCTCTCCACTCATATTGTCTGTATCTTTAAGACTTGATTACCTGTAAAGACTTGAATTCCAACCATTATTTTGTAAACTGAATTTGTGTCTTTATATATCCTGTTTGTAAACAGAACTCCCACTTACCTGACGAAGGACCAGCGCTCTGAAAGCTAGTGGCTTTTGCTACCAAATAAACCTGTTGGATTTTAACTTGGTGTTGTGAGAGTTCTTACTGTGTTTACCCCAGTCCAACACTGGCATTCCCAAACGAAGATTACAGAAGCAGAGAAGGATGAGATAATATCAAGGTTGAACACTGTGGTTCAATCTCGGACCGTTGTTCGGGAGAGAGCTGAAGCTAGGGAATTGGAGATTGCAGCAGGGACCAACGACAATGGACTGAATATTTATTCTCTAGTCGGGGAGTGGGGGATTAGAAAAATTCTCAGCTTAACCCACCCATCTCAGGAAAAATTGTCAGGAAAGATGGAATCTTCATTGTGTGTTGCTGTGGAAAGATGGATGTTAGCTGCAGTTGGGCTAGCTGACAAAGAAAAACGTTTGGAGGCATCAGCAAGGTTAGCCAAGTGTCAGGTGGGCTGTTTAAAAGGGCCACTTTGGTGCTGTGGGACTTTGTTCCAGTTATAATGAAAAACCTAAGGCCATCCAGCCCTCACTTCACCACCCTCTCACCCCCACATACAACTCTCCAGGACCATTCATGCCACTTCATGCTCTCCGCCCATCCTTATTGCCCCTCCAATGGCCTCTGTGCCTATTCACCCTCTTAACACCATAAGGAATCAATAAACCCTATGGTGATAACTGGACATGTAAATTGCTTATAATATAATAATATTGCTAACTTTGCACTAACTTAAAAAAAGGTCGTACTCTGCCACAGGCCACAAAAAGGTTCAATCATGCAAACCTTTCAAAGGATTGACAGTTGAAACTGCAAGCAGTTGAACCTCTTTACCTTGTATAAATAAACATTACGCAATATACTACAGAGATCATACTGTTGGAGCTGTCAATCAAGCAATATTGTTTCTGGGCCTCAGGTACGGGAACGAGTGTCTGGCCTCTCGACCAAGAACGCGTAATGGGACTTGGTCAGGAGCATGGGCTTATGACCTGATTCAGCCCACAGGCTTAAAGGCACTCCTGAAAATCAGAAAACTTGGCAATGCGATTGTGAATTCCTGAAATGGGTCCCGGCTATCATTTTCACTCCTCCAAGGAGTCTCTCTAAATACATGAAAATCCAGCCCAAACATCTTCAGTTTTCTCAATATTTACAAGGAATATATGTTTGGCCATCATGTACTGGGTGGTGGATAAGCAGTCTAATAATTTAGCAACAGTGGAGGAATTGAGAAAACTATTGTTGCAGTGTGTCATCAGCATTCATATGCAAATTAATGCTGTTTTCAGATAGTGTTGCTGACGGTCAAAATGTAAATGAGAAACACGGGAGGTAACAGTGTGGGAATGGAATGAGAAACCATTGCAGATATTATTAGGTAAGAATGGAACAATGCAAATGCAGTTCCAGCTGGCTGGATGACGGTGGAGAACTGTTGGTGAACCATGTCAAGGGTTGCAGATATAAGGAGAAGGATAAGAGGAAGAAGGGTCTTCCATATTATAGTCAACTAACATATCATTTGTGACTTTAAGAGCCATTTCAGCACTGTGGCTTGGGCAGAGGAAACTCACATTTAACGCCTCATTGAAAAGCATACTTCAAAAGTCCTGGATTATCAGCCTAGATTACATGTTCAATTTCTGGAATGCAACTTGAAATCAGCCCACTCAGTCAAGAGGTCTACCCACTGAAATAAGCTGATGAAAAGCCAGTTATACTAACAAAAACATCAAATAAAATGAAAAAGAACCCCTGTTTGAAAGGTTTTGTAATAGCATATGCTTGAATACTGTGATGTTGCAGTATATTCAAACAATTAAAGTGTCTAAATAGTTCATTGAAGGTATCAAATGAAAGTCCCAATGGCTTCAGAGGGTGAATACAAGGACTAATTTTTATTATCATTGCTTGGGTGGCACAGTTATTAGCATTGCTGGTTCACCAAGGACCCAGGTTCAATTTTGAGCTCGAGCGACAGTGTGGAGTTTGCACATTGTCCTCATTTTCAAAATGGGTTTCGAGTGCTCCGATTTCTTCCCACGCTCCAAAGATGTGAGGGATAGGTTCACTGCCCCTTGTGTCAGAGCAGTTAGCAAGATAAATCTGTGGAGTTACAGGGATGGGGCCTGGGTGGATTGTTGTTGATGCAGGCTGTTTGAATGATTTCCTTTTACACTATAGGAATTCTATGATTCTGTGACAGAATGGCAGAACCAAATACTTTCTTGTATTAAACCCACCAGATACTTGTTTCCGACTAAATGATTTACTCTGCCCATTTGCCGTCCAAATAGTGAAGGGAAAAATCCTGTGGATTGATGTAGCGTTGGGATGCGTCAAATAGGAAGAGGATAGTGCTTGTTAGAAATGACTCTCGTGCTTTGATAGTTTGCCTACATTCTCTATCCAAGAGAATAAACAATTCACTGAGATATTTGTTGATGTGTTGCACATCAGTACAACCCACTGTCTCCAAATGAAAATCAGAGGAGGAAACACTGACAAACTATTGGTCAGAATAGTTTGAACTTCACAACCAACATTTCTTAACTTATTCCAGAGAACTTATGAATGTTTTATTTGATACTGACTCCCATGGTTTCCCACATTGCAGGCAGGAATCACAGTTTTTCTTGGATCAAGAGTTCACATAGACCCATACTTGGTCAAATGCTTTAATTGGATTCTACTGAGTCATTTGGGAGGATCCACAATGCTCTTTGCTGCCTTGAAGTAGAAAGTACAATTTGCTTGTCAGTTGATTGGTGAGCAGGATCAAAGACATTGGGGGATTAATTAGTCTTAATAATATAATAGTATAGTTACAGTAATAATCAAATTGTTCCTATGATATACAAAAGGAATTGTGTCATTTTGCTCATATTTTATTCAATACTCTACACAATGAAATACATTCTTAGTCAGACAAAGACATATTCAATGAACAACAAAACACTAAAGAGAATCTTCTGAAGAAAATTCCCTGTATGGCACATACAAAACTCTTGTTGTGTCAATGCCGTGAAGAAAGTAATGCAAAATGTTTCTCAGTTGACTGAATTATTAATGCTCCTTTGTGAATATATGGAAAAATGTTTATGTTGTCATATTTACCAACTGAGATGATGAAATGGCTCTTAGAGGCTTAATCTTCTACGTAATCATTTAGCGATTTCATCAAACGCTTTAAGAATTAGAAAGTATTAAATATGATGAATTGATCAAATCCAGCTTTCCACAATGTTTCCACATATAAGGTAGGAAGAGTTGTAGCTTCATGAATACTGCACTTGAATTAATTCACTTTTATTTTTATTCACTGGGATTTGCATTTGGAGGGAAAATACATAAAGTGTGTTTGCAATTTCTGTTTGAAAATGTTAAATCCCAGCCTCAGATCTTTTTTGTCAGTACTAATGTCCTACCTCTCATTCTCATCAAGGCAGCAATATCGTTCCACAACAATTAGTACAATTAATCCATCTCATCTGCAGGCTGACATCAGCCCATTTGATTTCACATGCATTAGGCATGAGAAAGAAAGCTTCATTATACCTCATATTCTAAACAACATTGTTTTACAAAACCTTTGCTCAGCCAAGACAAAACAGGCTACCTGGATTGCCATGGTGACAAGGGTTCCCATGTGGAACAGGACTTGCTTTTTACAACACCTCTTTCAACTGATTGTTGATAGATTTCTGGTAATAAGAAAAAAAGTTTCATTCTAATTGGCTGGCTTGCATTTTTTTTGTCCCGTAAGAATAGATAATGAAGTTATTTGTATTTTTTCTGACAACAAACAACACAGCAAATTTAGTTCAAGGTCACAGATGAAGAATCAGGTACTTCAGGGGCTGCTCCTTCCCACTGGAGCAGTATTGTGTCTGTTTTACTTGTCTTAGACAAGGAGATATTTGATGAAGTGAGTTAAACAGGGACTGGCTAATTGTGCCAATAAACACCTATGTTTTTGCTGGCTTCAAGTATCCCCTCAAGTGGGCCATGTTCCGTGGAAGATGTGCTTGGTCTTGACTGATTTTCATGGATGAATAACATCTCTCTCTGCTTGCTGCTGAGCTGTGGAGTGCAACCATTTGTTATCTGTTCACAAGACAACAAGCCTGTGGGACCAAGCAGCACAGACAGAAGCCAGCACGACTGACCTGTCCCTTACATATCACTGACCCAAACAAAGTTCTGAAGAATATAGTGGCAAAATGCCATTGTGGAGAGACATCAACAAAACACGAGCTGAGAATGCTATTTGTTGCCTTGCCATTTCTTTTAAGTAGTAGACCTTACATGTTCTTTGGATATGACATTTCTTCATATTTGCATTTAAGGCCTCGTTGAAATATCATCAGCCTATCAGGTGACTCTACTACGCTGTCTGCACATTTTGTACTTTCTTTGCACAGTCCCAGTTGTTCACTTTCTTTGGACAGTAAATCTGCTGTGTCCCTCTAAAAAAAATCCTAAAAGTACATTAGACCCTTAAGAAATACATTTTTCTTAGAATCAATCCTGAAAAAACACTTCATATTATACCTTCCAGACATAATGCGAAATACAGAATACAATGGAAGGTCAAAAAAATGCATGTCAAGCATTGTCTTCATTTTTATTTCACACAAGAATATTTACATTTATATAGTGCCTTTAATGCAGTAAAACACACCAGATAGTTTCACATGATGATTATCAAACAAAATATTGAAACTGAGCAACTGTTCAGATGACGATCAAAAGTTTGATTAAACAAGTACATTTTGAGGAGTGTTTTAAAAGATGAAAGGGAAGTTCAGAGCTTTAGGGAAGAAACTCCCAGGCTTAGAGTTCAAAGAATAACATCAAGGAAGTGCAAGAGGCCACAAGTAAAACACACAGGTATGGTGGAAAGTTGTTGGATTGGTAGAGATTCTTGAGATGACCCTTAGTGTGTACAGTTGATACAGTGAGTTGGGGGATATTCCACCTTATAACTGAAAGCGAAGTATGATCAAGGCTGTTAGTGACAGAAAAAGTCAAAGAAATTCAGCATAACCTCCTTGCCCTTGTATTATATGCTCCTTCAAATAATGCCCAGAATACTGCATATATTATTAACTGCTCTCTCCACTTGTCCTGCTACTTTAAATGACTCATGCACACATATACTCACATATTTCTGCTTCCAAACTCCCTTCAGAATTATATTCCTTATTTTATATTGTCTATCCATCTTCTTCCTACCAAAGTGCTTCCCCTCTCACTTCTCTGCACTGAACTTCATCTGTCGCCTGTTTGCCCATTCCAGCAAATTGAATGCTCTTTTGAAATTCCACACTGTCTACCTCACAGTTTAAAATGCTTCCAAGTTTTGTGTCATGTACAAACCTTGAAATTGTCCCAAGATCTAGCGCATTACTAATATCAGAAAAAGTAAGTCCCAATACTGACCCCTGGGAACTCTACTGCAAACCTGCCTCCAGCCTGAAAAATATCCATTAACAATTATTCACTGATTCTTATTAAGCTGTCAATTTTCTATTCACTTTGCTTTTTCCCTCTTATCCTTTAACTATAACTTTTCTCACTGGTCTGTTGTAGGGCACTACATTGAATGCCTTTTGGAAGTCCATATTCACCATATCAGAGGCAATACCCTTATCAATCTATTTTACTACCTCTTCAGAAAACTCCAGTAAGCTAGTCAAACACAATTTCCCCTTTAGGAATCCAAGCTGCCTCTTCCCAATCAATCCACATTTTTCTATGTGACCATTAATTCAATCTTGATAAATTGTTTCTCGGAGTTTCCTAACCATTGATATTAAACTGATTGATCTCTAATTGCACGGCTTATCTTTACATTATTTTTGAACAAGGGCTGACTGCAATTCTCCTGTTCCTGGCAGCTCACCTGAGTCCAGGGAAGACAACAATTTTCGCTCTTACCTCCTTAAATATCCTTGGATGCACCTTAACTGGTTCTGGTGCTTTGTCAACTTTAATCACTGACAGACTATCCAACACCTCCACCTAATGAATTCTGAACTCTTCTCATGATCAAATTTCTTCCTTTGTATCCATTGTCTCGATAAATCATTGATAAAGACAGATGCAAAGAATTAATTTAATGCTTCAGCCATGCTCCCTATCTTCATGTGAAAATTCCCTTTTAAATTCCTAATAAGCTCTACTCTTCCTTTTACCAGCATTTATCTATTTATGTGCCTATCAAAGAATTTGGGATTCTCCCTTCATGTTGACTGACAATCTTTTCTCAAAATCCCTTTCACCTTTCTAATATGTTTTTTCACTTCCCCTCTGAACTTCTGTATTCTTGTTGGTTCTCAATTGTATTTTCAATCTAGCAGCCTGTCACAAACACACTTTTACTTCTTTATCTTAATTTCTATCTCCTCTTTTTGGCAGCATGGTGACACAATGCTTACCACTGCTGCCTCCCATTCCAAGGACCAAACACTTATGTTCAATTCAGGTTCACGCCTAATTTCTCACTTTTCACAACCTACCGGGCCCGGGTATCTGGTGAGATCAGCTTCATGCCCATTCAATTGAAATATTATGAGCTTGCAATGTGATTGCCAGGCTCACTTGCCTCGAGGGTCTCGCTGGTGAATGTCCTCACTGGCAAGTATCGGTTGGGCTGCCATCAATGGTGATCTGTTGTTGTGGCCTCTCCTATATGATCAGAGGCTATTGAGGCCCCCTGGGAGTTTGGGGGCAGGGAGCAATGCCCCTTGGGTAGTAGAAGCCTGGCACCGCCAGCCTGGCACCATGGCACTGCCCACTGGGCACCAGGCAGCACACTCTGCAACTGGGATTGGGGGGGGAAGCTGCATATATTGCAACTGACAATCAACTAAGGGGAGGGGCAGTAATCAATTGGGGTGGGCAGTGGTGGGGGTTAACAATTGGCCAGGCTAGCGGTTTAGTGGGGGACTGATTTGCCAGGAGGCCAGTGATCGCTGCATAGGAGTGGGGGTGTTGCAACATACAGGGGATGGAGGTGACTGACAGTTCTCTTTGTGTTGTTGCACAGAACAGAGATCTTTATGCAAGCACGTGTGCCCTTGACTATCATCTGCTGGCTTTCCCGTGAGCTTAGACCCCACCCCATCCCTCGACTGATAGGAAACAGATTTAGCATTAGTTTTTGAACAGAGTGGCATAAGATTGGACTTGTGGCCTCGTTGGAAAAAACAGATCTGAAACTCACTCATTTTCACGCCCATCCAGGACATAGAATGTTTTTGGAAAAACTGCCCCCAATGGATTGAATGGCCTCCTTCTGTGTGCCTTTGTAACAGATACATTAACGAGAAGAAATCAAGTCAGTTTTTCCCCTTACCAGTTGCCAAAGATCTAGTCTGGCAGTTGTATCTTTCAAGGCTTCGCTAGCTTTGTCATTCATGAAAGTAACAAATGATTCATTACGATGCATATTGAAGGTTTCCACCCTCATTATGTTCTGTGTTTTTGTGATCCTCAGTGCATCTTCTAAGTGATGCTCGGCATGGAGAATATTGATTTAACTGCTGACTGAGGGTGGTGGGTGGTAATCAGCAGGAGATTCCCTTGCCCATATTTGATCTGATGCCATGAGGTTTTATGAGCTGTTAGTGAAGAGGATAATGAGCACAATGAGCTAAGCTTGGTGTGTTTTGCTGTATTTCAGTCTGACGCCTAGATCCAAGCTAAACCATCTGCCTGGTTTTACTCTTCATATGTTTTCTGTAGCAACTTGCTAGGCCATCATGGAGCCCAGTTAAAAGCCATCCATATCGCTGTGTGTTCGAGTGACATAGGCCCAGACCATGTGAGGACTGCAGATTCCCTTTCCTGTAAGCCATTGGTAACAATAAGACTTTGTCAACAATCTTATGGTCACCAAATGATACAAGTTTTTTTTTATTCCAAGTTTATTTTGTTAAGCAAATTCAAATTCCCAGGCTGCCATGCTGGGAGTTGAATTCATCCCTCAGTACCATTCGTTTGGATTTTTAGATTACTAGCTCAAAAGCAAAACTATTATACTACTCTACCTGATACCTGATGAAGGATATCAGGAATGGAAAGGATTATAAGAGGTAAGATTTATAATCATCTCAAAAAGAATAATTTGATTAGAGATAGTTGACACGGTTTTGTGAAGAGTAGGTCGTGCCTCACAAAACGTACTGAGTTGTTTGAGAAGATGACCAAAAAGGTGGATGAGAGTAAAGTAGTTGATGTGGTGCATATGAATTTCAATAAAGCATTTGATAAAGTTCCCCACGGTAAGCTATTGCAGAAGATATGGAGGCATGGGATTGAGGGTAATTTAGCAGTCTGGATCAGAAATTGGCCAGCTGTAAGAAGAAGAGGGTGGTGGTTGATGGGAAATGTTCATCCTGGAGTTCACTTACTGGTGGTGTATCGCAAGGATTTGTTTTGGGGCCACAGCTGTTGTCATTTTTTAAATGACCTGGATGAGGGCGTAGAAGGATGGGTTAGTAAATTTGCAGATGACGCTAAAGTCAGTGGAGTTGTGGACAGTGCAGAAGGATGTTGCAGAGTTACAGAAGGACATAGATAAACTGCAGAGCTGCGCTGAGAAGTGGCAAATAGAGTTTAAGGAAGATTCACTTTGGAAGGAGTAACAGGAGTGCAAAGTACTGGGCTAATGGTAAGATACCAAGAGCAGAGAGATCCCGGTGTCCATGTGCATAGATCCCTCAAAGTTGGCACTCAGGTTGATACGGTTAAGGCGGCACATGGTGTGTTACATTTTATTGGGAGAGGGATTGCGTTTCGGAGCCATGAGATCATGTAGTAGCTGTACAAAATTCTGGTGCAGCTGCATTTGGAGTACTGCATACAGTTCTGGTCACCCGCATTATAGGAAAGATGTGGAATCATTGGAAAGGGTGCAAAGGAGATTTACCAGGATATTGCCTGGTTTCGTGGGAAGGTCTTATAAGGAAAGGCTGAGGGACTTGAGGCTGTTTTCGTTAGAGAGAAGGTTAAGAGATAACTTAATAGAAGCATACAAGATGATCAGAGGATTAGATAGGGTGGACAATGAAGGCCTTTTTCCTCGGATGGTGATGGCAAGCATGAGGGGACATAGCTTTAAATCGAGGGGTGATAGATATAGGACAGATGTCAGAGGTAGGTTCTTTACTCAGAATAATAAGGGCATGGAATGCCCTGCCTTCAACAGTAGTGGACTCGCCAATATTAAGGGAATTTAAATGGTTATTGGATAAAGATATGGATGATATTAGAACAGTGTAGGTTAGATGGGTTTTAGATTGGTTTTCACAGGTCGGTGCAACATCAAGGACCAAAGGGCCTGTACTGTACTGTAATATTCTATGTTGTATATAAACAGGATATTTAGCCTGGTTTTGCTCCCTCACAGGTTTTCCCTCTGGAATGCATCACCATCATGCCATTTGGAGATTCCCATTACTTTGGGATCACCCTTCCCATGATTGCACAAATGCCACACAGTCCTGCTCCCTTGTAAAAGTTTATGTTTATTTATCAGAGTCACAAGTAGGCTTACATTAATACTGCAATGAAGTCATGGTGAAAATCCCCTAGTCGCCACACTCTGGTGCCTGTTCGGGCACACTGAGGGAGAAATTTAACATGGTCAATGCACCTCACGTCTTTGGACTGAGAAAGAAAACCAAAGCAGCCAGAGGAAACTCACTGAAACATGGGGAGAACATGCTGATAGTGACTCAAGCCAGGAATCAAACCCAGTTTCCTGGCACTGTGTGGTAGCAGCGCTACTATGCTGCCCCACTGTGACAAATCCTCTCTGATGAATCCTCTGTGAGCAGGATAAAGTGCTCAAGGGGAGAGCAAGCCAAAAAAAAAGGTTTCTCTTCTCCTTCCATTCAATCAAATGACAAAATCTCAGCAAACTTCTACCAAACACAGGAAACATCAACTGCTGCTTCCCCATCCTTGTCCAATAAATGCTGCCAGTCTCTCAACCCCATTGTTTCTGGATACTCTTGCAAAATTCTGAGGGTCTCATAAAATCAATGTCAATTGCTTCTTCAATGATCTCATTGGCTTATATTTCTCATTTAGAGATTGCAAGCTTGGCTTTCCGTTCGCCCCCACTGCAAACTTATTCCAGTGTAATGACATTGGGAGCTGACCTGTTACAATTTACAACTCCCCCATCTCTGTTGCTGTCCATTTTTCAAAGATAAAATTCCATCTTTCACCTTGTTTCTCTCTCCACAGACGTTAAGAAACCTGCTGAATATTTCCAACATTTTCTGTTTTTACTTATCACATTTCAATGTGGCTTTGAAGAACTCTTATCAGACATGATTTACTGTCATTTTACCATTTAAAAAAAATTGTAATTTGAAAGGATTGTTGTATTTTTCTCTTTTGTAACAGGCTGTGCATGCTAGCCAGAGCAATAGATTAACTTTCTGTTGAATATGGTTGTCAAATTTGACATTGATAATCTTTCTGAGCTGTGTCCTGGAAAGTAAGGAGATGATTGTGAGGTCAAATCACAAAGTGGCTGACGATAAGCAGTTGTGTCTCACCTCTATTAAGAGGTACACATTACCTGTCTGCTTAATATGCCACAGCCTGAAGATCTTTTATTTATTTAAACAGCAGCCACTTCACAATCTCGACAAGTTACAAATGGTTCAATGTTTAGTGCTGTCATTTGCAAAGAGATGGATCTTTAACACAATTCTTCTCACCAGATTGTCAATGAAAATCAGGAAGAGGACATGCAAAGGACTGCACTAGTGGATCTTCAGCATTAATTTGTGCCTTGGTTAAAGATTGGCTATGGGCTTGTGTCTGATGCTGCTGACCTCTAATGGAGGCAAATACAATCTCAGAAAACATTCTCCAATAACAACCACAAGGCTGTGCATTCAGATCTAGATTCTATAAATAGTCAAAGGCTTGGAATATATCAAGGATATTGGTGCTCATCTTCTGAATGAGAACTTCCTCCTATTTCTCCTATTTCTACCAAACTTCCTTTTCTTGCTCCATTTCACTGGTTGTTAATGTTTCCTCTCCGACTGTTTCTTTGTACCCTTGCCAGGTTCCTTTCTTATTTAATTTAGTTTTAACACTCTCATAGTAAAGGATGCTGTCAATAAAAGTGACGATAACAAGGTAGAAATTCATGTTCAGTTTGAGGGTGAGATATTTGTGTCTGAAACTAGTCCATTCAACTTTTAAATGAAGACCATTGTGAAGGTATGAAGACAGAGTTTGCTACAAAGAACTTGGAAAATAGGTTAAAATGGTAGAGAAGCAGTGGCAGATATTTAAGGTGATATTTCATAACTCACAACAAAAAGACATCCAATCATGAAAGAAAGGCTTTATGAGGAAGTTGCATCATGTAGTAAATAAGGGAGCAAAGGATGGTTTAGAAAGATTAATAATAGGTCTGAAGAATGGAAAAGATTTAGAAACCAGCAAAAGGATGACAAAAAATTAACAAGGAGGGCAGGATTAAGATATGAGCGTTAACCAGCAAGGAATATTAAAGTAAGATTTTGTGTAAGTATATAAAGTAATTAGGAATAGCTAAAGTAAATGTTAGTCCCTTAAAGGATGAGACTGATGAGTTAACAATAGGAAACAAAGAAGTGGGAAGACAGAAACAGGAAAGTGCTGGGACCTATTATTAAGGGACCAATAGCAGGACATTTGGAGAATCATAGTACAGGCAGGGTCAATATGGTCTTATCAAAGAGAATTGATACATTTGTTAGATAGAGTTCATTGAAGATGTACAGAAGAAGATGCATATAGAGAAGAATCAGTAGATGCAGTATATCTGGATTTCCAAAATGCATTTGATAAGTTATCAAATAAAAGATTACTATATGAGATAAGAATTCATGGTGTCGGGGATTATATGTTGGAATAGTTAGAGGATTGGCTAACCAACAGGACACAGCTGGAATAAATGAGCCATTTTCAGGTTGGCAAATTGTAATTAGGGAAGTACCACAGGAATGAATGTTGAGATTAACTTTTTACACTCTATACTAATGACCTGGACAAAGGGACAGCATCTATTATAACTAACTTTGCTGATGACACAATAATAGAAAGGAAAGCTACCTAGGAAAACTCTTTTTTTAAAAGAGCCTTGCGAACTGGATGTATTATTTATTGAGTTATTTTTGTCAATTTATGGGGTATGGGCATTGCTGCCTGGGCAGCATTTAATTACTTCAGTGTGCATTTCAGAGTCAACCACTTTACTATTGATGTGGCTTCACATTTAGGGCAGGTAAGAATGGCAGAATGCCTGTGAACCAGATAGGTTTTTATGACAATTGTTTCATTTTTTTTAGTTCCAGATTTTTAATGAATTCAAAGTTCACCACCTGCCATGATGGTATTTGAACCTGGGTCCCCAAATCTTGCCCTGGGTCTGTGGATTATTAGTCTAGTGATAATACCATTATGCCACTGCCATGTACCAACAAAGGTGATTGAGGCCTCCTGCGCTAGGTTAACAATGAAGGTCCATGATCATCAATGCATTCTTAGGGCATGGCACCTGAAGCAAGCTGGGACCATTATCCTCATGGGTGCTTTTGCTAATTCCATTGGTGAGGTTTTAAAATGGGGATTGGAACCAAAGAGTTTGCTTGGTTTGGTCAGATTCAGATCAGGAAATGGGAAGTGGAACATTAATTAGTAATGCATTTAGAGACTCAGAAATACAAAAAAATGGTTAAAAAGCATCCAGCAAAGGAAATTGATGGGATCGAGCTGTTTATACTTCAATACAGAGAGTATTACAAACAAGGCAGAAGAACTAAGGACACAGATAAGTACATGGCAGCATGATGTTGTTACTATAATGGAAATGTGCTAAAGGAGGGGCAAAATTGGCAGATTAATGTCCTTGGACAAAGACTTTTCAGACACGATAGAGTAGGTGACTAAACAGGAGTGGGATTGCATTATTTGTTAAAGAATCAATTCCAGTTTTGAAAAGGGATGACACTGAACAGGTTAACAAATGAGGCTTTATGGGTTGAATTTAGGAATAAAAAAGGGACAGGAACATGACTGGGAACGTACTTCAGATTCCTAAATACTGAGAGGGAGAAAGAAGAACATATACATAGATAAATCTCTGCCTGTAGGAATAAGAGGACAATAATAGGAGGAGACTTTAACTATCCTAATATCAACTGCATTCAAAAAATACAAGAAGCACTGAGGTTGAAATGTACATGCACTGTGTCCAGGAAGTTTTTTAAAAAAACACTGATAAGTCCAATGAGAGAAGACTCAACTCTGGATTTAGTCTTGGGGAATGAAGATGGGCAAATGGGTTAAGTGACAGTGGGTGACCATATCGGGGATACTGAGCACAATTCAATTGGCTTTTGTAGTGTTATGGAAAAGGACAGAGATAAATCAAGAGTAAAAGTTTTAACTGGGGGAAGGCAAATTTTACAAATCTGAGAAGTGATTTGGCTGAGGTGGATTGGACAAGATTGCTAAAGGATAAATTAGTGGTAAACCAGTGGGAAGCATAAATGAGTGAAATCTTTACGATACAAAGCAGATATGCCCCCTCCAAAATAAGAACGTATTGCAATATCGAGGCTCTCATGATCATCTAGAAAAATACAGGGGAAGATTAAACAGAAAAATAAAGCTTATGATAGTTACAAAATCTCACACTGCAAATAGCCTGGAGGAATATAGAAAATACAGGGATCAAGTAAAAAAAGTAGTGAGGGAAATCAAAGACAGTACATGAAAAAAAGTATTAGCAAGCAAGATTAAGGAAAATCCAAGGATGTTTTACAAGCATATAAAAAGCAAAAGCATAGTTCAGTCGATGGCTGCCATTGTGAATGGAAAGCTGCTTTAAGTGGTGGTCTGCAGGGCTTGGTATTGGGACTCCTGTGATTTGTTTTATATTTTAACGATTTGGATTTTAATGTGGGGGTCATGATTGAGAAATTTGCAGACAACACAATAATTGTGCTGTAGTGGACACTGCAGAGGATATCTTTAAGTTCCAAAATGATATAGATTGGTTGGTGGAGTTGGCAAGGAAGTGGTAGATGGAGTTCAACTTTAATAAAGGTCAAATAATGCATTTAGGGAAGTAAAACAGTAAAAGGAATACACCATAAATCAGAATATAGCAAGAGGGTTAGATGAAGTGAAAGATCTTGGCACACAAGTGCACAGGTCCTTAAAAGTAGCAGTTCAGGTGCATAAGATTGTAAAGAAGGTAGGAGTATAGAATACACAAATAGAGTTATAATACTGAAACCACATAAGACACTGATAAAGTCCAACTTGAGTATTACGTGCAATTCTTATAGGAAGGATGTAATTAAGTGCAGAGAAGATTTACTAGAATGTTGCTGGGGCTGGAAAATTATAGAAACGAGGAGAGACTGAGAAGTTGAGGTTGTTTTTCTTGGAACAGAGAAAGCAGAAGTATGATTTGATAGAGGCATACAAAATTGTGAGGGGTAGAAACAAAATAAACAGGAAGAAACTGTTTTGCCAGTCAGAGAGTTCAGAAATCAAGGGTCATAGATTTAGGCAGAAGAATTGGAGGGAACTCTGTCCATTGTCCTACTCCCCATTGTGATGTCTGACCTTCCCACCCCACCCGTCCTGCTGTCTGACCCCTCCTGTCCCCATTTCTGACCCCTCCCCCCATCGAGGTGTCTGACTTGCTGCCCGGGTGAGGCATAAGCAGCGATGCGCATCCCCGGCTCCAGCAACGATGAATAACAAATGTGGACCCCCTCTGCTGTCTGAACCTCTTGCCTTGCTGTCTGAATCCTCCCCACCCCAACATCTAACCTCCTCACTCCCGTGTCCGAGCACCTACCCCACTGTATGACTCCCTGCCGCCCTGTCTGACACCCCGCCCCCTCCATGTCCAACTCTCCCCGTAATGTTGTACTTTGTCCCCTGATGTCCAACTCTCCGCCCTGACGTTCAACTAAATCCACCCACAATATTTGACTCCCCACCCACTGATACCCTCCTGCTAGCCAGATCCCCTGCACAATGTCTGACACTCCTCGTAATGTTCAACTCAGTCCCAACGTCTGACTCTAACCCCGTGATGGCTGGATCTCCTCTGCCCCATCCCTGGCTGATGTCTGGAATCTCCCAAGCATCACTGATGTCAGAAACCCCATCCCACATTGCATTCACTTACCCTCTTAGTCTCTCTTTGGCTGTTATGTTTAATAGGATCTTTAAGCTCACCTGCTTTGCGGCAGCTGGCAATGGAAAAAAGAGGGTGTGCGCTCCTTTGTTCCACATTTGTTATTCATCGTTGCTGGAGCCGGGGATGCGCATCACTGCTTATGCCTCACCCGGCCTAAATCAGAGAGGTGGGTGAGGCGGGCACTTCAGAATTTAAGCATAACTAAATTGGCGCAGAGTAGTAATCTGCTCTTGGTTGTCACTCAAGAAGGTTTTGGCTAATTAATAAAACGGAGAAAGACTGCAGAAAACTGCAGTACAGAGGAAACTAGGTATCCTTGTACAGAAATCATAAAAATTAGCAGGCAGGTACAATAGTTAGCAAGGCAAAGGAAATCTTGGTCTTTGTTATAAAGGGCACGGAGTGTAAAAGTGCTCCCTAAAAATTAGGATGTTTTGCCATATCTGTGCACGACTTGGTGAGATCACATCTCAAATATTCACTGACGTTTTAAAGAATCAGAAGTGATCTTTTTAAAACATCTGAGATTCTGAAAGAGCTTGACAAAATGAACGCTGAGAGGATGGTTTCCCTTGTAGAAGAATCTAGAACTAGGGAGCAGAGATTAAAATAAGAATAATCTCATTCAAGTCAGAAATGAACAGGAATTTATTCCCTTAGAGGTGTATTAACCTTTGATGTTTTCTGCTCTGGAGAGCAGTGGAGACTGGGACATTACAAATATTAAAGGCTGAATTGGACAAGATTTTGATCTCTGCGAAAGCCTAGGATTATGGACAGCATCAGGAAAGTGAAGATAAAGCCAAAATCAAATCAGCTATGAACTTATTAAATGGTAAATTGAGTTTGAGGGATGCAAACAACCTATTCTAGCTCCCATTTCTTATGTTCTTATTTTGTCCTTCTAACCACCTGAGTTCGCTTCTCATTCCACACTGTGTCGCTTTTGGTGTTCCCCAAAAATCAATCCTTGGCCATTTTGTATTTTCACTTGCATGCTACCTCTCAGACTCTTCAATTGAAAAATGCCAGATTTCACTTGTACACAATGATGCATGCCTCCATTTCATCACTTGCTCTCCTGATCTCTCCATTGTCTCTGGCTTGTCATGCCGATTGTCTGACACATCTAGTACCAGATAAGCAGAGATTCCCTCTAATAGTATAATTGCCACAAACTCCGTCTCCTAAGCATCCACATCATGGCTCTCCCTGGAAACTTTCCATTGCCAAATCACACTGTTCATAGCATTGGTATCACATTTGACACTGAGATAAGCTTCCGACCACACATCCACTTCATCACCAAGATTAATGACTGTAATCTTTGTAATATTATCCAAATCCATTCCGTCACAGCTCATCTGCGGTTGAAATGCTTTTCCAGACATGACCATTAACTGACCTTTCTTCCAACCAACATAAGCTTGAGCTTATCCAAAACTTTGCTGCTCTGATCCTTATTCACACAAAATCCTGATCACCTCTCACCTTGTGCTTGCTGAGCTATACTGGCTTTCTGTCCAGCTAGGCTACAAATTTAAAATTCTCATCTTTGTTTTCCCCTACTGATCTTTGTAAACTCCTCCAGTTCTGTGAGCTTTTGAGTCAGCTTTTGCATGTACTCCGATGACTTTCAGATTTACCTATCACCTGCACTCCAGACCTTAAACGCAGGTCTTCATCTTTGGGTTCTTGGAACACTAGTGAAAGTCACCACTCCCAGTCCTAATACCAGGGTGCTTTGGCCACCAAACAGGCAGGAAATTGCCCCTGGTGGAGCTGGAAGCCCCGACAGTAGTCAATCGGCTGCCACATTTAATCCCAATAGGGCTCTAGAGAGCTGAAACAGAGCTGTGACCAGCTCTGCTACTGGTGGAAGGAACCAATGCTATAACCATTAAATTCTATCCTCTGTCTCCAGCCCACGTTATCATGTGCTTTCTTAATTGCTCAGTTAACTTATCCTGCCACCTTTAACCATTTGTGTACAAACACCTCCTGGTCTCCCTCTTCTTCTACTCTCTTTAAAATTCAATCATTCAGCATATGTTGTTCCTTCTTACTAAAATGGATCACCTAGCACTTTTTCCGGCATTGAATTTTACCTGGCGTGCATCCATTCCATTCATCCAGAATATCTATGTTCTCTTGAAGCCTGTTAATATGATCTTGAATGTTTACTACACAAACTTTTGTGCCAATTGAAAACTTTCAAGTTGTGTCCTATATCCCTACTCTAAGCTGACATACATAGGGTGGCACAGCAGTTAGCACTGCTGCCTCACAGCGCCAGGGACTCAGGTTTGAGTCCTGATTTGGGTCACTGCCTGTGCGGAGTCCATGTGTTCTCCCCGTGTCTGCGTGGATTTCCTTCAGGTGCTCCGGTTTCTTCCAAGAAATCCAAAAATATGTGGGTTAAGTCGATTGGCAATTCTAAATTGCTCCATAGTGTCAGGGGGACTAGCTAGGGTAAATGCATGGGGTTATGAGAATACGGCCTACTGGGATTGCGTTCTGTGCAGACTCGATGAGCTGAATAGCCTTCTTCTGCATTGTAGAATTCTATGAAATATTGTCTCATTACACTCTCATGAAGCATCCTGGAATCAACTTAAAGGTGTTATACAAATGTCAATTGTTATTATTCAGATTTTGGTTTCCTCTCAAAACAAGGAGCCTAGCTCCATGAAACATATCAGAATGGATAAACTGAACATCAAAATGTCACGTTCTGATGCAAGTTCAGGACATGAAATGATAACTCTCATTCTCTCTCCACGGACTCTGCTACACTTGCTGAGTTCTTCCAGCAATATCTGTTTCTATAACAATGTCATGTGATTATCTTCACTGCAATGGATAAGTATAGCAGGCCAGTTCAAAGTTCATTCTTTCTTATCGATTACTTTTATTTAAAAACGCAGCTATTTTCTCCCAATTTTTTTTCATGATACACACAAACATTGGAATGCATGCCTCACCTTTTTGGCACTTAAAATCTGATTTTTCATGATGCTGGGAGCTGACACCCGCAAATGTTGGAAAAAAATGCAAACACAAGGTCACTGAAAATATTGACTGTTCAATCAATACCTACTGCAGTCTGCTAGTGTTTCGAAATGTGAAGTGCGAGATGATTAACATGCAGTGTCTAGAGGCTTGTGAATGCAAGTTTCACTTAGAGATATGAGGCCGGATTTTTAAACGCCCTTGGGGGCGAAGTCGAGTGCGAGTGTGTTTTGAAAATAGCACTCCAGAATGGTGCCTCAGTATTCCGGTATCTCCAGAATGAACTGCAATTTTCAAAGCAAGGGCAATGTGGGGGAGGGGGTGTGGGGGGAGAGAATGTGGATCAAGGAATCAGCAACCCGCTCCCCTCAAACTAACTGCCTGTTAAGCTTATTGAAGAACTTCTTTGTCAAGAGAGGGCCAAAGGGGATATGCAAAGTGGCAATCAGGGAGAGCAAATAGTCTGGAACATTTTGACGCACATCAGTCGATAACACTATTGTGAAATATAAAATGTTGGAAAAGAAGAGAAAACTCAAGTGCCCAAGAGATCGCACAAATCTACAATTGCTTGACCAGATTACCTTCTGAGTTACTGTTTGACCATTCGTATGCAGTGTGAGACTGATTGCTCCCTGCCTTCTCCAAGCCCAGTCATGACTCCCATTTGTCTTCGTGCATCCAGAAGCAGTTCCCATGCCGTGCCGATTTCTGGCCCAATTCACGGCTTTGCATATTAAAACAGCTCTACATCAGCACCTCAGACACGACATGGGCCCGGAATCCATGACTGAACTGGCCATCGAATTCCCAATTGAAAATCCAGCCCATGATTTTGCCAAAGTTTGCTTGCTATTTCACAGCACATCACTAAAGGCTTTCACTGCTTTTTATTTAAACCAGAACAATCTCAGTTGACAAGTCTGTACCTTATTGGAACATTGCCACTATTGGAGTTAACAGAGCAGACTGGGCCAACGACTAAACCTATCCAAAAGCTAAAAGCATACATTCCCCATGAAAACTTTAAGAGGCCCCACATAAATGATGTCACTGAAATGATGTAAAAGCAAATATATTGTGGATGCTAAAACTTGCAAACTGTAATCGCTGTTCAATATACAACCACTGAGTATCCGGTCACTTGTCATTTTAATTCTCTATTTTGCCCTCACATATACCTTCCTCACCTGAAATACTCCAATGAAACTCACCATAAGCTCGGTGAACCTCACCTTTCAAGAGGAACTTTACTGATTTCAGACACAAAGTTCAAGGGCTTCTGACAATAATCTCTGGCCGCAGTTTGTTACCTTTTGTTTGCAGTTTTTGGTTTTAGTCTCATTTTCTCCCTTGTTTATGTTATTAGATGTCAACTGTTCTTCAGTCTGCCATTCCCACCTCCTCTAGATACATCATTTGCTTCTTGATTTGTTCCACTTTGGCCTTACAGCACCAACTCTTTTGTCACCCAATTTCTCCTTTCTTCCACCTGCTCACAGATATTCCCTTTTGTTTATTTTTCAAACCTTTCCACTTTCATTTGCTTAAAACCTTCATTTTTCTGACTTCTGATAAAAGGTTGTAGGCTGGAATGTTGGTTGGGACTTTCTGCCCTCTCTCCATTATGTTAACACTGGCATGAAGGACCAGAAAACTCAATTTCTCTCTTCACAGATGCTGTCTAACCTTTTGAGTCTTCCCAGACTTATTGAAACTTAAGTGGTGTTTTCTTTTCTAAATAGCATGAGGTATAATATTGGCAACCAATTCACTAACATACATTTTGTACTGCTGTCCAAATTAATTGTACCATGTATCTTTTGTCTAGTAATTCAATTAAAACATAGTTGCTAATTACACACTTGAAATATTTCTACTGGGACATGTGGTAAAGACAAGAAGGAAAGCTTTCTTTGCAACGTTAACTGACATGTTAGGATATTTTTCTTAAAAGACATAGAAAATCACAAAGCCACAATGTTGACAGCTAGCAGTAAAAATGGGCACCTTCTGCAAATATATCCCTGTGGTTTCACCTGAATAAATGGCACAGCAGAGCTGGCACTCTGCACATGAAGGGTTGTATGCATGCTGAAAACAAGACAGTAAATATCAGGAGGAAAATGCTTCCAAGGCCTGGAATTATGTGGAAATGGATCAAATATTTTGCAAATCAGGCAATGTTTAAAAGAGAGGCTGCCACTTCAACTCAGCTATTTTTCATCTCTGCCAAGCACCACTTTCATTCTCAAGGATTTGAGCAAGCCAACCATTCCAGCAAAACACCATCTGAAGACAACAAATCAACAGCAGCTTCTGGAAAAAATGTTCTTCAGGTACACTGGGGCAAAAACATTTCTAGATACTGTCACATCAGGAAATGATTTGGAAAAGGTTGTCACTGTGATTTGACTAACAATGATTCATCCAAATGAACAAATAATGTTACGATACATTCATGAAATATTCATAAACCCATTTGTCAGATTCAAAGAACAGTAACACCCAAAAGAACAACGCACCGTTGCACCTGTCATAGAGTTCAACTCGGTCGCTGCATTCTCAGCAAATAATTAATCAGTACAAAGAATAAATTCTATCATTCAAATATTTTTCTTTTTGCTTTTTCACTGATTTCCTCCTCCACTGAGTTAAAGTGTGGTAACCAAGAGCAATTTTGTAAGTAGGGATTGTTCAATTCCAAGTACAAATTGAGTTATGTCAGTTAAGTGGCCTCAAAGTGGGTCAATAGGGGACAATATCAGGAGATTTTACTAAAACAAACAAAATGATCATGTCTTTCTCATGTTGTCACATTATAACATTCCTAATGAATAATGCACTGATTAGCTGCAAATGGCACATTGGAGTCGTTTCGCATATTGGTAACAATAAGTCTGGACCCCAAAGAATGATAGAAAATAATGAATTCTCACTGAGAAGAGAAAAGAAAATGCTGAATCCAATTTGAAAACTCAAGTATTCTTGCACTACTGTCCCTATGCCATTTATTTAAATGTTTCCACTGTGTTATCACTTACTGTATTTTTATGGCATTATCAGGCTTGCCTCAGGGGCCCTCCATCATGCTGAGTATGTCTGTTACACACCACTAAGCAAATGGATTCTCTGTATTATAGCTCTCACTGTTTGGATATGATGCATTTCTGACCTCGTAAAGACCTGATCTTCAGCTAACATTCACAAGTACATCAGTTTTATTGCATTCTGCATTCAATATTTATATAGGATTATTGATAAATTTGAGGTGAGATAACATCATCTTAAAAATATCTTAAAACCTAATAGCAGATTACAATTTTGTCCGAATTTGAATGATAAATTATTTTAAGTTTGCCAAGCAGCAGATAGAGATACAAGTATTTTAAATTTGTTGTAATTTATTTTCCTTTAGTGATTTGTTTATATTAGATTTTTTTAAACATGCATTTCTTTCCCTCCTCTTGCAGTATGATTTATATCACATCATGGCTGCGTCGATTCTCAAAGTTCACCAATGTCGTGCTTATGTGGCAATTTCTTTTGAAGTTGGCTTCAAAAGAAGTGAAGGAGACCAGTCATTAAGATTGAGGCTGATCTGTTTTCACTCAGACTTTCCATCAAATGCAAGACACTGATTGATTTTTTTCAAAGACCCTACCAGCATCCTGCTTGAGCTCAATTAACTCAACACAAACTATCATAAACCTTAGCTCCTTCCCATTCCATGGGCAAAATATTTCCTTTTTCTTGGCAGAGTGGCACAATGGGTGGTCTACTCTGCCGTATCCTTCATGTTATAGGAGAAAACAGAGTGAAGAGCTGAGTTGGCCCTGATCAAACCTGCTTTGCAAGATAATTTTTAATGATTGGTGCCCCAATACAAAAAAAATCAAATCTGAATACCCCCAAAACATCCTCCAACACTGAACTACATACCCCTTCCCCCTCACCTGCCTCGCAGCAACACTCCACGTGACACACCTCCTGCGCAGAACCCATCCCCTCACAACACTGCTTGTCCAAGCTGTGGTAGGAGGCAATGCATGGGCATGACCCTCTCCCCCTTGAGTGATGCACTCACTTGAACATCTCTAGTGGGTTCTGCACGCCAGATGCATGCTCTGGGAGATCTGTTGTAACTCATGCTAGATTGCTCTGATGCCAATGTGAATGGATAATGTAGTGGTGGGATGGAGTCAGGAGAAATTATCAGCCAACAGTATAATGAGCTTCCTGACGTTAAACGTTGTGATTCCCATTACAGGAAGAGCAGATGATGAGTCAATTTCATTTTGCCTATATGCAGGATGGTAATTTGATTTGGGCCTCCTGTAAGACCATCCGTTCTGGTCCTTGAACCTACCAACAAAAACAGGAGCAACAAATCCCCCTACATATGTCTCCTTATTTTCATGCAATTGCCCGCTGAGCTATTTGATAAGAAGCTGTAAAGTTATGACATTAGTGAAAATAATAAGTGAAATCTTGCCAAAACATGACAGTGTTGGTTCCAGCGAGAGAAACAGCATGTTGCTCTCCAGAGAAACATGCTGGTTTTCTGTCCAGAACTTAAGACACTATTCCACCAAAAATAGCTGGGCAGTTTCACCCTGTCAAGTAAGGAGTAGGGGTTAGGGCGGGAGTGCGGGCACCACGATGGCAAAGCCCAACTGCACTGAGATTGGGACGCCATGTTTAAAGGTTGCCCTGATCAGAACTCGAATGATCCTCCCCCAAGCTGCTCTCTACACTAGAGGGCTCTCATGGTCCTCCCCCACCCCTCCCCCTCCCATCTCCTCCATCACCACCCCGACTGAAGTCAGAATTGGCAAATCTTTTCCTGTCCTCCAATCAGAGCTGGCATCTCCTCCCCATTAGAACCATCATTGCATTCAACCCCCTGATTGGGGACTCAGCAGCATCACCATCATCCTTCCCCCAACCCTTCCCACATTAGTTAGTGCTGGAATCTCCCCCAATGCCCCAAACAACTGCTGGCCACCATCACATACAAATGAATCCTCCCACCCCATGAGGTCCCCACTGGAATCTGCCCTTTGACCTGCTCCCTGACACTGTTCTGACTGTCAGGTTGGCAGTGCAAGGCTGGCATGGTGCCAATCTGGCAGTACTGACCTGCGCCAGAGGGCATTGCCAGGCACTGCCTGGCTATGTTCCTCTTTCCCAGGGGCTATATTCACCTTTACTTCTCCAGGGGATCCCTGTGACAGGTTCACATGTCAGTGACAGAGAATGCATGAGGTTGGAAGTACAGTTTGGGATTATATCACTGAGATTACCAAATGATTTGCTTATCCCAGAACAAGGGGCAGTGAGGAACAGAATTGGTGCCAATTTCACAAACCAGAAGTACGAAGAAACCAACCAATTTTCTTTCTTTCCAAAAGTTTTCAGTGACCCTAAGGTAACAAATGAATGGTATATAAACAGTCATCTCCAAGATATGTCCATTAGAACAGCAGTTTGCATAGGTCAATTCTGAAAAAAATATATAATTAGCTCCTAATTTACATATTCCACTTAAATTAAAAGCAAATCAGCAAATATAACAAAAGGTTTTTTTTGGCAGACTCAGCACTATTTCAACTTCAGCCATAAAGCATCCATCTATTATTAATCTGTATTTTGGCCTATCCTTATTCTGAAGAAACAATAAAAGTTAATTACTAGATTTCCCAGAGGCATTGTGCACATTGATGCTTTTCCTTCTACTGAGTGTGAATCTTTCAAAATAAAAAATAAGCCTGCAAGCCTTCAGAGAATCCATTCTCATTTTTCACTTGAGTTTCCTAAGTCAAGGTGTCTGGCATCTCAACAGGTTGAAAGAATACAATGGTGAGAAAATTGAGGTGTGTGGTACACTGTTATGTTCGCCTGGACAAAATCTATACACAATGACCATTCATTAAAGTTAGCCTCAGGAAATGTCAAAAACTACAACCAGTCACAGCAGCGTTTGACCATGAACCTCCTCTACCATTTACCAATGAGAAAGAGTGTATTCTGATTGCTGGCGATAGATATTGACTCTCGTTAACAATGGTGCCTAACTCTCTGATTCACCTTGAATCTGAACACAAAAAGAATGCTGATATGTAAGTATTTGTTTTCATAGATTCACATCATAAATTTTATGCATCTGGTGAACTGTTTGCAATTGTTGGGGAGTTGCAAAATTTTATATTTTTGATCGGATCAAGCAAACTACAAGAACGGACAACTGGATTTTACATGATAATTGATAATTAACAGCTACGCTGTAGAGAACTACAGCATTTATTCAATTATTTTCCAATATTTTACCTAGAGTTCCTTAATTACAGTGTCTGAGAGGTTAATTGAAAGGCTGCGTTGCTGTTGAACTTTTGGCTATGTAAAACTAACCTATGAAATAATCACGGTAATTAATCTGATTAAACGTACAGAGTCAGAGTTTGTGCACAGTACCTGCAAAATATCTGTCAGGGCATTTTTGAGCAAGAAATCATTCTTACTGAGTCTGGTCAAGTTGAACCATGTAAAGAGAGAGTACTGCACTATATGTTACTATTTATATTTTAAACAATTAGAATGTTTCAAGTTAGCTGCAGAAATATAAAGACTTTATTTTCTGACCCATCACCTGATAATATTACCCACACCGTAATTAGCAAATGACTTTGAATTGCAAACACTGAACTTTAACATGCTGAAAATTGAAATTTCTTTCACGTGCTTTCTGTTCGATGTTTATTTTCTGTCAGAAACAACAAAATCCCCACTATTTGTAATTTATGAGTTTCCAAAAGGAATTGGGAGATTTTAGAATATGCATACCAGTTGTTCTTCAGCCACATACATAGAACAAGACTATGATGCTTATGCAGAAAACATGACAACAACAAAGGTAGTGGCAGTCCAGCCAGGTTTTAAAAGATACAGCATAGAAATAAGACAATAATTGGAAGACTTCACAGAATAATATCTATATATTCTCATGCATGATTGTATTTCCACTCTTTTCTTTGTCAGACAATAAGATTAAAATAATGGTCACTGGTCTCTTTCTGTCCACGGTCTGCACTGTTAAGGACTCTTATTGATCTTTTCTCCTTAAAGGTAATTGAGTGACTCATGTGTGAACATCCATCTAACCTCATAGCTCTACTGCTCAATACAGGGCAGCTGCTTTCCACATTAGACATTTTTATTATTTAACACCACATCAGCCAACATGCATTCCATCAAAAAAAGCTATTTAATTATCTCCATTTGGAGTTATCATTTAATCCCTAATCTTATCCTCCACAAATATTTTTATGCCTCTTTATTTGATTTAATAAAAATGACATTTTGCTTGCAGTCTGTCTGACATCTGTGTTACTTTGAGGGAAATTTCTCACTTGATATTTGGTGAATTTCCTCAAGAACTGCATACATATTCCAAGCTAAATGAGCTGCTTGGGTTTGCATTACCCATAATACTCAGGAGTTTGGATCTTATCCTTTTTGGAAAATTCTTTTCCCCAAGTGAAAACAATTCCCTCGATAGGTCTTTGCTTTTGTAACTGAGAGCCTGAAATTTGAGAATTATCCTCATCGTTATTCTCATATAACCATCATATGTAAAACTCATCAGGCTGTTCTAAGACTAACTGGGGGTCAGTTGCTCATCGGACATCTGACATTTATAGCTCCCCTATGCCCACTGCTGGAGAGAAACGGCGTACCTGGAATGGATTACTCTTTTCCAGCAGGCCCAGGAGTAGTGCTTTATCCTGGCAATTAACTCATTTGCAAGGTATTCATAATGCAGGCTTACCCTTTCACTGTCCAAGTGTCTGAAAAACAAAGAAAGACAATGTAAACATTCCTAGTTGCTAAGATCACTGTTGTATTGTGCCTGATAGAAACAAACACCAGAAATGTTCAAGAGCTGAAATGATTTTGGTGAACGTAGGGTTAGAAGAAATGTTCACTATGGTGGGGTAGGCAGTGACAGAGTGGTATTGTTGCTCAACTAACAATCCAGAGACCCAGGTTAATATTCTGGGGCCCGTAATTCAAATCCCACCACAGCAGATGGTGAAATTTGAATTCAATAAAAAATATGGAATTAGAAATCTAATAATAACCATGAAAACATTGTCATTAAAAAAAAGACATCTGGTTCACTAATGTCTTTTAGGGAAGGAAATTTGCCAGTCTGACTTACATGTGACTTCAGAGCCACAGCAATGTCCAGGATTTTCCTCCAGTTCAGTGGTGGGAAGACCATTTTCTCTAACCTTTCTCACAACTCCGTTCCCTGTCCATTGATTCTGCCCTCCCTCCCTGGCAATGTTGCCTATAAGTTGGATGACCATGTGCCACACAACAACCTGCAACTTATTGTGCAGTCTGCGCACAAAACTTAAAGGGCTTGCATACTACTGCGCGCATCAGACAAATACAAAAAAGGGAATGTTAGAGTTCATTGCTCCCTGGTCATTTCTGAGCCTGAGTCAGATGGTTCACAATCTTGCTGTCCAATCAGATCCTGAGTTAAGCATCCTTCCATAATCTTTCTACCATCAACATCTCCTACTTCCATCCCTATTGCATCACCACGTCTCGCTCCTGATTCGGTCCAGCTGCTGGTGAAATTTTATCCATGATTGTATTATGTCCAAACAGTTATTCTAATGCCTCCCATATCCTCCAGCCTCCAGAAACTTGAGCTCATCCAAACTCTGCTGCCATATTCTAATCTGTACCAAATCCTGTTCACACATTACCCCTTTGATTGATGTCTTATATTGGTTCCTGACTCAGCAATGTCTCAAATTTAAAATTCTCACCTTTCTGTTCAAATCCTCTTCTTATCCTTCCCTCCTAAAAACCTCCCAACCTGCAACTGTTATTCCTTCAACACTGGTCTCTTCCAATCCACATTTTCTTTCGCAACTCCACTGGTAGTTGTGCCTTTCAAGCTTTGAAGTTCCCTCCCTAAATCTCTGCACCTCCCCCTGTTGTTCAACAGCGCTTCGTAAAACCTACTTCTTTGACCAGTCCTTATTGACTCAGTATCAAATGTTGTCTGATAATTGAGTAAGACATCTTGGCGAGGACAATATTAAGGTGCTACATCAATGTTAGTGGTTGTTGGATATATCTACTGATGGGATCAGGTGAACCGCAGGACAATTCCTGCTTTTTCTCTTCCCAAAGGAGATCCTAAAGATCACAGGGCAAGCATAAAAGGGCCAAAGACTCATGAACTGGGCCTATGCCACTTTTTCCTGATCTTTGTATCTTGGGAAACAGCTGTACCCTGGGGGCAAAGGTCAGGTAAATCGACCTGCTGATCTACTCTAATTCCTTTTGACGTCCATTCACTGCTGCCTGGCTGATGGAATGGTTATAATTAGGAGCTCATTGTTTGGAGAATTCTTGGCAGAAACTTATATCCCCCAACTAATTAAAACGCAGACGTCAAATCACCAGTGTCAATCATGTACAGAATGTGCAAGACGCAGAATACAGAACTGACTCCTTTCATCAAGGCTGTGACATATTTTGGAAGAATTGCTGGCTGATGCTCTGTAAGCCACCATGAATTCCCCATGTGCTGAAAATTACAAGTGGAAATGTTCCCCAATTTCTCTCTTTTTAAAAAGGGAATGTTATTACAATCAAGAGGACAGCAAAAGAAAAGGAATTGAAATATAATGCAATATGGACAAACGTAATTACTAAGTCCAGAAAAAAAACTCAGTCATTCCCAAGAGCCAGTAAGAGCACAATGCAAAGTATGATTATTATTTTCCTGGCAAAGAACTGAAAGTCAGTGGAAAATTTAAACAGAGAAGTGGAACAATGAAAGCAGCCCAGAGCAGCAACATCTTGATTCTAAATTGTACCGAGACATGTTGTTGAAGAGTAACAAATCAAAGGAGAAGCTGAGTTCATTTCAGGAAAGTTGACTGAAGGCTTGGGACCCAGGCTGAGTTTTAGGAGGATTTTCAAAGTTTTCTTTTAAGTTTGTTTCTTAGTGTCACAAGTAGGCTTACATTAATACTGCAATTAAGTTACTGTGAAAGTCTCCTGGTCGCCACACTCTGGCATCTGTTCGGGTACACAGAGGGAGAGTTTAGCGTGGCCAATGCACCTAACCAGCACGTCTTTCAGATTGAGAGGGGAAACTGGAGCACCCAGAGGAAAGCCAAGCAGACATGGGGAGAATGTGCAGATTCCTTACAGACAGTGACCCAAGCTGGGCATCGAACCTGGGTCCCTGATGCTGTGAGGCTATCATCCACTGTGCCACCAAAGGATAAGGAGAATGGTAAAGAAACAGAGGAGTTTCAAGAAGAAATATCAGAAGCCAGGGCCGGGGATCAGTGGCAGGGTGCACAAGGAGGCCAGACCTCTGAACTGCAAAGCATGCATGGAAGTGACCTAAAACAGGAAGAAGTTGCAGAGAAATCATAAGTATCATAGAATCTTGACAGTACTGAAGGATCCATTCAGCCTACTGAGTCTGTACCAATTCTCTGACACAGCATCTTACCAGGCCCAAATCCCTTGCCCTATCCCAGTAACCGTACATACATACTTGACTAATCCCCTGACCTACAGGTCTTGGGACATGAAGGAGCAATTTAGCGTGGCTCATCTACCTAACCTGCACATCTGTGTACTGTGGGAGGAAACTGCAGCACCCAAGGCAACCCATGCTGATACGGGGAGAAATTACAAACTTCATTCAGACAATTACCTAAGGCTGGAATTGAATCCAGGTCTCTGGCACTGTGAAGCAGCAGTACTAATCACTGTGCTGTCCATCTGTAGCACGAGAGCTTTAAATTTAATGGGTTGGAGCACTAACACTTGAGGCTAATTATTCCAGTATTCCCTTATATTGTGAACCTAGCTTGAAAACAACATGCTGATTGTAAAATTTGCTCCGGTTTGTTGATGCTGGTTTCAAATGGTTGTTAACAGAAGCATAAATAAAATCCATTGATTACTCCAACCTCCAATTTCCCTTTTTCCTAAATGGAAATGCTTACGTTGCAACAGCATCTGTAATCAGTATTGGTTCTGATATCATATAGAATCATAGAATCTACCGTGCAGAGGGCGGCTATTCGGCCTATCGAGTGTACACCAATCACAATCCCACCCAGGTTCTATTCCTACAACCCTCTTCCTTTTTCCTTCGCTAGTCCCCTTAACAGTAAGGTGCAATTTTTTTTTAGCATGGCCAATCCGCCTAACCCACATATCTCTGGATTGTGGGAGGAAATCGGAGCACCTGGAAGAAACCCACATGGGGAAAACAGAAAACTCCGCACAGACAGTGACCCAAGCCAGGAATCGACCCAGGTCCCTGGCACTGTGAGGCAGCAGTGCTAACCACTGAGTCACTAACCCATATCTATATCTAGAACACACAGGCTGAAAACGTGCATCTCAGCACACCGTAGTGTCAGGCATTGGTGCACCAACATGTTATGCCACTGCACCCTATCTGAAATGTATTAAACTTTAAAAATATGTAACATAAATAATACGTGCTGCAATGCTGCTAAAACCTCGGGATTTCAAGCAAATGAGTCTATGGACAAACATGAGTGTGAGATCTACCTCACTACAGTTGGGAGTAATTGACCATGTAAGATATCTTTGGCCCACAATGAGTCTGACCAGGTCAGAAATCCAGGTGGGAAAGCAAATGTTTGCCTATATCCAATGGCTTTAGCTCAGTAATTCAGCAATACCGACATGCCCCACAAGATGGAGGGCTTCACTATTACTGGGTTGTTCAAATAGTTATTTGGGCAAAGTGGGGAGGTGAAGGGTCAGGAAGACAAATAGTATTTTCGGCTTCATCGACCAGAGAACCAATCAGAATGAAAATAAAAAATGTTCTCAGAACGCTTGAGAGGAATACGTGGCATTTCTCTTAATGTCTGAACCAGCCAATCAGCTAATTAGTCAAAACAGATCAGACAGTGAAAAATCTGGAATTGCTTTTGCATAAAATAGAAGTTTTCTGAATTAGGATATCTCTTCACAGCATTTTTCTCCACTTCATTTATCTATACAGTATATTTCTCACAAGGAGTTGGAATCATGTTCTGCTTGATTCATTTGACTTTAGGTTGAAATTTGGGGATGGGGCTAACCTTAATTTCTACAAAAAGGTGGATTGAGGTTGAGTGCGATGTAAAAAATTTAAAAGTTCAAACACTGCCCCTCTTCACCTTCAACCCACCCATTTCTGACTTTAATGGCAGCGGGGGGCAGGGCAGGCTTGCAACCGGCTTCCTGGTGGAAGAAATGTGTGCAGCTCAGAGTCAACCTGCTTTCCAGGCTTCCCATGCCTCAGGAAATAGAAAATAAGTGTAAGGATTGCTTAATTGGAAATCTAAGTGTTTTTATAGCATTATTTGTGGGCTAAGTGGAGCAGCAATGCTTCCCTTCCAAAGATTACCTTGTCACCAGGATCCGATCTCCCTGTCCCTAACCTACTGATAATCATATCCCTCCAGAGTCAACCCTCACCCCTTACCCCCATGCTCTTGCCAATGAAATATCAGGCTCCCAACCAGCTTCTGTATGTTTTCCATCTGAACTGATCAGGTCATATTAGGTTGGCTTCTGGATGGGGGCCTTGCGTTTTAAAAAATGCACATTGTGAAGTTGAAACTTAACAGTATGCGGGGTCAAAAAAGAATTCCTTGCTCTACTTTTCCCCTTCCCCCGCCCTGTTTGCTTGTGCATTCCATTCTAGTAAATATTGAGGCATTGGTGATGGTACAGACCTTCCCTGGGTATCAGCATAACACCAAGAGGGCAGTATTGAAATGCATAATAGGTAAATCAGTAGCTAGTAGCTTGGAAGAAACAACCTCTCGTCAACAAAGCTGGGTATAGCCTGCAATACAAAAACAACTGGCACAAAACCTTAACAAGAAAAGAGTGTTCTATAATATTCTGTTGCATTAACATTATGTTGCATACATCTCTTGTATTTAGCTCACTATGACTTCACCATCGGTTAATGTAATTGTTTTGCTAATCTCAGAAACTTACAGATGCCAAAAATATGACTTAAGCACTATAAATCTGTTTAGAATCTCTACAGGGTACAGACAAGCTAACATTTTGGGTGTTTACTCTTTTCCAAGGCGTCAAAATTACACAAATCTCACATGGTCTCCAATGTGTCATTGTGAAGAGGTTACAGATTTAGAACACGCTGGATAAAAAATAGCTCAGAAGTGATAAAAGCATTACTGCTGGTACAAAGTTCTATTATCTGACATGAGGTAAATGGCTTCATGGAAAGGGTAATTACACTGCATTACTGTTAATGTTGATTTCAATTTGTCTTCAAGAAAATGTCAGGAACTGATTTTTGTTAATTGGTATCCTGTTTGCCCCAGCTCACACATTTATTTTCAAAAGAATTCAAACAGAAAACCAAATATATTTTAAAATTCTCAGTGAAATTGAGTTATAGGGCATCCATTTATTATCAATTTTTTACGGTTGAAAGAGCAGTTCACATGAACCCTTCATTGAGGTCATTCCTTAACATTTAAAGTATTAGGGTGAAATTATCCACTCCACTCCCTGCTAACTGTTCCTCCATCCCCTCCAATTTAACTAATTGGCACCCTGGTCACAGCCATTTAAAGTAACAAAATCTGCTGATATTAATATTGTTTTAACATTTGTTTTGCTGTCATCAGGCTTCATATTTAATTCTTTCCCCTCCATCTTCTTCTAATTAGAATGAGTATTTAATAATCACAAAGAAACTGATAAAAAAGTAATATGAACAGAGATAAATAGTTTAAAGCAGCCATGTATAATCTAATGTAGAGAATAAAGCATATGTTATTATTATGTAAGTTAATAAAAATAATCACAGACAGTGATGTAACACAACTCTGGCAAGGGCATAAAATGGACAAAAGTGAATTGATCTGTGCACTCAATCTGATTTTTGCTTCCAAACATCAACTACGACACAGACAATGCAGCATTACTAACAAAATTTACTCCATTCTCAGCAGTAGCATTAATATTATCTTCAATATCCTGTATCTTCTGATGCTGCATGAATTTTGACCAAGATTCTCAACAATGCATCTCCATTTGTTTGCATATGATTCAAAAGGAAAGAAAATTGGTTAATAGAAATGAAAGGTCTTGTACCATATATGTACGCACTTACTTCTGGCAAGAAGCAATTGCAGTACATGGTCTATCTGGCATTTTGCCTCCAGCATATTGAGTCAATGGTTATATCTTTCAGAGTTGATTTTTACAGTCCCCAGTCAGCACATTTGAAGGCAGAGGGACTTATAAAGTAATATGAATGGCCTGCTCGCCAATGTTCCAGACCTGTTTGTCATACTTGTGTGGGTGAGTAATGCAGCAGGCAGCCCACCCATCCTTGGGTCTATGGGGACCTTTAAGTGACCATTACTTGGCTATTTAAGAGCCTCATTCCACCTCTGTCATGATAATACCTACAGTAGTGCAAGGCAGGCAGTCCAGCAGTTTTCACTGTGTGAGTAGCTGTTGGGCAGCAAGGAGGGTACCTCCTTGGGGACTGAGACAGCGCTGGAAGCTTATAGAGAGTGTAGACGGGATCTTAAAAGGGGTGTTAGAAAGGCAAAAAGGGGCCACGAGGTGGCTCTGACGGGTAGGATTAAGGAAAATCCAAAGGCATTTTACACCTATGTAAGGAGCAAAAGGATGGTTAGAGGCAAGATTGGACCTCTCAGGGACAGAGGAGGGGATCTATGCTTAGAGCCTGAGGGAATGGGGGAGATCCTGAATGAATACTTTGCGTCGGTTTTCACGCAGGAGACTGGCCAGATGTCTGTTGCTGATGTTGACAAAGTTGAGGATCGGTTGAGGGAAATAAGGATTACGAGGAAAGAGGTGTTGGGGCTGTTAGGCAGCTTGAAGACATATAAAGCTCCGGGGCCTGATGGCATTTACCCCAGGCTGCTAAGGGAGTTGAGGGAAGACCTAGCTGGGCCTCTGACGCAAATCTTTGTCTCTTCCTTGGACACAGGTGAGGTCCCAGAGGACTGGAGGATAGCAAACGTAGTACCGTTGTTTAAAAAAGGTCAGAGGGATAACCCAGGGAACTATAGGCCGGTGAGCTTGACTTCAGTTATAGGTAAGCTAATGGAGAGGATCCTTAGGGACAGGATGTATGAGCATCTGGAGCGCTGCGATCTGATCAGGGATACGCAGCATGGCTTCGTCAAGGGGAAGTCTTGTCTTACAAATCTAGTGGAATTTTTTGAGGAAGTGACAAAAACAGTTGATGAAGGACATGCTGTTGATGTCGTCTACATGGATTTCAGTAAGGCGTTTGACAAGGTTCCTCATGGTAGACTGATAGAGAAGGTGAAGGCGCATGGGATACAGGGTCGGGTATGTAGATGGGTCGAGAACTGGCTCGGGAGGAGGAGACAGAGGGTAGTAGTGGAAGGCTCTTTTTCCAGCTGGAAGCCTGTCACTAGTGGAGTGCCACAAGGCTCAGTACTAGGTCCTCTTCTATTTGTGGTCTACATAAACGACTTGGAAGTTGGGGTAGGTGGTGAGATCAGCAAATTTGCTGATGACACCAAGATGCTTGGATTGGCGGGTACAGAGAGCAGTGCCAGGCAATACAACAGGACATAGACAGGTTGGTAGACTGGGCAGATAGATGGCAAATGGAATTTAATCCGGATAAATGCGAGGTGATGCATTTTGGCCGGAAAAATGTAGAAGAGAGTTATAGGATAAAAGGTAAAACTATACGGAGCATAGAGACGCAGAGAGACTTGGGGGTGCAGGTTCACAAGTCTCTGAAGGTGTCCTCACAGGTGGAGAAGGTGATAAAGAAGGCGTATAGTATGTTAGCTTTCATAGAAAAGGGTATAGAATACAAGAGTAGGAGTTTGATGTTGCAGTTGTATAGAACGTTGGTTAGGCCTCACTTGGAATACTGCGTCCAGTTCTGGTCGCCGTACTATCGGAAGGATGTGGAGTCCTTGGAGAGAGTGCAGAGGAGGTTTACCAGGATGCTGCCTGGTATGGAAGGACTGTCTTATGAGGAACGATTAAATAGACTGGGGTTGTTTTCCCTTGAAAGACGTCGGCTTAGAGGGGATCTCATAGAGGTGTATAGATTTTATAAGGGGTATAGATAGAGTAAATGAGGTAAACTTTTTCCACCTTCAGAAATGGATAGGACGAGGGGTCATGGCCTTAGGGTGAGGGGGGCTATGTATAAGACGAATATTAGAGGGCAGTTTTTCACACAAAGGGTAGTGGGGGTGTGGAATGCACTGCCGAGTAAGGTGGTGGGAGCAGGCACGCTAGGGCTGTTTAAGGGTCTCTTGGACAGCCACATGAGCGGTATGCAGATAGAGGGATATAGTAGGACTGTTTAACTATGGCTTTTTTTCCACAGGTAATTCGGTCCACACTTGACCAACAAAGATCATGCATTCGGCAGGTGGTGCAAGGACCTGCCTTGCACCACCTGCAACACCACCAACACCTTGGATGTTGATTCATGGGTTGCCTGGTACTTCATGTCGTAAATGAGTGCTTTATGTGGACCATCTGAAGGGCACCATGACAGCTCAGAGACTATCGATGTGGCTGTGCAGACACTTGGAATTGGGCTGGTGTCTGCGGGAGTTTGCGCGTTCTCCCCGTGGTTGCGTGGGTTTTCTCCGGGCGCTCCGGTTTCCTCCCACAACCCAAAAATTCGCTCTTAGGCTGATTGGGAAACAAATTGTCCCTATAGTGAGAGTCTTCCATATTAGGAATAACCTAAATTTATAATAGGATAATGGAATTGCTACTATATAGTTATGATGGCGGCGCGGGCTCGTTGGGCTGAAGGGCCTGTTTCCCGTGCTGTGTTGCTCTTAACTCTTAACTCTCTTTAGGGGTTCCATTAGAGAAAATTCCCTCCCCCAAACTGAACCACTTCTGTTAAACCTCCCCCTACCCCTGGGTTCTAAAACATACCATCACCACCTCCTGGCCACTGTCTGTCAGGCCAGCTCACCTAAAATCTGAGGACTTAGTGAAGTCTGGGATCCGTTAATCTCTTGTCATCCCAGCAGTGACCTCTACTTTACTCTGGCTCTGTGGGACAAGAGAGTCTGTAACTTTCTTCCAGATAGGAGAACAAGTTGAGGTGCCCCCAGCAGAATAATGCTGCAGCAGAGTTGGGTTTCATGTGGGCAAGAAACCTTTCAGTTGGAGGTGGTGGGGGTGGGGGTGGGGGTTGGGGGATGACCCGTTCCCCCCCCCCCCCCCCGCACAAAATCTATCCCTGAGAGTTGCAGATGGAATTGTAGTTGTAAATCAATAAGATTGAATGTCAATCACTTCGTGGCTGACATGCATATATAGTAACAATTCAAACATAAAGACATAGAGTCCTAGAGGTTTCCAGCATGGAAACAGGTCCTTCGGCCGAACTTGTCCATGCCACTTTTTCTTAAACCCCTAGGCTAGTCCCAATTACCCACAGTTGGCCTATATCCCTCTATACACATCTTACTCATGTAACTGTCTAAAGGCTTTTTAAAAGACATAATTGTATTTGCGTCTACTACTACTTCTGTCAGCTTGTTCCAGACACTCACCACCCACTGTGTGAAAAAGTTGCCCCTCTGGGCCCTTTTGCATCTCTCCCCTCTCACTTTAGACTATACCCTCTAGCTTTAGACTCCCCTATCTTTGGAAAAAGATATCGACTATCTAGCTGATTTATGCCTCTCATTATTTTATAGACCTCTATAAGATCACATCTCAGCCTTCTGCGCTCCAGAGAAACAGTCGCAATCTATCCAGCCTCTCCTTATAACTTAAACCATCAAGTCCTGGTAACATCCTAGTAAATCTTTCCTGCACTCTTTCTAGTTTAATAATATCTTTTCTTTTGTAGGGTGACCAAAACTGCACACAGTCAACTGAGGAATTTCCATCAGAATATGTTAGTTGGTGTAAGACAATATCATTTTGTTGTCGCCTGAAGCTGAACCATAGCATTTTCCAGCACTCCGTGACGGGTTCCCCTGAGGCAGAGCTGGCAGGCCATTAAAATCTCCATTCACATTGGCTGGACTGGAAGATCCCGCGAGAGGGGCTGAAAAATTCCAGTCATGGTTTTTATATTGTTTCCTTCGTTGTCACCCATGCATAATGATCAAGGAGATTTAATCAAATGCAGATTTGGATGGAGTCTTGATTCCCTACACTTTATTCCTGAAGACAAATCCCAGTTTTGAAACTTTGCTAAGGAACTGAAGAGGGGATAGAGACAGAGCAGGAGGTACCTGGATTGCAGTACTGGAGAAGCCTGGAGCATGGTGCCCTCTCTCTCTCCCCAACTCTCTCATTTGCAAACACCAGCAGAAATACAACTATCTCAATTTGCCCAAGGACCTCTGTGTGGATAGCTCCAAATAACCAAGGGCTTTACAAATGTTTACTGAGTTGTGGACATGGCTAAAGCCAAGGATTCATTTGTTCTGACTGGACAATACTGCAGCTCGTCCAAACCTGAATGTCAAAGAGAAGGATGCCAGCACAGAGGCAATGGGAAAATTGAACGAGGAAGAGGCCATGCTGAGTGCAGTTGTTATCTACGTATAAACTGACAACCCTGATAAAATCTTAGCAACTTTAAAATTCAATGCTGGGAAGGATTATTTCCCAATCCCAATGCTACATTGTTGGTGCGATCTTCTGGGAGACAGCCTTCTTATTAGTCACCTCCATATCTGAAATCTGATTAAGGATGGTGGATGTGATTCTGAGGCGCTGGGCCAAATAGAGGACTTTCGCAGGATAGCCACCCTACCAGCAAAGGTAGGTGCTGCTGCTGTAGGAGGGGGACTATAGAGGTGCCTTCCCAATGAAATGCCCTCTGAAGATTCAATGTGCATTTTGGTGCTACATGGGTGGTTGGGTAAATATAGGAGGTCTCATGGTCCTCCAGCAAGTCACCTAGTGGCATCTTCTTGGCTTTGGTCTCAATGAAGAGTCCATCCACCATCGGCAAAATGCTAGTGGTGCTCCAATTTGCTCACACTTGGAAATTTACATAAGCAAATGGGCTAATGGCCGCTCCCAGGCAGAGAACTCCTTGCTGCTACCATTCCGACTACAACAGTGTGTCAGCCTCGATGATTGTGCTCAAAATCTAGAGTGTGATGTGAACTCCCAGCCTTCTGACTCAGGCGAGAGAGTCACCAACTCAATTCAGGGAAGAAGCAAGAAAATTGCAACTTAAACTAAACTAGAAAGTACATCTCAGACTTTAAATGTTCCACTTCATCACTGTGACAGCTCTAATGTAACACTAAAGGTAAAGAAAAATACACCCATCAGAAGAGAACTCCCAGAGAGACATGAATAAGGCAATATTGCTGAGGTTACTCTGCCTCAGGCAAAAGTAACGCTCACAGCTGGGCCCGCATTGCCCCAGGGATCCAACTAGAAGGGATCAAAGCCATGCTGACCTCGGTCAGGCTGACAGAAAATGATGATAAACGGAAAACGTTCATTATCAGGTTAATACAAACAAGTCCAACTCTTTTATGAATCTGTGCTGTTTGTCCCTGATTAGAAATGAAACACTTCTTCCATCATCAGGATAACCGAGAGCACATTAAAGCCAATTTAAAAAAAATTGGCATCTAGGCAAAATTAGCAGTTAATTTGCAAACAACAAGACTCTCAAATAGCTATGATATGACCCAATCTGTCTGAGTGGCATTGCTTGAGGTATTAATATTGGTTATAATAGGAAAATAATTCCCTATCTCTTCTTGGAATAAACAGTTGAACAAGTCCTTGAATTGATGTCTCATCATAATGAACACAGCAGCCTCAATAATGCACTGAAGCGTTGGTCTATAACAGAAGGAGGCCATTCAGTCCATCATGCCTGCATCACTCAAAAGTAGCCATCCAACCTGATCCCATTTTCCAGCTCTTGTCCATAGCTCTATAGATTACAGTGCTTCAAGTGCATGCCAAGTACTTTTTAAATATTTAAAGATTTCTGGCTCTATTAGTCTTTCAGCCAGTGACTTCCCAGATCCCTATCACCCTTTGTGAGAAAACAGATTCTCTTGAATCTTTTTTAAACCTCCCAAGCGTATGCCTGTGATTATGAATCCCGCAACCAGGAGAAATAGGACCTTTCTATCCACTTTATCCAGACCCCTAATTGTTTTATACACTTGCTTAGCTTTCCCCTCAGCCTTTTCTGTTCCAAAGTAGACAACCCTTACCTATCCGATTGTTTCTTGTACTTAAAATTCTCTAGTCCGGCCAATGTGTTTATAAATCTAAAAGCAAAATACTGCATCAGTTCTGACTAAAGGTCATCCTGACTCAAAATGTTTGCTCTATTCTCTCTCCACAGATGCTATCAGACCTGCTGATCCTCTTTCCAAGTTTTTAAACACCTTAATATTTCCCTTCTTTTTATGTTAATTTCATCCAATTCCTGATTGCAATATTTATGCTGTCCCTCTCTTCTATTCAAATAGATGTAAACTTTTCATTCAGAACAATGACTTCATCCTCTGTCTCCACATACATTATCCTCGCTAACTCTGTTAGATCTTACACTAACTTTACTCATCCTCTTACTCTTTATAAACAGCTTTAACCTATTCCTTGATTTTATTTACCAATATCTGCTAATGCCACACCTTTGTTTTCCTAATCTCCACTTTAATTTCACCCCTACACTTATACTTTTCTCAGCTTGCTGCAGTATTGAGCCCATTGATATTAGCTACAAGCTTCTTTTTTTCCCTTTATCCTTCCCTTTAAGTCCCTTGGCATCTAGGGAGCTTTGAATTTGTTTGTCCCATCCGTTCTTTTTAAGAAAACACACTTGCTTTCAACTCTTACTGTGTCTTCTTTGAATCACTCCCACTGATCTGTTACTGATTCATCTTCAAGTGCCTCTTTCGAATCCAGTTCAACTAAACTTATCTCAGCTCAGTAAAATTAGCCTGGTGTTTATTCTTTTCCATACCTATCCAAAATCCAACTAAACAATGATTATTTCCATCAAAATGTTCTCCATCCCTTCCACCTGTCCAGTTTTGTTTCCTAAAACAAGTTCCAGAACAAGCCTCACATTATGTAACAAATTCTCCCTGGTGGGCATGTCATTTTCAGGCTTCCTTCTGAAAGCATATTAAAAATTTTGCTCTCTCTGCACTTTTCACACTCCTTTTATCTCAGTTTACATTAAAGCAATTGAAATTTTCATTATTTTGGCCTGATTGTTTTTGCACATCTTAGAGATTTGCCTGCATATTTGTTCATTCCACTAATAATATAGTAACTGGAGTAGGATAGTTACATTTTCCTGTATCTCCAGATATTATACCTGACAAAAGAGTGGTAGTGTATGAATGGGGACTTGAACCCATAATGATTGACGCAGAGTTTAGAACGTTATCATTGAAGTTGAAGCCGTTTCCTGTTTGCACTTTTTGTAAATAACTTGTGGAACAGACTTTTGTAAAGCATCCTGATAATAATGAGTCCAGTAATCAGTTGACAGGTACAAAGTAGCTAAATAAAACTCAATATATTCTGGGCAGTTAGACAGCGAGTTCAGAAATAACAGGTGACCTCTCAGGTAAAGAGATGAAGGTAATTCATAGTAGAATAAAAGGCAGCAAATGTTTTAAATGATGAAAATTCATAGGATTCGAGTATTAGTATTGATCGTTTGCCAAAAGTTTTGAATCAATTGCTACCAACGCTGATTAAATAGCAACCAACATCTCAATAGCTTTCAACTACAAAATCTAAAGTTGTTGCTCTAACATGAAAAAGATCACTGGAGTGCTCACCTTTTAGAGTATTGTGTGCAGTTTTCGATATCTGAACATGGAGTGGATATTTGGTACGCTTTGTGGAATGTTTTGAATTGAGCTACAAACCATAACATGAAGGATTTCTGGCTACGATAGAGAAACAAAACGGAGCTCACTTTGATTGGAGAAAGGGTGTAATGTAAGAGAAAGGCGGAATTGATGTGGAGGTAGGCATACAACCACAGGATATTGAATTGGAAGTGAAGAGGCCTGAAGTGATGCTAAAAATGGTGAAAAAATACTTTTCCTCCATGGATCAGTAAATGTGAAGATTAAACTTCCAGCAAAAATAAATATGTATGAACATACAAACATACATATGAATTAGGAGCAGGAGTAGGCCACGTGGCCCTTTGAACCTGCTCTGCCACTCAATAAAATCATGGCTGATCTGACTGCAATTTCAATCACACATTTCTACCTATCCCTGATAACTGGAACTGTGCCACTTGGGTCCTTTAGAAAGACCAGAATAAGTATTTGGGAACAAGATTGGTGGTTAAATGAATGGGGATAAATTAAGATCTATGGAAATGTTCCCGTTGGGTACTAAAGTGGGGGGTCGAGACCAAGGTATCTGAGTCAGCTTCATGGGCCAAATGGTCTCATCTTGTTTTCCCGTTCCTCCTTTAGTTCTGTTGGATTTTGTGAGCTTGATTCAGTTCTGCAAGATTTTCTTCAAACATGAGAAGCAAGTCTGCATATTTGAGGAGTCATGAGGGAAGTAGTATATTATATATTATTGCAGTAGGCAGTTTAATACTTGTATGGATCTGCTGTTTGTCAAGAAAACACAACCAGCTTCATTGTAATTGAATGAATTGGGGCTCAAGAATATATTTCCCATTATTAAGTCTAAAGGTAGCTGAACATAAAAGCAAGGTTAGAACAGTGATAACTAACTTTCTTCCATTTTTACAACTGCATTTGTACTGATTCCAAAATAAACTAATGAAAATCAGTGAAAAAATGCAACTTAGGAATTGAGGTCTTGTCAATGAAAAATAATAAAACCCAAAATCAACATTAGGCAATGAAGGTGATTTAAATTTGAACTGTATGTGCAGTTCATAACAGGGAGGATATTGAAATATTGCCACTTCACAACTCAATGCAGTTTGTTATTCACATGAGGTTTGATTAGTTTCAAGTAGCTTTAGTTAATGAAAAGAATCGGGTCTCCATTGACGACGTGCACTATGCTTACAGGACGATAACCCATTTTGGAGAACTGCCAAGCAACAAGTTGCTTGGCAGTTCTGTAGTCACAGCAGCACCAATGGGAGCAGTGGCCAGGACTAGAGCTGCAAGCAATCCCCAAATTCGAAGTCCAGGATCAGGTAAGTGTGGCGTTTGAGGGGGTTATTAGAGCTGGGAGGGATGGTGAAGCCCAGGGTGGGGAGAAGGATTTGATGGAGCTACTGGTGAGAGATAAATGGATACTCAAGAGAAGGGTAGATTTTGTGGGCAGCGTTCTAACTGTGCAAAGGGACTCAGGGGGTGATCCATTTCTATTCAAAGCCTGCACAGTGACATTTTAGGCTTCCTTCAGCTCCAAAACTCCCTTCGTCAACCTCAAAATTGAGTCTGGATGGGAAGCAGCACCTAATTGGCCATTAATTCACTGTTGAGTAGAAATAAAGATCCTGCAACATCATTCAATGAACATTAGGTTAGTTTTCCAGCATTCCTGACCAATATTTATCCCTCAAATATAACCTAAAGAGATAACTTGTTTATTCATTTCATTGTTGTTTACTGGACTGTGCTGTGTACAAATTAGAACCTGTGTTTTCCACATCAAACACTGCCAAACTTCAAAAGTATTTAATTTATTGTAAATGGATAATAAAATGCTTTGAAGTCATCAAAGTTAGTTTATAAATGCACAATTTTTTCTTCTTATTTTAAATTCTAGCAATAGTACACTTTCAAATGGAAATTTATGCCTCCCCAGTCCTAATGGTTTTATTAAGCTCACAGCATTTCTTTCTCACATTTTTAAAAGGTGAAATACAGAAAGAAATCTCAGTTTTTTACCTTCCAACTCTGCTTGAGCTCATTGTGTTAAGGATTCCGCTCCCAGCTCTCTCCACACAACTCCCACCCGTCATCTCCCTTGCCCATTCGCACACAGTGGTCGACTTTTAGCTGTTCACTCAGAAAGTGGGGCAATCATGAAGTAATCAACTAATTCACTGAACAGGGACCAAACATACAACAGCAGGAAGGAGATTAGTCACTTCACTTTATAGGTCTGGTATCAGGGGAGATAATGATAAGTTGTAACTTGAAGTATGGTTGCCAGGTGCGTTGCCATATCAAATTAGAAGTGATTCCTCTGTAAAAGCAGTGCTTTTTATTTGGCAGTCTGACAAGTTCAGTAGTCCTATTGCCCAGTTAGATGTAATATATCTTCAATTTTAATAAGACATCTTGCTGAATATGGTAAGGACTTGCGTGTTATATTCTGGAAAGAATGGAATGTCAGGATATTTTTCATTATCTTAGTGCATGTTAAACAGTTGAATGATCAAAAGAAATTGCAGATGGTGGATATCAGAAATGTAAACAGAAAATGCAGTCAGGCAGAATCTGTGGAGAAAACAGACGTGTTGACACTTCTGGTGTGGTTCCTTCATGAGACCAGACGAAGGGCCTGAAACATTAACTTGTCAATTGTTTCCACAGATCTTGACTGAGCTGCTGTGTATTTTTTAAGGTGTATTTGTTAAGTGGTTATGTGACTATTGAAGGTATGTACAGAGTACAGATATGATGCGAGTGTGTTGCAGTTAGCATTCTGTTGCCCCACTGAGTAAAATCAGATTTTACAGAATAGCCCATAGGAAAATTGCGTGCATTTTTTATGCAAAGAGGGAAAATCTCATTCTTTACAGTAGGTGATTATGCTTCTATAAACAAGATAAACACTTCCACTGTCAAACGGATTGCCAAACGTGGACACTGTGATGAATGGTTAAACAGATTAACTTTAATACTACATTCAGATTTCTTCATTTGACAACCAGAAATATAAATGTCACCAACCCCAAAGAATATCAACATTTTGAAAAAGTTAAGTCAACTGTAAATGGCTGAGTTATCAAAATATTATATCAGGTGGTGCATAAAAATCACACCCCTTAGTTTTTACACAAAAGCCTGAAAGCTTTTCATTAAATGTTACTTTAATCCGAAAATTACTCCTTTGACTAGAATGCCAGTCAAGAATGATTGTCCCTCGTTACAAAAAAATTAATCCTCTTTGAAATATCTTGGGATTTGTTTCTTTTATCATTAAAAGCGCTACAAAACTGCAAGTTGATGCTGCAATAGCTTTCCCTGTGCTTCTTATGTCATGGTTGCATGTACACAGTAGCTAGATAAACACAAGGGATAAGAGAATAGAGGGTTGGTTATGATGATAAGTTGGATAATGAAGGGTTGAAAGAGGTTTGTGTACAGCACATCATCATGGACCAGTTGGCCTACTCCTGTCCAGTACATTTATATGCCGTTCCATGTCATTCTTCATTCTTCCACTGCTAGAACCTTAACCTCTATCTTGTCATCATAGTTCATGTTCAGTCTGTTTCAGTGTGCCCGCTGAAATCAGTGCATTCCTGCTCTATGACCACTCCATCACAAGAATATTAAAAATATCACTATGTATCCCAGTACAGTAGCTGTTGTTAGAGACACACGGATGAAACAAAAAAATGAACTGACATCTCAACTGAACATTCTGGTTGTTTGTTCTTGAAATTTCATTTTTCCATCTATCTGATTGCAGTCTTCAAGATAATCAACTACTCCCTTTGTATGCTGAAAATAGTTTTGGATTCATAAATATTCCTATTGAAAGCAATGCTTCTAATCACATGGATTTTTCGATGGCAATAATGGCAAAACAATCCATATTCACTGTTAGTACTCCACAAAAACTGACAGAAAAATGGGCGATCTGCATAAACGCAGAATAACACAGAAATCTCAAAGTTACTATCAGTAATTCCATACTGCTCCAGAGGACTTGCCATTGAGATCACCCCAGGATGCAATTCAGCGAATCCACAAAAACATCCACTTTCACCATGTTAATCTCACTCGAAAGTGGCTTTGGATGTTTTATTACATTAAAATTGCTATATGAATGTAACTTGTTATTGTAAAATCTCTTGAAAATATTGCATCTTGTTGAATGAGGTAAACTGAATTTGACAGCCCAGTAACTTCACAATCACTACTAAAGATTCTTATGTGGTGTAAGGGGAAAAATCCCAATAGGTTAGTAAAGTTTTTAAACCAATAGACATTAAGACACTGACAGAGCTACCAGCATTTAATTAAATGATTTTAAAACAGATTATAAGCTAACAAAAAAGCAACTTACACACATACAAAATGCAGTAAGAGATTTAAACAAGTAATTATGATTTAAAAACACATATACTCATATTTTGAATGTATTAATGTATTTTTAAGAATCGTTATTCACCTTAGCCAAAGGCAGTTTGCTGCAAAGCATCATGGTAAAGGGCATTAGAACAAAAACATGCTCCCTTGAAGCCTTGGGAATGTACAAGTAGAGTTTCTAATGGAGAGAACATTCAGAACACTTAATCAAATTTTACGAACAGGGTTTATTCACTGTCCAGATAAGATGGGATGCATGCCCAGACATGAAATTGTGTGTTAATTTGGTTTGGCAGTGACCTGTAGGGGAACTTATGGGAACGTACACTTCAAACTTTGCGGCTGGCATCTGGTTGCTAAGGCTATAGGATGTTGAATTAGCCAAATGGGAGAAATGTCTGGAATCTAAGGACTAATGAATGCCATTATGCCAGAGAGGAAGGTGGGATTAGCTGAAATACATGACATATTATTGTTGACTTATGTATATTGAAGGTGCTTTATTTAAAGGTAGTGAAAGATGGAAAGAATTGATAAGAACATCTATAATTGATCTGTTTTGAATTGTATATTTCAGATCCTGTTTCCCGCGCTGTTTTTGTTCTTTGTTCTAGCTGCTTCATCTTGAGAACTGCCTCGACCCTTTGATGACTTTTCTGAGCAGCTGCAGGTCAAAATAGAAGTTATGTCTTTACGCTGAGGCACTGGCTTTGTGTGTCTTGCATTGTCTGAAATTTCTGATGGTTCCCAGTCATGTCGAAAACCCCACCAACAATCTTTTGGCGATGAGCGATGGGATAGAGTCACCAGAGTCTGACGGTGAGATGTGCTCCTAAGAAAGGATAAGTATATTTACCTTACCACTTGAGTTAGTTAGAAGGAGTAACACTTCAAGTTGTCAGATTCATATGTTGACCTATCCAGATGAAGTTAGGGGTTGCAAAGACAGCATCAACCTGTCCTCATCTCTCCACACTGATACTATAGTTAAGAAAACTCAACAACGCCTCTATTTTCTCTGGAAGTTTAAGAAATTTGGCGTGTCCACTACGACTTTCAGCAACTTTTACAGATGCACCGTAGAAAGCATTCTTTTTGGCTGTATCACAACTTGGTATGGCTCCTGCTCTGCCCAAGACCAGAAGAAACTTCACAGGGTTGTGAACATAGCCTAATCCATCACACAAACCAACCTTCCATCCATTGACTTTGTCTACACTTCCCGCTGCCACAGAAAAGCAAAATAATCAAGGACACCATGCACCCTGGACATTCCACCTTCTTCCGTCAGAAAAAAGATACAAAAATCTAAGATCACGTACCAACCAACTCAAGAACAGTTTCTTCCCTGCTGCCATCGAATTTTGAATGGACATATCTGATCTTAAGCTGATCTTTCTCTACACCCTGTGACTTGAACACTATATTCTGCACTCTCTCCTTTCTTTCTCCTCTATGTACTCTTTGTACAGTTTTTTTATTTGTGTAGCATGCAAGAAACAATACATTTCACTGTATCCCCATGAATGTTCAATATCTTACTAATTGAAGAATTTAAATGGTTTGCAAATCCCTCAGAGGGTCCATAACACTTCTTATAAATTCTGTTTGTGCCTCATCTATCTTTTTGACAGTATACTACTGCCAATGAAGATTAAAAAGTGTGAAAGAAATCCATTTACCGAACTTCAGAAGGATAAGAAATAGGCTATGCTGAATGATTTCTCCTGCTGTAGTGAGTAACTAAGAGTTAAAGTTGTTGTTATCTGAAATGTTTAAACATTCCATAGTTAAAATCCGGTGTCTGGGAATGAAGTGAATCCATTCCCAAAGTAGTGATTATCAAATTTCTGTAGAGCTGTAGCCATTTCCTGTGTAAGGATTGACACCTCTCTGGATCAAGACAGCTGACGCACGAGTGACAAAGACAATCAATAATGGACTTAAATAAGGCAGCCATCTACCAATAGTCTGCCAGTTCACAAATGATTATTTAAAGAGAAGAAATAATGATTGTTCACAGAAGTCCATATTTATACATCGCCTAAACAATCATTGAACAGGCTTGCTGAAAATAAATAGATAGCAATACTTATTATGCTATTAACTATCCTCAACAAATTAATGTTCTCTGCAGATATTCTTACCGTATCTATTTCATTTGACATTATAATTGACTGGGCTCTATATGAAAAAGCAAGCTGTGTGTGTTGTGACTGGTCTGCTGAACTATGGCACCATTAGTTCATAGCAACTGCATGTGTGTTACCTAATTTTTATGTCCTCCCCATTAGCCACTTTACATCTTAGATATCAGAACTCTTTGAAAGAATAACATGCTTGAATTTGAGGACAGCTTCGCTGATGCTCTCAACTGTTGTTCCTTGGTTAACATGCTGAGAGACAAATGAACGGTGAGATTCAACCTTCCCTAAATAGGTGTTAACACTGTCTGGCAGGCAACCTGAGTGAGACAGATGAGAATCTATATGAAAAGCATGAAGCAAGCTTTCTGTTGAGACTTTTGATTCAATCTGAAGACTTTGGATAGAAATCCAACACTTTAATGTAATGGCAGCTAAGGTCTCTTTCATCTTTGATCTTTCAATGATCAGTCATGGTATCGCTTCATATAACATTTGAACATTTCTCCATGTGGTTATACGTTACAATCAGGCAATGTAATGGAATCATATGGAATTCCAAATACAAAATACTAAATGTTAGAGTATAATTTTTTGGCAGTAAAATACTGTAGACTAGTAATAAACTTCCTTATAAAATGTCATTAAATCCATTGTTTCATTTCATGGTGATAAGCACTGAACATAGACCTTAATTGATTAGCATGATTTTCAAGGTGACAACTCCCTCGGAAACCTATGGGTCTATCATGCTGAAATAATCTAAAATTCTACCACAGGGCCAGACAATCAGATTTCCAGAGACATCTAATCAAATTTCCAATGACTTCCTGCAGCTCCATGGAGCAGATTCTGTGATCCAAATCAGACTGCGGCACAATGAACTAAGTACACTATATTCAATATGGTGAGAAGAGATAACGGACTGTCACAAAGAAATTGCAACTTCTAGCTTTGAAAGCAGCCACATCATCAAAAGAAAAGAAACTTTAAATCAGAGAAGGAGAAGTCCAATTATTAACAGCTTAGTTATTGGCACTGGTGTGGCTCTATGATAGTGAAATATTCATCTAAATCCTAAAAGTTACCAAGGCCGAGATACAAATCATAGAAGTTTACATCATGGAAACAGGCCCTTTGGCCCAACTTGTCCATGCCGCTTTTTTTTTTAAATCCCTAAGCTATTCCCAATTGCATGCATTTGGCCCCTATCCCTCCATATCCATTGTACCCATGTAACTATCTAAATGCTTTTTAAAAGATAAAATTATACCTACCTCTACTATTACCTCTCGCAGCTTTATCCAGACACTCACCACACTCTGCGTGAAAAATTTGCCCCCCTGGACACTTTTGTATCTCTTCTCTCCACCTTAAACCTATGCCTATAGTTTTAGATTCCCCTATGTTTGGGAAAAAATATTGACTGTCTATCTTGTCTGTGCCCCTCATTATTTTATACATCTCTAAAAGATCATCCCTCAGCCTCCTACGCTTTAGAGAAAAAAGTCCCAGTCTATTCAATTTCACCTTATAACTCAATCCATTAAGTCCCAGTAGCATCCAGTAAATCTTTTCTACACTCTCTCTAGTTTAATAATATCCTTTGCATAAATTGCACACAGCATTCCAAGTGTGGCCTTACACTTCAACAAGACATTTCCACTCCTGTATTCAATGCTCTGACTGATGGAACCAAGCATGCCAAATGCCTACATCACCACCCTGTTCACCTGTGACTCCACTTCCAAGGAGCTATGAGCATGTATCCCTCGATCTCTTTGTTCTGTAACTCTCCCCAACACCCTATTAACTGAGTAAGTCCTACCTTGGCTCAAGCTATGAAAATGAATCACTCACATTTGTCAAAATTAAACTCCATCTGCCATTCATTAGTCCACAGGCCCAACTGATCAAGATCCTGTTGAAAATGGAGATAACTTTCTTCACTGCGTACTATGCCACCAACCTTGGTGTTATCTACTAACTTACTAATCATGCCCCCTATATTCTCATCCAAATCATTAATATAAATGACAAATAATAGTGGGCAAAGCACTGATCCGCTGGTCACAGGCCTCCAGTTTGAAAAACAACTCTCGACAACTACCTTTGGCTTCTGTCAAGAAGCCAATTTTGTATCCATTTAGATACCTCATCCTGGATTTAACCTTATGCAACAACCTACCATGCGATATTTTGTCAAAGACCTTGCTAAGGTCCATGTAGACAACATCAGCTGCAATGCCCTTGTTTACTTTCTTAGTTACCCCTTCAAAAAACTCAATTAAATTTGTGAGACATGATTTTCCACTCACAAAGCCATGCTGACTGTCCCTAATCCATCTTTGCGTCTCTAATACCTGTAGACCCTGTCTCTCAAAAAACTTCCAACAATTTACCCACCTCACTAGCTTGTAGTTCCCAGGCTTTTCCCTGCAGCTGTTGTTAAACAAAGGCACAACATTTGCCACTCTCCAATCATCAGGCAGTTCATTCATGACTATCAATGATTCAAATATTTTAGCTAAGGGACCTGCAATTTGCTCTCTAGCCTCCCACAATGTCCTGGGTCATACTTTGTCAGGTCTCAGGGATTTATCTGCTTTGATGACTTTGAGCATCTCCTTCTCTATAATACGTACGTTCCTCAAAACATCACTATTTATTTCCCCAAAAGTTCCCTAACATCCATGCTTCCCTCAACAGTGAATACTGATGAGAAATATTCATTTAGGATTTCACCCATCTCTTTTGGATCTGCATATAGATGACCTTGTTGATCCTTAAGAGGTCCTAATCTCTCCCTTGTTACACTTTTATCCTTTACATATTTGTAGAAGCTCTTTGGATTCTCCTTTGCCTTATCTACCAAAACAATTTTGTGTCCCTTTTTTCCCTCCTGGTTTCTCTCTTAACTCTATTCCTACACCCAGTATACTCTTCAAGAGATTCACTTGATCCTAGCTGCCTATGCATGTCATGTGCTTTTTTCTTCTCCTTGACCAGGGCCTCAATATCCCTGAGTCATCCAGAGTTCCTGACTTCTGCCAGCTTGCCCTTCAAGCTAAGGAGAATGAATGCTGGTTAACACACTTTTGAAAGCATGACACTTACCAAGCATTCTTTTGCCTTCCCACAGACTCCCACAATTAACTTTTGAAAGTTCCTGCCTGATATAATTAAAATGGGCCTCACCCCAATTTGGAATTTTAACTTTTGGGACAAACCTATCATTCTCCGTAGCTATCTTAAAACTAATAGAATTATGGTCACTGGTCCCAAAGTGATCACTCATTAACACTTTTGTCACCTCCCCTTCCTTATTTCCCAAGAGGAGGTCAAGTTTTGTCCCCTCTCTAGTCTGGCCATCCACTAAATGAGAAATTCCTCCCGAATACACTCAACAAATTTCTCTCCATCCAACCCTCTAATACTATGGTTGTCCCAGTCAATGTTGACAAGTTAAATCACCAACCTATTTTTCTTGGAGCTATCTGTAATTTCTTTACATATTTGCTCCTCAATTTCCCACCAACTATTTCAGGGTCCATAGTACAACACTATCAAAATGATTTTCCCCTTTTTATTTCTCAGTTCTACTCTTTTAGATTCAGTGGCCAAACCCTCAGATATATCCCCTCTCAATACAGCCATGATGCTTTCCCTCATCAAAAGTGTAACTCCCCCTCCTCTCCTACCTCCTGTTCTATCTTTCTTATAGCATCTGAACCTTGGAATATTGAGCTGCCAGTCCTGTCCCTCCCTTAGCCATGTTTCAGTAATTGTTATAATATCCTAGTCCCACGACCCATCCATGCCCTGAGTTCATCTGCCTTGCCTGTCAGGCCTCTTCACTGAAATAAATGCAGTTTAATCTGGCCTTTCCTTGTTCTCTGTCTTGCTTTTGTCTGTACTGGTACTAGGATTACCGACATTGCCTTTACTAATTAATGTACTCTCTTTAACTTTTGTGTTGTCCTCAGACTTCTCTTCTGTCTCCCTACTGCTTTGGATTTCACACCCTCCCAAGTGGCTTCCTGCCAGGATTTTAGTCCCTCTGTAGTTAAAATGTAACCCATCCCTCTTGAACAGATCAGCCCTTCCCCAGAAAAGATCCCAATGATCCAAAAATCTAAATCCCTGCCCCATGGCCAGGGCATTCATCTGCCTAATCCCCCTATTCATTGTCTCATTAGCATGTGGCAGCAGTAATAATCCTGAAATTACAACCTTCAAGGTCCTGCACGTTAGCATTCTGCCTAACTCTCTATATTCACACTTCAGGACATCATCCTTTTTCCTACCAATGTCGTTGGTACCAATATGTGCAATAACCTCCAGCTGTTCACCCTCCCCTGTAAAAATGTCCTGCAATCGCTCATTTCTTAATCTGACACCAGGAAGGCAACACACCATCCTGGAGTCTTGATTGCAGCCACAGAAACTCCTCTCTGTGCCTCTAACTAGCGGGGCCCCTATTACTACTACTTATTTGCTCTTTGCCTGACCCTGTCCCACAACAGAACCAACTGTGGTGTCACAGGCCTGGCTGCTGTTGATATCTCCCCCTAACAGGCAATCCCCTCAATAGTATCCAAAATGGTATACCTGTTTAAAAAGGGAATAGATACAGGAGGCTCCAGCACCACCTGCTTGCCTCTCCTGGCAGTCACCCATCTACTTGTCTGAACCTGTGGTGTGACAGCCTCCTTGTAACTAGTCTCTACCACATTCTCTGCCTCCTGTATGCTCCACAGCGCATCCACCTGCTGCTCCAACCAAACAATGGTGTTTGTGAGGAGCTGTAACTGGACACGCTTCCTGCAGGCAAAGTTGTCAGAAGACTAAATTGCTCCCTTTTTGCCCACATCTGGCAGGAGGAGCATGCCTCCGCCCGAGCTGCCATATTGCTCTTATACCGATAAAAGAATTGCAACTTATCTCTCCCCTTGCTTGTAGTCCTCTTGCTGATTTTTTTTTTGGTTAGAGGAGGGAGGGAAACATTGAAGTGGTACTTGTGGTATAGGCTGGACTATAGGCTGCTCTCTCCTCTGTTTTAGAGAGTGCTGACTGGTGGGGATTTAACCTGAGGTCACCACATCTCAAGTCAGAGGCAAAGTTGAGAAGGTGGGGCCTTCATGAATAACCTCAGTTGGTATGGGAATTGAATCCGCGCTCTTGACAGCGTTCCATATTACAAACTAGCCATCCAGCCAACTGAGCTAATTGACCCCCATCTAAATCCTACCATTTAATTTGAGATAGAACTATCTAATTAGAAGCTTGCTACAGCAGTAGCAACAATCCTGAAAAGATGCAGACAATGGCTTATTATTCATACTGCTTGCATTTGAATAGTATTGTTAACTTTTTAAGGTTCTTCAAAGTCCTTGTCCTGATTCATGATTTGTTCTTCAAATGGCAACTGTGCCAGAAGCATCTCTTTTTAAACATTCGAACAGAACAATTAAAAATAAAAAATAAGTGAAAACAAGAGCAAATGCTTTGCTTTGAGGATTGTGGCCGCATGTGGTTTACAGATTGTGTTTTATGTCACATGAGCCAACATTGTCAATATGGAATGTTGCGAAAGTCATGGAGATTGGTCAGACAGGATCCTGTCTTCTAAACTCCATATCTTTAAAAATGATATTTAAATGAATTCTTGGACAGACAAAAAGAAAAATGACTGAAGATGCAGGAAAATGGGACTAGTTCTGTTTAGGAAATTTTGTTGGCATGGACAAATTGAGCTGAAGAGCCTGTTTCTGTGCTGTACAGCTTCATGATCTTATATGGGAAATAAAACATAAAATCCAGGAAACACTCGGCAATGGTGAGAAGAAGGTGGAGTTAACATTTGAAGGCAATAACTTTATATCAGGACCCTAGCCAGATGATTTTTGTCTTATGTGAGTTTGGCTGCTTGTGTATACTTCCCTCTCTGAAAAGTCTGAACTTCCTCAAGTTATGGCCTAGATTTCAGCATAACCTAGGGGTAAGTTTTTCACTCAGAGGGTGGTGAGTGAATGGAATCGGCTGCCGTTGGTGGTGGTGCAGGCGAACTCGCTGAGGTCTTTTAAAAGACTCCTGGATAAGTACATGGGATTAAATGGAGTTGGGAATTACAGATAGTTCTATGGCCTAGTAGGTATGGGCATGATTGGCACAACTTGTGGGCCGAAAGGCCTGTTTGTGCTGTAGTGTTCTATGTTCTATAACCTCTTGAGACTGAAAGATAGGGCAGGAACCCATTTTGCTACTCAGGTTCTAGCACATTTAGGCCTGATATTAACTAACTCCACTTGATTTGATTTATTACTGTCACATGAACTTACAGTGAAAAGTATACAGACAAAACATACCGTTCATAGTAAAGGAAACGAGAGAGTCCAGAATATAGTGCTACAGTTAAAGGAGATGTCACCCACTGAGAGTCTGCTTTCTTCCTACTGAGCCTCCAGAGTAACCTCCAGAGCAGGCAAACAGGACATTAGTGGGAAATAAAACTGGAAATGTCAGCTGTATACGTATAATGATCAATGTGTTGTTGTTAAACCTATTCACTTTTTGACAGAAAGGCAGAGAAGTTGAGGGGTGGGGGAGAGGGGAGATAGTGGGGTGATTTAACAATTCTACTAGTCTGAACCTTGGCAAGGTGAAGTTGCGACCTTCCCACTCCAGGAGAAAGGGACGAGGAATTGGTTATAAAAGGAAACATCTAGAAGGTGTGTGAAATTCTGTTGCAGTTGCTGAGTACATCAATTTTACAAATTATTGTTAAAAACATAAAGTTCCATATACTTAACTGTGTTTAGAGTTTAAATGACGATGCAGAGATTGAAGAGGGATCTTCACATCACAATTTGGCAAAGAAAACTGTAGCTGGCTGTAAGCGAAATTGTAAGTAAAATTTCAATGAAACTGATCATTTGAGTATTACGGTTCTGTGAATATTTTATACTCAGTAAGAAGTCTCACAACACCAGGTTTAAGTCCAACCGATTTATCTGATAATAAACTCGCAAGCTTTCGGGGTTTGCCCCTTCGTCAGGCGAATGGAGAGTTCTGACCTCAGACAGAGCATATAACAGCACAGACAGTTTACAGATTACATGTACTCTGTAATCTGTGAACTGTCTGTACTGTTAAATGCTCTGTCTGGGGCCAGAACTCTCCATTCCCCTGATAAAGGGCAAACCCCGAAAGCTTGCAAGTTTACTATCAAATAAATCGGTTGGACTTAAGACTTGTGTTGTGAGACTTCGTACTGTGTTTATCCCAATCCAACGATGGCATCTCCTCATCATGAATATTTTGTATTGACAGGATGTCGGGGACTGAACAGGGTGATTCTGAGAATCTTGGGAGTCCATTTTAGGATGTAGGAATTGTGATTCCTCATATTTTCAGGAAGATTGGCAGTGTTAATGTTAATTCAATTATACGAAGTCCACGGAGTAGGTTTCTTTTGATCGTCAAAGTGCAAACATTGGTTGTGGTATACATAGGGTTCCCCATGTAAGTTGTACTCAGACCTGGAGGATATTTACATAGTGGATCTATCATGAATAATGTCATTTTCAAAGTACAGTGGAGCTGCATCAGCTGATGCAAAGTTAAAGTTAATTATATTAACTTGCCCAGAGGCAATTGTTTTATTTTTTGGTCCCTGTCATAGCTTGGGAAAATCAATAGACATCAACAGTGCTTTTACAGAAACCAGGTACATGGTCTTTAAGAAATAAAGGAGAAAACTAAGAGTTTGCTTGTTTAATTTTCTGGTGTCCAAAAATTTCAAATCTGCTGAAAATAAGGTAAAACTCTGAAGAGACTTTTGAATGAGCAAACAGAGATATTGAACAGTTCCTAATTTGTTTCTTGCTGATTCCATACTTTTCAGCTGCATACTGTAGCAAGTTAAACAATGTGCTCCTGTGTGCTCCTTCCATTGACGAAGCAGTTGCATTGTGGTGGCTCACCAACATAAGGTAAAGAAAAGGAATTGTGGTTGATTCAAAGATAGGTTTTCGCTTTACAATGACACTGCCGGGTTTATTGAAGATACACTTGAAAGATGGAAAGTATTTCAAAGAGCATGGCTAAATGGACTGATTTCTCAGAAGGTATTTGGAAACATTAGTCTTGCTTCCAATCGTTAGTGTTGAATCAGTGAAATTCTGACCACGCCTATCTATACAGAAATATCACACAATGTACATTGATATGTTTGAAAATTGCATCTGAAACATATATTCATACATAGAATTTACATCACTGACAGCTCATTAGTATTTATGGGTATCATTCAGAAATTATATTTGATTTTATACTCTATGCCTGCAGAATTAATTCTTAGGCGATCATTTTTTGAGGTTAGATTTTGAGCCTTAAAGATATTCACCTGCCTGTTTACAAACATGCGATGAATATACAGGTGCAGGACCTCATGGGTGCAATTCTTCTCAAACGTTTCTAAGTCTGCTCTCTGGTGGGAAAAGCAGTGCGATTCCCACTGGATGGCTCAATGCGATTAAGATCACAATCCACCCACTCATTGACAATTTTTTTTGAGGTTGGAGTGATTCATATCATGAAAAGGATGTGCGAGATCCAAAGTCACCAGCCACACTGACTCGTCAAAGGATGCTCCGATTTCAAAGTAAAGTTGAATGTCCTCCTACACGCTACCCATGGATATTGCGACACCCCATACATGGGGAACACCTCAACTCTTGACCACAGAGGGGCAACCCTGCTCTCCCCATCCATAAATGTCCAGGTCATCCTCTTCACCACACCCGGCACCCACACCACACAGAGCTCAGGGACACCTTACTCACCCCCATCCATGTGACTTAGCACCGGGCTGCCCACAATTGCCAGCATCAGGTTGCCTCCTATCCTCAGTCCTGGCAAGTGAAGGATACGCTGCCATGGGAGCACCTAAGATCCTGCCTCTTCAGGCCTCACCTCCTGGAGATGCCCCTTTCAAGCACCCTTCCCTTTAGGCACTCCTTCAGATCTCACCATCTCAGCAAACTGCCTTCAGACCCCACTCTTTCAGACCTCACCACCTTTAGATTTCCCTTCAGACTTCACTCCCTTCAGACCCATCCCCTTCAGACCCCATCTCTTACCAGTGCCAACCTATCCGTGCCAACTCTGTGGTGCTGCCAGATCCAGTGTCTATAAGTACAATGTTAAAAGGGATCCTGATGCCAACGAAACATTTTAATAAATCTGGTAAAATTGCTGGCACAACATTAAGATTGTTGATAAATAAGTAATGTGATTGGGTTACGTTCAAAGCTTGATATCATCCTCATTATTAATAGCATATTTTGCATCTTAAAAAATGTCATGATTTTGGATATGATATTCTACCTTTAAAGTATATATAGTAGTTAATGATGCATTAAAGATGGAAATTGTGGATATTATTCTACAAAACATTCAGACTCGATCTTTCAGATTCAAATGTTACTTTCAGGTTTTTGCTTTTCTGACAGATTATAAATATCAATGCTTTATAATTACAATCCTTTACCCGACTTGGAAAGTTGATCAATACTATCAAATGACCAAATGACTAAGCACTCACGTAAACTCAGATAGCTTTCATTTCCTCATGATCTAGATAACAGGTATCAACTGTGCCCTAATAATACAACATTTCAAGGTATATGCTGACCTTCGAAGATGGCGAAGGTTTTGTTACCTTTTTGCATCAAAGTGTCAAAAAGAAACTAGATGGTTTTGCTGTTATTTGTTGTGATATGCCTTTAACATGATATCAGGAAAAGAGAAATGTGTTACTTTATTCACTCTTACTTTCACTTTTTGCAAAGCACAGACACAGCTCTGATGCCTTCAAGCTTTACACTTTTAAATGTCTTCATCTGCTTCATCTTATAGAATCATAGAATCATGCGGTGCAGAAGGAGGCCATTTGGCCCATTGAGTCTGTACCGACCACAATCCCACACAGGCCTGATCCCCATAACCCCATATATTTACTCTCGCTAGTCTCCATGACCAACGTGCAATTTAACATGGCCAGTCAATCTAACCTGCACATCTTTGGAGTGGGGGAGGAAACTGAGCAGTCGAAGGGAACTCAAAGAGACAAGGGGAAAATAAGCAAACTCCACACAGACAGTGACTCGAGGCCAGAGTTGAACTCAGGTTGTAGGTGCAGCGAGGCAGCAGTGCTAACTATTGTGCCATTGTGCTATCCCTAATAAACAAACCTGCAGCATTTTTACTCAACCACTTATGAATGATTAGTACCTGATGTCTTTTGCTGCAAATGATATTAAATTATGATAATAACATGCCATGCCGATCAGCCATTGTAAGATAAAATGTATCAAGATTAAGTACAGGAATGACATGGTATACTGCTTTAGATCATGCTACATGACATGAGGAATCTGTCAATGATTTGGTCAGACCACACCAAAGTTGCAGCATTGGAGAATGTTGAAAATATATTGTGCTTATTGTGAAGAAATCCTTTGGCTTTGCAGTGCTGAGCTAGCGTTCATGCTGTTAAGCAGACTGATACCTTATTGAGGGATTCCATGAACAAGACGACCAGCACCCGATTAACAGAGTCCAGAAAAATCACAAAATGTTTAACAATAAAGAGCTATTTAAGGATGGATATAAATATAAAGCAGCCCTGACACGTCAACAAAGCTTACATCAGTACAATCCCAGTTGGTGATGCAGTCACTAGAAATCCAAGCCTAGCAAAACATGTGGAAGGCACAAACTTCTACATGCACCAAGGAAATGCCCAACATTTTATCAATTCTGAAAGACAAGTGGTAAAAAGAGCCACTGGCAGCGAAAGTGTCCTCGAGTGAAGCCTGATGCAGCTACAAGGAACTGTGTACTGGTCTAACCAGGCTACACATAACGATTCCTTCAAGCAATAGGACGTTAGGACGGCGGCGCGGGCTCGTTGGGCCGAAGGGCCTGTTTCCCATGCTGTGTTGTTCTTTGTTCTTTGTTCAATAAGAATGATGATCTAGCATCCCATCAGATATATACAAGATGATTGATAAAACAGAAAATGACAATTTCACTTTGACAAAGGATCATCTGGACTCGAAACGTCAGCACTTTTCTCTCCTTACAGATGCTACCAAATCTGCTGAGACTTTCCAGCATTTTCTCTTTTGGTTTGAGAAAGTGACGATAGTGTGTGTGTTGAGATGAAGAGCACTGAACACGTTCACACCATCACTCATATGGAAAATAACAATGCCATCACATTGTACAAAATGTTTGTCAAGAATCACATTAATTGCCCTGAGGAAGTTGCTGACTATTTGCTATTGGTCAAAAGGTCAGGACCAACATGCTATCTCCATGAATTCTAAAAGATATGTATCCACAGACATGGAGGCCATGGCAAAACATAATACCGAGAAATTTTTAGCATACCATGATTCACTAATTCCCTGTGCAGGATCAACAGTCCTGGAGTGCAGGTATATCAATCCTTCTGGGGATCACAGATGACTTATGTTATGAAAACTAAAGGCCCAATGATTTCAGGCTTACAGGAATGTTGTGACCTCACACTACTCACAATCAATGTAATTAGTCAGATATTGCAAGATAGATTAACTTCAGAGATGATTACTATCATTATTGAACATTGAAAATAGAACATTTCAACAAAATTGGTAGTTTCATGGGAACTGCAATGTTACATTTGCAGGAGAGTGCGAGTCCACTTATTGATCTACCACATAAGTGCAGCAACCACATGGGAGACAAAATGAAAGTTAAACTCGGCAAAATTGAGAAAGCAGAATTGTTCAAAAAGCAGAAGAGCAGCCAGGTTAGTGGAGCTCCATCTTGTGTCATAAAGATGGAAGAATTCTTGAGAGTTTGCCTTATTCCATGATGTTTAAAAGCAGCTTTGAAACACCGCCCAGACAGAATATCCACATTAGAAGAGTTAAATCTAAGATTTGCAGATGTAAAATTCTTCATGAAGCTTGATGTCAAGTGTGATTGCCAGGGAGTGCGTCTCTCAGAGAAATCTCAAGAGCCTACTGCAGTTTGTCTCCTATTTGGATGATACTGTTTTCAAGGACTTCCTTCTGGATGATCTCTTAGCCAGGATCTCTTTCAGCCTCACATGGCCCACATTACATGCACTGTATTAGGATGCATCAATATTGCAGATGTCATGGTTGTGGTGGAAATAAAGCATGAACATGACCACGATCTACACTTATTTGTGCAAGTGGCATGTAATGAAGGATTAGTGTTCAACAGTCTGAAATGCAACATCAATTTGCAACAAGTTGCATTTCTTCACTTTGATTTAATCCAGTGCTGGCATGTGTCCTGACCCAGGTAAAATAGAGGACATTAAAGATATACCAACCCCCCGAGATAAAGATGTCTAGGTTTCTTCGATTTCTTTTCCCTATACAATTTCCCAAATTTATTCAAAAATCTTCATCGTTTAGGAAGTTGTTGAGAAAGGATGTGCCTTTTCAATGGCATGGGGACAACCGGTACCTCTTCAAAGTACTGATATAGTTATTATAAGAAGCATCAATATTGCCATTTTATGATATTCGATAAACTACAACCAAGTCCCGGGGCAAATAATAAAAGATAGAAGACATTCCCCCACCCATCGCTGTTGTGTTCCAGGGTCCAGAGATTCTGGCAATCTCCATCTTGAATTCCAGAGAGTGCCCTGACATTGTTCAGGTGAATCCCAATATCTGCACATCCTGTTGTTCCAAACACCTTTCCCACGAGGGGCAAGGAGAATTGGGTGTGGGTAGAAGATTCCAGTTAGGCCTTTTTTACAATGAATTAATGGGATGCAAATCAGTTCTACACCGGTCTTCAGCTGGTCTCTCGATCAGCCATGGTGGCACTAATGGGAGATACTGCAGGAAATTCATACCAATGTGAAACCGATTTTTGCACTCCTGCAAAATAGTGCCCCTTTCACATCTGCGATCAAACCTGCTGGTGTGGACATGAAAGAATTGTGCCCTTCGTTTTCTAATTTTCCTTGGATAAATTTTATCAATTGATTATGAATGAACAGAAAAATTAGGTATCATTATAAAATAACAAAATATATCTTTACTGGCAGAATACTCCAGCCACTATAAACAGTATTGCCTCATATGTAGTACAACAGGATTTCGACAAGTCTGGATTTAATGAGGCATGCTGCTTGCAATCAGGATAGGCCAGTACTGTCAGTTATCCTGCTGTGCTATCTCCCTCAGTTTACCTAAGGCAAACAGATTTAAATAAACATGGGTTATGCGTGGCGTTTAATTACTGGATACAGTTAAATCAACTATTGACAAACTGATTGGTGCTGGAATAGATGCTACGTACCTAGAAATATTTTGTCATCTTAACTAGAATAATGGTAACTGTTTTCTGGACACTTTACCCCCGTGTCGAACTTTTGATGTCATTGTCCCAGTTGTAGGTCAGGTTCATGCTTCATTAGCACTCAGTAAGCAAAATTTGAAGGAGTAACTAATAACCAGTGGCCCATCTCTGGGCCATCACCATGATGTCCATACTAACTGGAGAAAGGTTGGTTCTTTGGGAGATTGAGGTTGCTTGATTCCTGGAATGAGAAGGGAGATGTTGGGGTTTGGGTGTGGACTGCTCCTTTAACTGTCAGGTGACCCCTGAACTACTAGCTCTGTCAAGCATGAGAGTTGGGCAATCTGAGACCTGACTTCGAATGAGTGCACATCTTCAATAAACAGCTCCCTGTTTTGGCTTGAAGTATTCAAGCCTTCTTGTGATTCTTTATGCTCCTTCATCCAAAGGGATATACATAAAAGGAGGCAACAGAAAGAGCCCAGGATGGTTTTCTGGAGCTAGGAAGATAAGTCGTATTCTTCTTATCCCTCAGAAACGCAGAAAAACTTATTAACTGGGTCTCTTTTTGATCAGAACACCAATTGATACTGGGTGGGATGTGTATAGTTCAATATTTGCCTTATCTTTAGGTATAGAGTTCCAAATGATAAATTGACTCAGGTGTCAGTCATCAAATCCCTACAGTGCAGAGGAGGCCATTTGGCCCACCGAGTCTGCACCAACCACAATCCAACCCAGACTCTATTCACGTTACCCCACATATTTATCCTACTAATCTCCTGACACTACAGTCAATTTAGCTTGGTCAATCAACCTAACACACACATCTTTGGACTGTGGGAGAAAACCAGAGCACCAGGAGGAAAGCCATGCAGACATGGGGAGAAAGTGCAAACTCCACACAGACAATGGAGGCCAGAATTGAACCTGTGTCCCTGGCGCTCTGAGGCAGCAGTGCTAACCATTGTGCTGACGTAATCATAGAACATTACAGCACAGAATAGGCCCTTCGGTCTTCGATGTTGCGCCGACCAATATAAAAAGCAATGCCCCTCCAAACTAAGTAAGAATTTAGCAACACCAATTTATAATCCAACCGATTTATTTGATAGTAAAAACGCGAGCTTTCAACACTCTGTGTCTTCCTCAGGCAAATGCAGTGTTCTGGTCTGCAATAGCACACATCAGCACAGACAGTCAGAGATTGCTGATTAGAATGCGAATCCTTACATCTAACCTGCTATTCAAGTGTTAAAGTGGCTAACAATGTGTGTGAAGGGAATCCTGAGCATTGTTAGAGAATTGTGTATTTTCTCCAGACAGCACAGTAAGTGAGGTTTTTTGCTAACCCAGGCAAGTTACGGGGGTTACAGATAGTGTGTCATGAAGCCAAGATCCCTGTTAAGACCGTCCTCATGTGTGCGGAGCTTGGCTATCAGTCTCTGCTCAGCGACTCTGCGCTGTCGTGTATCACGAAAGCCCCCTTGAAGAACATTTACCCACAGGTCAGAGGCCGAATGCCCATGACTGCTGAAGTGTTCGCCCACAGGAAGGGAACTGTTTTGCCTGGTGATTGTTGAGCGATGCTCATTCATCCGCTGTCGTAGTGTCTGCATGGTCTCCCCAATATACCATGCTTCGGGACATCCTTTCTTGCAACGTATTAGGTAGACAACGTTGGCCGAGTTGCAAGTGTATGTACCGTGTACCTGGTGAATGGTATCCTCACGTTTGATGATGTCGTCCATGTCTATGATCCGGCATGTCTTGCAGAGGTTGCTGTGGCAGGGTTGTGTGGTATTGTGGTCACTGTTCTCCTGAAGGTTGGGTAGTTTGCTGCGAACAATGATCTGTTTGAGGTTGTGCGGTTGTCTGAAAGCAAGAAGTGGGGGGGTGGGGATGGCCCTAGCGAGATGTTCATCGTCATCAATGATATGTTGAAGACTCCGGAGAAGATGTCGTAGCTTCTCCGCTCCGGGGAAGTACTGGACAACAAAGGGTACTCTGTCCACCGTGTCCCGTGTTCGTCTTCTGAGGAGGTCAGTGCGGTTTATCGTTGTGGCACGTCGGAACTGTCGATCGATGAGTCGAGCGCCATATCCTGTTCTCACGAGGGCATCCTTCAGCGTCTGGAGGTGTCTGTCACGATCCTCCTCATCTGAGCAAATTCTGTGTATACGGAGGGCTTGTCCATAGGGAATGGCTTCTTTAACGTGTCTAGGGTGGAAGCTGGAGAAGTGGAGCATTGTGAGGTTGTCTGTCGGTTTGCGGTACAGTGAGGTGCTGAGGTGACCGTCCTTGATGGAGATGCGTGTGTCCAAGAATGCAACTGATTCTGGAGAATAGTCCATGGTGAGTCTGATGGTGGGATGGAACTTGTTGATATCATCATACAGTTGTTTCAATGATTGTTCACCATGAGTCCAAAGGAAAAAGATGTCATCAATGTATCTAGTATATAACCTTGGTTGGAGATCTTGTGTGGTGAAGAAGTCTTGTTCGAACCTGTGCATGAAGATGTTGGCATACTGAGGTGCGAATTTGGTCCCCATGGCTGTTCCGTGTGTCTGGATGAAAAGCTGATTGTTGAAGGTGAAGACATTGTGGTCCAAGATGAAGCGGATGAGTTGTCCATTCCCTTCTCTTCCATATACTTATCAACTAACCTCTTAAACGCCACCAAACTTGGCGCATCTACAACTGCTGCAGGCAGGGCATTCCACTCCCGAACCACCCTTTGGGTAAAGAACGTATTGTACAATGTGTTGGACTTCTCACTTCTGAAGATAGGGAGAAACTCTCCCTCACTGTTGGCTGTGAAGCCATTATAGTTCATCTCTTTCCAAAAAGATACACCTATACTGTATATGAATCCTGAAACATTTTTGAGTTGATGAGCTGTTTGTTTGAAATGAACTCTCTCATTGGCATTACAAAGCTTCTTGTTGGAGGGACAGTTCAACATGCCACTGAGGCCAAATGCTAAACGTGCAGAAGATGTGGCAGGTGAAGGAATAGACCAGCTTGAGATGGGCCCCTAGTTATTAGCTACCCATTCAAAGTTTGCTTACTGAGTGCGAATGAGGCATGTGAGCTTGTTCACAATTCAGACAATTGTCAAAAAATTATTCTTGTTTAATGTCAGAAATTAAATCTGTCACACTTAAATTTATATCAGTAGTGATTCCCACAGAGTTTTCTGAATTAATGCCCTTACATAGGACATTAAACAACATTTTTCATAAGTACACAGAGGCAAACTATTCATAGCCACAAACTGAAATGTTGAATTATGGACTATCGTATACAGTACAGGTGTATCTTTTTGGAAAGAGATGAACTATAATGGTTTCACAGCCAACAGTGAGGGAGAGTTTCTCCCTATCTTCAGAAGTGAGAAGTCCAACACATTGTACAATACGTTTTGATCTTTTGTGGCTGATAAACTACTATTAGGTAATAAACTAATACTTTCTCTGCTCCCACAAAATGGGAAGCAATTCAATACCCAGACAACCATGGTCACATCACCAAAGCTTTAACTGAAAAGGAAGCATATAATACCCATGCATTTCATGTTTTCAGCGCACACATTCAGTGACTGAATATGCAAAATATACAGCACCCACAGTTTCAAAAAGCGACAGAATCATATAACACATCCGCATTCACCAATTGTGAAGGAAGGAAAAAGCAGCAGAGTGCTTTGTGACAGAAAAGCGGACAGTCGCTGCATATTCAATGACTGACACAGAATAACCAACTCCTACATAGTCCTTCAATTTGGAAAAACAGCAATCCTGCTCCAGATTCTTATGTAACTGCAACTCTCACCATTGCGGGAGAAGCAGTAAACAGCTGTAACACTGCATGAGTAAGAAAGAACTGCATCACACCTCCACGTTCCCCACTGAGAGAGTGAGACTCAAAGGCAGCATACTGAGATGGATGGATGTGTGACACCCTGAACACTCCCTGAGAAGAGAAAAGCAACAAATGGTCTTAACACTGACTGAGAGAGCAGCATATAACACTCCTACAGAGACAGCATACAGACTCACCAATGAGTGGAAAGGAAATAACACCAATGATAGTCTCCCACAGTGAAGCAAGTAACACCCTCATTACCAGAGCTCATTTTGTTTATTTGACTTCAAAAGACAGCACAGCAGAGTGAATAAAAGCAAAATAATACAGATGCTGGAAATCGGGACTAAAGACAGAAAATGCTGAAAGCAGGCCTGGCAGTATCTGTGGAGGAGAAAGCAGAACAAGTCATATTCGACTCAAAACATTAACTGTTTCTCTATCCACAGATGCTGCCAGACTTGCTGAGTTTCTATTGTACAGTAAAGAAAGTCTATCTTTCCTATTTATTGTTTAAATGTTATTATGAAATGTTTCCTAAGCTCTGATTTCGTTAAAGCTTATGATAGGTTACAATGCAATCTTGAAAACATTTAATAAAAACTATTGTAATAACATGATATATATTATGACTCACAGATCAACCAAAAAAATCCTTATTATTGGTCCAGTAAACAGACCACAAATGTTGTAGAATTTAGGAAGAAACATTCTCGATGACACTTGAGAAACTACAGAATGAAAAATCAGGCGACAGAGGATAAAATCATGTCACTAATTGCAATATTAGAAATATCGTCATTTAAAAGACTTAAGTTTAAAGTTTATTCATTAATGTCACAAGTATGTGTACATTAACACTGTAAAAAATTTACTGTGAAAATCCCTGGATTGCCACATTCTGACATCTATTTGGGTACAGAGGGAGAATTGAGCATGGCCAATGCACCTTATCAGCATGTCTTTCAGACTGTGGGAGAAAACTGGAGCACTCGGAGGATATCCCGCATACACAGGAAGAATGTGCAGGTTCCACACAGATAGCAATCCAAGCCAGAATCACACCCAGGTACCTGGCACTGTGAGGCAGCAGTGTTAATCAATGTGCTACTCTGGAATTCCACCCCCCCACACCCACCTCCAAACATAGGTCATTGCATTGCACTGAGAAGGAGCAAGTCAATGTATTGAGAAGAGGGAAAGTAAATGTAGTTCAGTGGCTGTAATAGAATAGAACACACATACTGCAGCTGTTCCTGTACTTGGTGGTCTTCACATTCCAAGCAGCCAGTCAGTTAATCGATCAATATATTTCTTGCTCATAGCAATAATGCAAAGGATGTGGCAGCTAAACAGCGTGAACCTTTGCGACTTTATTATTTAATCTCCTGTTGCAAGTCTGCAGTCTCATTTCAATTTCACATTTTTAAGAAAATAACAATTCCAATTTATTTCTGACATCAGTAGATAACTAAACAATAATGAATGTTGACCTGAAGTGTGCATTAATTGTTGATAAGTGAACCATAGGCTGAGTGTGGATATTAGGAGAATAGATGCATAAACAGAAACACATTAACCTTGAACTATGATATATCATTCTGTGGCTTACAGAAAATGTTTTAAAGGAAGATTATCTGAATTGTGGAAGAGAACTTGCTCCCACATCCTCTGATAGCTGGGAATAAGCTTCTCTGAAAATTCACCTGTCATGATGGATTTGATGAAATGTCACTTTTGCAATGAAGTTTTAAATGGCTATTATCACTATTGGAAAGTTGTTGGTTTAAATTGTAAAAGAGATACATTGATATTGTTCAAATCTTTGAATCATCAGCATGCTGCTTAGTGCAGTAAAAAGGGCAGTCTTTTTCTCTCTAAACAGTAATGATTTTAGTAACTGAATCTCTTGTCAATATGCAAAATAAGACACACTTTGATAACAGTACAATTTTAAAGCTGATTTCTTCCCCTGTCTCATTTTTCAGAAATCTTAAAAATATACATAGGATTCACTTCAAACATAGAGCTAGCACTCTAATAATGAGCATTTCATATTACAAGTAAACCAGATAAAGCAAGATGGATTTAATAATAATGATTCCAAAAAGATATTGTAATATTGTTTTCAAAAAAAAAAGGAAATTGGATTTTTGATTATCCAAGCTAATGCACTATAGTGATTTCAAAGTGTACACAATACAAAACAAAAAACATTTACTTCCATTGCATTACTCTTGTGTGGAGACATACCATCATTGCAAAGCAGCTTCAACTGATTACTGTGAGCCATAGACACAAGAACAGCTGCATTGTTTTGTTCCCCCCACTGGGGAAACACGTGATGTTTGTCAGTACCAAGCAGCAATGTCTTTCTTCGCTCATTCCAACTTTTTGATGATGTTACACAGAGGGGACATGTTGCCCTCAGTGTTATGAAAAAATAGATTGTTCCCAGCTATGGGATAACGTGCATTGCTGCTTCAGTCAAACTTTCTGCTTTCCTTCATTAAGTAGCTGTGGGTATTTCTCGGCGCTTCTTGTCAGATTCAGTATTCTCAGGGATCATTGCTGTAGAGACAACTGTCACAAAATTTGATAAAAGGCTGAGAAAAGATGTGTGAGTTGTGATGCACAGTTGACCCACACCTGCTCCTTCCAGTGTCGGCAGCATACAAAATTCTCAGAATCCGTACCGTGTGGAAGGTGGCCATTTGACCCATCGAGTCTGAACCAACTCTTTGACAGATTATCTTAACCAGGCCCTCTCCCATGCCCTATCCCTGTAACTCCACACATTATCATGGCTAATCTACCTAGCCTACACAACTTGAGACACTTAAGGGCAAGTTAGCATAGCCAACACTAAAGGGCAATTTAGCATAGCCAATCCACCTAACCTTCACATATTTGGACTGTATGATTAACCACAGCATCTAGAGAAAACCCATCCAGACACGAGGGAAACTTGCAAACTCCACACAGTCATTTCACACCCAAGGCTGGAATTGAACCTGAGTTCCTTGAGCTGTGAGGCAGCTATTTAACCACTGTGCTGCCCTCATGGTGAGGGAACTTCATACAGCCTGTTCATTACCATGACTATAGCACGCAGCTATTTAGCAAGGGTACTGCCTAATTGCTGCAGGCTTAAGTAGAGGACAAAATCACAACAGGCTGGTCCAACCTAAAGCAAGCCTGCACTACTCCAAAGGGATGTGCAGTTTGATTGGAGCAGGTGATTGAAGAGCATTGAAGAGAAGCACATCTCAGCAGAGAGCATGTTTTCTTGCACAGCGCTGGAGGCCACGGTGTAGGTGGTGGGTCAGAGGAGAGTAGTCATCTCTTCATAGTCAGCACTCCATTTGGGCTCTCTGAAGGCAATGAGAGCAGTTAAAGCCAGGAGACCTGGATGGAGTGATGCAAGAAGCTCAATGATCTTACAAAAATGAATAAGATCAGGGAATTCATCTTCAAGAATCGTATCCTTACAATTGAACATTAAATGCACACATGCCACAATTCATCAGAAGCCCTTCACTCACCTACCAACAACAACTGTCAACCACAAACCACACCTAACATTTATCGCTTTTATCTCACTCATAGACATTTAGCAGTGCTGCAAATCTTGCACCAACCTGTCATAGCTAACATATTGTTATCTACTCACTGTAGTATAACCGCATTCTCTTCCATCACAACAGCATTTTGAGGACATATTGAATTAAGTTGCTGAAAAACTTTCCTTTCTTCCATTGACTCTTAGTCATCACGTACAAACAGAGATGAGATGTATAGGGGTGTCTCAGACATCAGCCATGGCTCAGCGTGTAGCACTCTTGGCCAGAATCCTCCGGACATTCATGCCCTGCCACCAAACAGGATGTAGAATTTGGCATTCAGCCAAATCTCCATTTACTGCAGTGGGATGGGAGAATCCCACTGGCATGAATAGCGGAGAATCCCTCACTCCCTGTCTATAAATTACAAATCAACGGGTTCAAATTCTTCTGTTGACACTCCTGCGCATTGCTGAGGGAAGCTACACTGTTAGGAGTGCTGTCTTTTGGATAAAAAGCTAAACTGAGATCTGTCCACTCTCTCAGGTGGCTGAGAAATCCCCCATGGGACAAGTTAAAGAGAGTTATTTTTGGTGCCCTGGCCAGCAAGAACAACAGCGTGGGCGCAAAATCCTGTCAAAGTCAGAAGACACGATTCTCACTGGTGGGATTGTGTTTCCTGATTTTTCATACCCCTCACCAATGACATCATTTAAATGAATTAACATCTAATTAGTGAATCGTCCAACTGGGACTTCCCCCTCACTGAAAATTCATTGCGCACAGTGTGACGTCTCGCCAGTATGATTTAAAGCCCAAAATCTGGCAACTTCACCTCTGAAGGGGATATCGAAGGTCAGCACTCAGTTCATCACCACCCTCCAGGATGTAAATGGAAGAGGCAGCAACATGACAGAATACTGGGATATAGATAAGTGCAACTTGGGGCAGCAGTGGGGTTGAATATAGGCATTGGCGGGGGAATGGGTTGCCTTCAGCCTTAGAAGCCCTTCATTGCTGTGGGTCTTTAGGTCTCAAAGGGTTTGGTGGCTGAAGTGAAGGAGGCTCTGTTAGGTTCCCCTTGTTGGGCTTGCGGTGATATCACTGTTGAGGGTTTGCCCTTTGAGTGACACCGATGTGGGAGGGAATGGATCAAATCACATGGTCAGCAAGGGGTGACTGAGGTCTCTGGGAAGGGTCCTGTGAAATGCCAGGCTGTATGGGCAGAAGGGAGGACTCTGACGAGGGAAGCTTAACAGTGACAGAAGACTCTCACACAGAGGAAGGACGAGTACAGTCAGAATGAATCCCACCCTCAAGTTACACAGAACACTCTCAGGGAATGAACTATTTGGAAGGTCAAAGCCACTGCTAATGGAAACTAGACTGTCAGGCAATGAAGTATTGATGGCTGTCTTATCAAATTGTGAGGCTTATTTTAATCCAAAGGAATATAATGAAAGTCCTGATAACGCCCTGACCCACATCCCTCTCAGGATCTGGGCCATCCAGCCATGCATATCCCTCTATCTGAACATTTTTCCAATGAGCCTCACTCCCCTCTTGCACAATGGCCATATTCTCATAGTTGCCCAAACTCCACTTGACAGAAGCAGCTCAAACTATGAACAGCTTCAGTGGGCTGTGTCACCCCCTCAGTCTAGCCTACATTACCAGTGGCTTTGCCCTTCCAGATAGCTCATTCCCTGAAGATGCACTATGCAGCCTGAGGGTGGGGATTCATTCTGACTGTACTCACCCTTGAAGTTTGGGGGAATGGGGGTGCCATCTAAGGATGAGGATGATTGAAATTGTGTCTTAACATGAATCAGGTGTGCCGTGCCTGTCACAGCTGGAAGCCAGTTGTCAATCAGCTTCTCAACCCTTCTTTGATGAGTTAATTGTGCCAATTTAGTCAGTATTGCAATGCATGAGTGTGCCACTGATGGCTGCTCAGTAGTTGAGTCCCTTAGCATTGAACTCCAAGGCTTATATTCGCAGGTGTTGGTCTGAATGTAAGGTGGGAAGATAACAGCATTCATCAGTCACCCTGTTCAGGACATGACAGGTGGCAGCATCTCATTTCCTCATGACTTTGGAATGCTGGTCAATTGAAAACACTCAACTGCCCTCAAACCTCATCCTCAGGTGAGGGGGTGATGTAACCCACTGAAGCTCTTCAAAGTTTGAGCTGCTTCTGTCAAGTGGAATTTGGGCAACTGAGTGGAATGGCAGGGAGGGGTCAAGGCATTGTCAGGACCCCTCATTACATTCCTTTCCTTTCAGTTTGTACAGGAAAGTACAGGAAAGAGATAGATCACAGTACAGGAAAGAGATAGATAATCTGGTGTAATGGTGCAACGACAATAATCTTTCCCTCAATGTGAGTAAAATGAAAGAGTTAGTCCATTGACTTCAGGAAATATAGTGGAGGACATGCCCCTGTCTACATCAATGGGGATGGAGTGGCAATGGTCGAACCTTCAAGTTTCTAGGTATCCAGATCGCCAACAACCTGTCCTGATCCCATCAGGCCAATACTATGGTTAAGACAATCTACCAATGCCTCTACTTTCTCAGGAGGCTAAGAAAATTCAGCATGTCCACTACAACTCTCTCCAATTTTTACAAGTGCACCATAGAAAACATCCTTTCCAGATGTATCACAGCTTGGTATGTTTCTTATCCTGACCAAGACTGCGAGAAACTATAATGTGTTGTGAAACCAGTCCGTCACTCAAACCAGTCTCCCATCCATTGACTTCATCTACATTCCTGCTGCCTCAGCAAAGCAGCCAGCATAATTATAATTCAGGACCTCACACACTCCAGCATATTCCTTCCCACTGCCTTCCATCAGGAAAAAGATACAAAAGTCTGAGGTCATGTAACCAACCCAAGAACAGTTTCTTCCCTGCTGCCATCAGACTTTTGGATGGATCTATCTTACATTAAGTTGATCTTTCTCTACATCCTAGCTATGACTGTAACATTACATTTTGCACTCGCTCCTTTCTTTCTCTATGTACAGCATGCTTTGTCTGTATAGCACACAAGAAACAATATGCTAAAACATATGACAATAATAAATCAAATCAAAATTTTCAAACGGGGTAGAAATTAATATTTGAATTTGAGCAGCAATCAGCCACTCAACCCCTTGAATCTGCTCTGCCATTCAATAAGATCATACTGATCTGATTGTAACTTCAACACCACATTCCTGCCTATCCCAGATGACCTTTCATTCTTTGTTACTCAAGAATATCTAGCTCAGAAATAAGAATATTCAAAGACTCTTACTTCCATTGCCTTTTGAGGAAGAGGCTTCAGAAATTCACAATCCTCAATGAGAAGGAAATTCTCCTCATCTCTGTCTTAAATGAGTAACTTCTTATTTTTAAATAGTGACTGCTAGTTCTAGATTCTTTGACAGGAAGCATCCTCTTCATATCCATCCTGTCAATATCCCTCAGGGTCTTAAAGGTTGTGACAAAGTCACCCCTTACTCTTCTAAACTCTGGTAGATACAAACACAATCCACTCATTCGTGGTAGTCATCTAATAAATCTTCTCTAAAATTCTTCTTTATCCAAAACACCTTCAAAGAAATCCACTAAATTGGTTAAACATGATCTTTCTTTCACAAAAGCATGTTGACTCTGCCCAGTGGCCTTGAATTTTTCCAAGTGACCGTCTTTAATAATGGCTTCTAACAGGGAGAAAAGTTTTTTCAACCAGAGAGTGGTTGGAGTCTGGAACGAGCTTCCTCAGAGAGCGTTGGAGATAGATTCAATCAAGAATCTGATCAAGGTATTCAAAAGGAAATTGAGTTGCCATTTGAGAAGAAAAGTACAAAGTTGCAGGGATAAGGTAGGAAAGTGGGACTAATATTCTTTTAGGCAACCAGTGCAGATGTGATGAGCCAAATGGTCCTCTTCTGCATTGTAAAGATTCTGATGCACATCTGAAACATTCCCAGGCTCTGTAGCTTCACAGTTGTTGATGGACCTCCTGGGTATTTATTGAATTTTCTGTTTTTATTACCATTCAAATAGTTCATTCCGGGCAGCAAAGAAGTAAAATAACAATGTAATGAATACTTTGAGCTGCAAGACTATTACCAGCACGGCAGTACACCATGTAATTGTTTCAGGTAGCAAGATTGAGTCACTGATCATATTTATCATGGATGTATTGTTTAATAGAGTAATGTCTAATGAGGAAAAAAACAGTTTGTTAGCTGCTGTGAAAGCCAGTGGCAGTCAACGTTTAGACACCTGTCATTTCTTTGAATGCTTAAAGCTGGGAGCCGCAAGACATTTCAATTGGGGCAATCATCAAGAAATGAATATAGTCAAGGGAGATTGTGCAATTGTTATACCTCAGCCGATGTAAACACCATCACCATGCAGATTCTTATCTTCCTGACTCCTACCCTAGGTGCTTCCTGCCTTCACAGAAATTTAAGCAGAATTTGGATCATTGCACCGCATGGAGTCTCACGATGGTGTGCAGTGTCTGCAGTATCACGCAGACCAGAACGTCAGGAAGTCTTATTTTAATAAAAGTAATGAAGGCGGCTTACTAACACATCACAAACTCTAGCTGTTTTCAAAGTTGCTATTTCATTTTAACCTGTGGCAGAATGAAAACAGCAAGCGGTGTTTTTGTGTACAGGACACCTGGAGGCTTTCTTTTGTTGTTTCAGAGAAATCAAAAATAGCAGCACATAAAAAAGACTCCTTTAAAGAAGGAAGGCTGTTTTTGACAGTTTCAGAAAGTATGAACCCTTTAAATTCTCAGTGGAGTGTTCACTTTCCATATGTACATTCCATTCACATCTAGTTGAATTAGAGGTACCCAAAATCCACCATCTCCACCCCTTTCATACAAAAAAAAAACAATTCAGGAAGTGCTTAATCTTATAACAAATGCATTTAAATGGCTCCTAGCTCTGTGGACACTCGCCGATATAAATCTCCAAACTAATCAATCCATTTTGACAAAAGTTCATTGGGACTCAAAACGTCAGCTCTTTTCTCTCCTTACAAACCTGCTGAGATTTTCCAGCATTTTCTCTTTCGGTTTCAGATTCCAGCATCTGCAGTCATTTGCTTTTGTCCAGTCTGTTCACCAGTTCAGCAATCCATGTGAGCACCAGGATTAGGGAACTCCACAAAATTTTTTCAGGCCAGAATTTCAATTGGGAAACATCTGCATTTGAAACTTTCAGTACCATCAGGGAGAACCAGACTTAACCACTCTTCATTTCAAGACTGATTTCCAGAAGTGGAAAATCCATCATTCTGCATTAAAGCGACAATGTTTATTTGCTTCATTTATTTGTGGAAATCAAACATGATGGCTTTCAAGGCTTCTAACTCTGAGACAACGATAACAGTCAAATCCATTGGAGCTTTGAAACAAACATAACTTCATCTCCGAAGAAAGGAAGCAAAAATTATCACAAAACCCATTTGGGTTTTCAACTAATGCAGTCAGGTGAAGAGTCTGAGCAGTGATAGATTAGTGGCTTGGCCATTTACAAGAATAATTTGTCTCAAGCTGAATGTCTCATAGAGATGGGGTGGGATCTCATTCTTCGCTCTTAGTTGAAAGTATTTTTTTCTCAGACGCTCTTTACTTTTCCTCAAAACAAATACGTAAATGAGACCTATATCATTAATAAGAAAATGTTTCCAATTCCTCATTTGTTAAGAAACAGAATTAAAATAATGAGATAAGGCTGAAGAAGGACCTAGAAATTATAAATTTTCAAACACATTTGAGGAAACTATCCTGAAAGATTTTGGTGAGGAGAGCATTAAAGGACTTAGGGAGAGTGAAGCTTTCCCCAGGCTCAGAGTTGATGTTCAATTCTCGCTCTGTATGGTCCCAATTCTCGCTCTGTATGGTCCCAATTCTTGCTCAATGGCAACAAGCTTAAACAACCACAAGAACATCACAAATGATATTTTGAAATTCAAGCTGAAGATGTTTAGAGGTAACTGTTCCAAGAAATACTTGTATTGAGTTGTTACAGGTCAGGAAGGGTATCCTCAAAGCGTTATCAGCAAGTCAGTACAAGTAGCAGCTCACAGTAACTTCGGACATCCTTTCTAATTGTGCCAGTGGATTGCAAAGTTGTCAATGTAAACCTCTTCCCAAGATAGAAGAGAAGCATAATCATTTTACAATAAGCTAATTTATCTAATATTTATGCACAAATGTTTAGATCCTCACTCTCAGATACAATGGCCCTGATATTTGCAGGGGAAGGTTTTGGTTTGTTTTCCCATACGTTGTTGAGTTCTGTCTCCAGAATGTAGGTCCTTTTTTTAATCTTGTCTGGAAGTCAGCCTGATCAACAAGCTCTGAGTCCACAGCCAAGCTCAACCAATCAAGCACCATGAGCATACATCAGTTACTAAATTCACATCTCCAAAACAACCAGTGTGAGTTAGAACATGGGCAGCAAAGCTCTGGATATCTCAAGTTTATAGAATATGGAATAGTTGTCAAGAGTATGTTCAGATAGTCATATCCAGAGGTAACAAAGGGCTTGAATGCGCATTTCAGCACCAGACGAGCTGAGGCAGGAATGGTGTTGGATAATATTACAGAGATGGAAATTCTCAGTGATACAGCGGTTACGTGGTCATAACTCATCTTGGGGTCAACGGTTGCCAGGGTGAGAGATGGAGCAAGGGAACAGTGTTGGTGACAGGGACTAAGATCATGGATCTTCCCTAAGTATAACGTAAGTGCTGCATTGTCAGAAATGTGGTCCTTTGAAGGACATGTTAAACTGAGGCTCCATTTGCCTGTTCTGGTTGATGAAAAAGATCCTTTGACGCAAGTTTGAAGAGTAGTAAGGGAACTGTCTCCAGTTTTCTGTCCAATATTTATTCCTCAGCAACAGATGTTCTGGTTATTATCACATTGCTGTTTGTAGGAGTGAGCTATATGCAAATTAATTGCCGCACATCCTAAATTACAACAGTGACTACACTAAGAAAAAGTACTTCATTGACTGTAAATAGCTTTGAAGTTATGGTGGTCATGGAAATCGCTCCATAAATACATTTCTAGTTTCCTCTTTTCTCAATACTAAATTGGATGAAATTTCTGCTCATCCACTACAGAATGTCAGAGAAGCACATTGACTATTTTGAGATAGTGGAGGAGTTAAGAGAGGTGTTACTGAGGCAGAGCTGAATACTGTCAACATATGTTCAAAAATTGGATCGGTTCTGGGTGATGTCACAATGGGGCAGGATGTAAATGCAGAACAGGAGGGCCAAGGGAGAATTACTGAGAGGAATCAGAGGTAAGGACACAGGAGCAGAAAAAGGTAACATTGTCCACGCATTTTTTGCTATGATTAGATGGCTAAGAAGAGAATCAGGTGATAGCAGTCTTACGCAGCTGCATGATGAAGAGTTATTGGAGGAGAATGATGTGGTTCACCTTGCTAGAGGCTCCGAAGAGGCTGAGGACATAATTTATCTTTGACGCGCTCATGTAGGATGTAATTTACTATCCACTAAGTGCCATTTTGACATTGTGGCCGAGGCAGAAATCTGAATAGAAGGAAGTACTGAGAAATATGATTGTGCTTTTGGATACGATGCTATGCTCAACATATCTGAAGTGGTCAAGGAGAACGGGGATGAGTCTGTGAATTGCAAGGATGAAGTCGCCGAGGATTTTTTTTTTTGAATGGAGGGAAGGTGACAGCAGATTTAAAGTAGAGAAGAACATAGATGTGGAGAGAGAACTGTGAACAATATCACTGGTGTGGGCGCCAGGCAGAAGTTTGATGTTCTTCAATTTCGCACCAATTGATTTGAGAGAGCAGAAGTTGAGTCTCATGGACAAGATGGATTTACAGTGGGCACGCGAGGGGAGATAGAAGAGACTCCGGAGATCAGTGCATGCTCAGTGATAGGCTTGGGGTGGTGAACCAGAGGAACTCTTATCCAGCAGGCTAGGGGAAATGAGGAGGTGGTGTCTGAATATCTGAATCCTTAGTGGCGAAGCCCATAAATTTCTTAAACTTATTGTTGAAGATGGACATAGGATATAGGAAGTAGGAACAGAAGTAGGCAAATTCAGCCCTTTGAGCCTCATCTGCCATTCATCTAGGTAATGGCTAATCTCCTAAAGGTGAGGGCTAAGGAGACCAAGGAGAAGTACTGAAACTGATGGTTTACAATAGAGAAAGAACACAAGCATCACCTTTGAACTCCAGGCGGATCCTGGAAGAACGAACAATTTTTGAAGATGAAAGCAGGATCCAATTATGCTTTGATGGTAGAAAATTCTCTGACTCATAGCCAAATAGTTGTGCCTAGACCTGCAGATATGATTGGTTGCCATGATGCTAATTGCAGGAGTTTGATTCTGGTTCCATCTGATCTCCCTAAACTGTATTTATCCCTGTTACATTGATTCTTGTGATGGGGCACGTTGAAACCAAGCCCAGAAGTTGTACAGATTTATAAATTGGTATTAAAATATGCCAATTTTAAATGGGTGGACAGTGCAGGAAGTGAAATGAGGAAAATTACAAATTACATTGCATTATGCTCATTTGCATTGAATTTCACTGCCTAATGAAGGTCTTTCAAATTCTATGTGACAGTGAGTAATAGTGTTAGGAAACCAGTCATGGGAGGTGTGGATCAGGTGGAGAGCCAGCATGATCTCAATATTTCACAGTTCGCACTGCTGAAAGTTTGCTGTCAGTTGGAATATTCACACATTAGGTGAATTTCAGATTGGAAAAGTAGCATGAAATACAGGTCAGCACAAATGTAATTTTAGTTTGGTAAATATAGATTTACTTCAATTATTATAACCTGCAGAACTATTTTTGATAAATAATTCACAGAACAACTGCCACTCATTGGAATCTAGCTCACTAACATTGTCTAACTGGAGACTTAACACCTTTAACTGAGGACATTGAATTACTTCCTGCACACAGTCGCCAACTCCTTTGCAGGGTAAGTGAATTTTCAGCTCCGGTTGCCGTGGGAATTTAAAATAGATGAAGTAAAAATTTGGATTGTACAGCCATAAGGAAATTTACTTCTTGTAAGTGCACATATTGTAATTCCCTGAGGTGAGCTCTGAAACACTTAGGCTTGTTTCCTTCAGAAAATAGGAAATTTTAGGTGAATTAATTCAAGCTTTTAGGATTTCAAAGTTGATCCAGTTGTTCACTATGTTAAAATGCCTGAATATCTGGAGACTTGAATTAGAAATGAGGAGGTTAGGAGTAAGAAATGTCATCGGGGCTTCTTTTTCATCCAAAATAATAATAAAGTGGTGGAACAATTTACCAGGAAGAATTATTGAAATGAAGTGCAAATGGATTTGAGAAACAGTTAGATGTGGACTGAAAGATACCATATATGAATAAATAAATTAAAAGCAGGAGTAGGCCACTTGGTCCTTTGAGCCTGCTCTACCATTTAATAAGGTTACAGCTGATCTAATTGTAACCTCAACTTTATGTTCTTGCCTATGTCCTATGCTTTCACTCCCTTGCTTATCAGAAATTTATCTACCTCTGCTTTAAAGATAGTTAAAGACTGTGCCTCAACCACCTTTTGAAGAGGAAAATTCCAAAGTGTCTCAGTCTTCAGAGAAAAAAATAATCCTCACCTCTGTCTTAAATGGATGACCTCTTATTTTAAAACAGTGGCTCCTAGTTCTAGATTTTCTTTCAAGAAGAAATATCCTTTTTGCATTCATTCTGTCAAGTCCCATCAGGATTTTATGTTTCATGCCAAGTGAAATGGATACAAGTGAAGTGCAGTGGATACATGCCAACCCTGTCCAATCTTTCCTTGTAAAGACAACTTGCCTGTTCTAGCTATTAATGTAGTAAACCCTCTCTCAACTGCTTTCAACATGCTTACAGCTTTCTTTAAATAAGGAAACCAAAACCAAACACAATAGTCTCCAAGCATGGTCTCACTAATATCCTGTACAACTGAACATAACCTCCCAACTCATGGTATTCAATCCCCCTTGCAATGAATTATAACATTCTATTAGTTTTGTTAATTACTTGCTATGCCTGCATACAAACTTTGTGATTCGTGCATAAGACATCCAGCTCCCTCAGTATATCAGAGTTCTACAATCTCTCACCATTTAAATAATATGCTTCATTTTTATTTGTCCTGACAAAGTGGCCAATATCATGTTTTCCCTTCATTTGTCAGATTTTTGCCCAGACACCTAACCTGTCAATAAATATCTTTTTGTAGCTTATGTCCTTTTCACTATCTATCTTTGCCATCAGCAAATTTAGCATCAATACTGTTGGTTCCTTTATCTAAATCATTTATATATATTTATAAAGAGTTGAGGCCCGAGCACTGATTCCTTTGGTATACTTGTCACATCATGCCAACCAAAAAATGCCTACTCTCTGTTTCCTGTTAGTTAGCCAAACTTCAGTCCATGCCAATATGTTAGCCATGTTATCTACACCATGAGCCTTTATTTTCTACAATAACATTTGATGTGGCATTTTATCAAATGCCTTCTGAGTAGCTAAGTACAGTACATCCAACAGTTCCTCTTTATCCACAGGATCTATAAGTTCTTCAAAGAACTCCAACAGATTCGTTAAACATTTCACAAAATTAAGTTGACTCCGCCTGATTCCCATGAATTTATCTAAGTGTTCTGTTATAATATTTTTCATAATAACTCCCACATTCTCCCTCTAGACATGTGTTAAGCTAACTGATCTATTGCTCTCTGCTTTCTGTTTCCCTTCCTCTCTAAATAAAAAAGTTACATTTGCTATTTTCCAATCTAATGGAATCTTCCCAAATCAAATGAATTTTGGAAAATTAAAACTAATGCATCACCCTCCAGCCTTTTTTCAAGACCCTAGGATGAAGTCCATCATATGTCTAGTGAATCTGCAGCTCTAACATGTTGCTCAGTATCAATTTCCTGGTGATTGTAAATATTTTGAGTTACTCCTTCCCATCCAATTCCTAATTTAAAGCTATTTCTGGGGTATTACTTATATTTTCCATAGTGAAGACTGACGTAAATATCTATCAGTTTCTCTCCCATCACTTTATTTTCCATTACTAACTCCATAGACTTTGTTAATTTATTTCATTTTTATATATTCACAGAAACTGTTTATATTTTTAGGTAGCTTTCTATCATACTCTAACTTTTTCCTCCTTGTTAAAACTTCTGGTCTTCTTTATTGTTTTTGATATTCTACCCAATCTTCTGATCCACACCTTTTTTTCACTTCTTTAAGTTTGATACTGTCTTTAACTTTTTAGTTAAACACAGATGTTGGATTTTTTCTTTCCTATTAAAATGCATCTCTTCTGTGTATTCTGAAATATTCTCTTCAGTCTGCTGTTGTATCTCTATTGGCCTATCTCTTATTGCAGATTTACTTCCTTTAGCTCTGTTTTCATCCTTTGCCCTTATTTAAATTTAATGTCCCAGTCTTGGTTTGATTCTTCTCCCTCAAACTGAATTTAAAATTCAATCATGTTGTGATTACTGCTACTTTAGGGCACCTTCAAAATGAGGCCATTAATTAGAATTGATAGAATCCCTAAAGTGCAGAAGGAGGTCTACTCTGCAAAAGAACATCTGATGCCAGACCCACCCTACCTTGCCCATCTGATTATTCCAATCTAGATGGAGATTAAAAACCCCCAGGATAATTACTGTAGCTTTCTAACAATCCCCCACTACTTTTTCTTTGATACACTATTGCACCATATCATTTCTATTGGGGAGATTGTACACCACTCCCACTTGCAAGAAGGGACTTCTTGCCTATATAATTTTTCATGTTCACCCAAACTATTTCTATATCCTAGTTTCCTGAACTTTGGTCGTCACTCTCCATTGTACCAATATTTTCTTTTATTAAGAGGTCCATCCCTCCATCTTCTCCTAACTTCCTATCCTTTCTAGAAGCCACATACTCTTCAATATTTAGGTCCCGATCTATGGCATTCTGCAGCCATATCTCTGCAATGGCTAATTAGATTACCCTTATTAATCTTTACTTGCACTGCCAGATTAGCTGTTCTGTTTCAAATGGTGAGATACAGAGAATTCAAATTTAAGTTATTTCATTTTATTATTTTTGTGATCTCTGGCCTTATATGATTTACTCTTAGATTTTTACTTTCAGTATTATGTTTTGATTATCATTCCCCATATTAGTACCTTTCTTTTTTTTCCTGTCTCTTCTTTTTGATATACCACATCTGTCCTCATTTGATCCCTTGCTCCCACTTAGTTTAAGAAAATTAATAGTGAGGGTTCATGAAAAGATTTGTTGGGCTTAATGGCTTTCTCGTCTTCCTTAATCAAATGCACAAATCTTTGGCACCAAATCTCATAGATGTAAATCAAAAAATGTGAATGTACAAAGCTATGCAGATCAAATCTGTGATGGAAGATTTCCAAAGAACTATGAATGAAATACATTGGTAATAAATAATAGACAGGAAGAAAAATGAGTTAAATATAAAAGAGAAAGTTCGCAAATTTGTGAGGTTTCCAAGTTTTGGTGTTTTATATAAACTTATTTTAGTTACTTTTCATATATTTTATATATTTTTGTTTTATATATAAATTTGGTATCTTATCATACAGTATACCTGTATGGTACCTATAGTGTACCTGTACCTTACCACGCAGTTATTCTCAGTTAGAAAATCAACTTGTCTTAAGGTTGATAGTAACCTCATCCCTGAGTTCCAATGTTCAAAATCTCATCCTGGTAACAAGGTGGGTTGACAAACCAAATTTCAACCAAAGCAAGTGTTGCCTTGTAAAAGTGCAACTTGTGGAATGACAACTCATAGGAGATGCTTAAAAGCTCAAGATCTATTCAAAAAAGAGCTCCTGATTGGCCTTGTTAAAATTTCTTCCACATTTGACAGCAAAAGCAGATGAATTTGTTGAACTCAGTGCTATTTTTGTTATCTAGTTGTGCACAACATGGTTGCTAAATTTCCCTGCATAACGATGGGCACTTAGTAAGTGCAGGTATAAGCCATTAAGCCCGCTGACACTGCTCTGTAATTTCAAAACAATCATGGCTGATCATCCACTTCAATGCATTTTCTCACATTATTCCCATATTCATTTATGTCATTGGTATATGGAAATCTACCAATCTCAGTTTTAAAAATACACAATGACTGACTCCCGGGATGAAGAATCCTAAATATTTCCAAACTTTTGTATAAAAAAATCTTCACAACTCAGATCCCTATCCTCCTAATTTTGAAATTGTTTTCCCTGGTTCTCAATTTTTCAAACAGGGAAAATACTTTACCTGCATCTGCCCTGTCTAACCCTTTAATTAATTTGTACGTTTCAATGAGACCTCTGGAGAATACACACTCAATTCTCACAATCTCTTCATAAGAAGTCCTGCCAATTTTCTTCAGGAAGATGAAGATCTGAGCAAAGTCAGGTGAACATTAACAAACATTGTTTGTTTTAACCTACTATTAATTCCATAACAACTCAAGCTCACTTTTGGTTGCTTCTTTTTGGAGGGGGATGGGGTGGCGAAAACATCGCAAACATGAAATTTGGGGTTACTTTAACTTGTTAAGTAAGTTTAATGAAAACAGGGTTTATATCCTGCATTCAAATGAAGAAATGTTCTCTGTTAAAATCCTTAGAAATAAAATGAGAGCTTTCTTTCCTCATTAATCTTCAAAATGGAAACTGTCAGCAAACAGTCAATGGGAAACAAGCCATATTGATTGACTTGATAGTTAGGCAGATTAGGGGGCTTTGATCTGGAAGTTTCAAATAAACATTATTTAAGATCTCAGCAAGTGTGGGGCACAGGTGATTTGTGTCAAACTGCTTATTAGTATGCCATACAACAATAGTTCCTGCAGAGTATTTGCTGTCAGGAGCTTTGGAGACTGGACTAATAGACAAATACTTTGGATTTTTCCTGTTGTCTTTAATGCAGCGTAACTGGCAGCTAGATTCCATACAGGAATTCCACATTACCATGCATATCATTGCACTGGAGAGTTTCCGAATGCCTATCCATCCAAAACTCTTGCATTATTAAATTATGTTGGAAAAGAACATTAACCTCTTATAAACTGATTCTATCTGCATTGTTTTCTAAGGAATTCTAATTAGACACAGTGCAATACTATCATTAGCAACCTGCTATGTCTAACACCTCACTTCTTTACAAACATATTTGTTTTAGCTTGGATGTCATGGTCTCTTATTTAGTGTGTGTCAGAGTAGGCAGGAAAATCTGGCAGTTATCTCATTTGATCTCAGCTTTGATTTTGAATTTGGAGGCATAATTTGGACATTATGTTTCACATTGCATTCCACTGCCTCTAGAATGCAATACAATTTTCAAAAGGAGGATGGGGGAGGGGGAAATAGGGAACTCAGTCACCTCTAATTAATTGAGGAACTTGTCAATGGGCAAAGAACAGCGAGAAGAAATTTTCAATCTATAAATGACTGAACTTGAACTGATGCATGTTAGCGCTCAGTTGTTGGGTTCAAAGTGGACAGGTGTGAAAGGGTTTTTAAGGTGAAAATTTTCAAGACTTGATGGAACTCACATTGGCTTGTGCATATTATCTTCTTCCGTTTGGCTACTTTTGCTTCAGTTGACGCTGTTGACTTTTTAAGCTGCTGCCCCCACTCTTCTGCAAAATAGTGGAAGGCCTCTTTATGGCTGCTGTCTGCTTTTACCATGCCTGCTTTACAGGCAAATCACACTTCTGGATAATATTTGGCACCACAAATTGGCCAGAGTTTGTCCCCAGCCCAATTATAGCAGTTGAAGATTGCATCACCGAAATGACAGATGTCATGCAGGGTCAAGACGCAGAATTGAAAATCAGGCCCCTGGTGCATCATATCATTGGCAGTTCTGTTGCACCCAATCCCATTTATTTCACATGGAAGGCTGCAAGAAATTTGTTTTGCTTCAGAAGCTGAGTTTTTGTTGTTAATGCAAATCAAAAGTATGAGGGAAAATTCTGATTTGTCATGATAACAAAGCTAATTATTTTTTCTATTCTCTCATGGTATGTGAGGACTACTGGCAAAGGCGGACAGTATTGTCCATTTCTAATTGCCCTTGAGAATGTGTTGGGTAACAGCCTTCCAGAACCACTGCAATCCATGTTGTGTAGGCACACCACATTGCTTTAAGATAGGGAATTCCAGGATTTTGACCCAGTACTGCTGGAAGGAACAGTGATATATTCACAGGTCAGGATGGTGTAAAACCTGGAGGGAACTGCCAGTGATGGTTTTCCCATGTGCTGGCAGCCCTTGTTCTTCTCATAAAGACATCATTTCAGGAGTTTTTCAGAATAGTGTCCCAGGCCCAACCATCTTCAACAGCTTCATCAATGACCTTTCTTCCATCATAAGTTCAGAAGTGCAGATATTTGCACAATGATTGGTACTTTCTGGTTGAAGAGGCTTAGGGGCTTCACTGGTGCATTCTTGGAGAAGTCAGGCCAGCAACATCTACCACAAAGTGGGAAGCAGAAGATCTGATGTCAAGAAATGGTAAGCTCGAAACACTACATTAGTGTTTCCCTCTCTCCCTTCTTCTTCCTCTAACCAAAATAAAGACAAGTGTAGTCCTCAAGTTAAGGTGCTAAATTGGAGGAAGGCTAATTACAAAATATAGGCAGAAACTGAAGAATGTAGATTAGGGATAGATGTTTGAGGGCAAATCAACATCTGACACGTGGGAGGCTTTCAAGTGCAAGTTGATAGGAATTCAGGACCGGCACATTCCTATGAGGATGAAGAATAAGTACAACAAGATTTGGGAACCTTAGACAATAAGAGATATTGTGAGTCTAGTCAAAGAGGGAAAAAAAAACATTTGTCAAAGCTAGGAGACTGGAAACTTACAAGGCAACTGTGGAATACGAGAAAAGTAGCAAGAAATTTAAGCAAGGAGTAAGGAGAGCTAAAAGGGATCACTAAAAAGCATTGCCCAGCAGTATTAAGGAAAATCCCAAGGCTTTTTATACATATATAATGAGTAACAAGGCTAGCCAGGGAGAGGGTTGGCCCACTCAAGGACAAGGGGGGAATCTACGTGTGGAACCAGAGGAAATGGGCAAGGTATTAAATGAATATTTTGTGTCAGTATTTACCAAAGAAAAGGACTTGGTGGATGATGAGTCTGGGAAAGGATGTGTAGATAGTTTGAGTCGTGTTGAGATCAAAAAGGAGGTGGTATTGGGGTTCTTGAGAAACATTAAGGTAGGCAAGTCCCCAGGGCCTAATGGGATCTACCCCAGAGTACTGAGAGGCGCAAGGGAGGAAATTGCTGGGGCCTTGAGGGAAAAATTTGTATCCTCATTGGTTACAGGGGAGGTCCTAGAGGATTGGAGAATAGCCAATGTTGTTCCTTTCTTCAATAAGGGTAGCAAGAGTAATCCAGGTAATTACAGGCCGGTGAGCCTTACATCAGTGGTACGGAAATTTTTGGAGAGGATTCTTCGAAACAGGATTTATTCCCACTTGAAATTAAATGGACATGTTAATGAGATGCAACATGGTTTTGTGAAGACGAGGCCGTGTCTCATGAACTTGATTGAGGTTTTCAAGGAAGTGATGAAGATGATTGATGAGGGTGGGGCAGTGGATGTTGTCTACATGGACTTTGCTAAGGTCTTTGACAAGGTCCGTAATAGCAGATTGGTGCAGAAGGTGATGTCAGATGGGATCAAAGGTGATCTGGTAAGTTGGATACAAAACTGGCTCAAAGAAGACAGAGGGTAGCAGTGGAAGGGTGTGTTTTTGAATGGAGGACTGTGATAAGTGGAGTTCCTCAGGAATCAGTGCTGGGACCTTTGCTATTTGTAATATATATAAATCATTTGGAGGAAAATGTAACAGTTTGATTAGTAAGTTTGCGGATGACACAAAGATTGGTGGATTTGTGGATAGTGATAAGGACCATCAGAAGATACTGCAGACTATAGATTGGATAGATGCTTGGGAGGAGAGATAGCAGATAGAGTTTAATCCAGTCAAATGTAAGGTAATGCATTTTGGAAGGTCTAATACAGATAGGAAATATACAGTAAATGACAGAATCCTTCAGCATATTGATAGGTAAAGAGATCTGGGTGTACAGGTATTCAGGTCACCAAAAGTGGCAATGCAGGTGGAGAAGATAGTCAAGAAGGCATATGGCATGCTTGCCTTTATCAGCCAAGGCACTGAGTTTAAAAATTGGCAAATCATGTAGCAGGTTTATAGAACTTAGTTAGGGTGCACTTGGAATATAGTGTTCAATTCTGGTCACCACATTACCAGAAGGATGTGGAGGCTTTGGAGAGGGTAGGATTAAGGTGCAAGGGGCAAATTTTAAAGAAGATGTACAAGGCAGATATTTTACATAGTGGGTGCCTGGAACTCAGGTTGCCGGGGGAAGTGATGGAAGTGGATACAATAGTGACTTCTAAAGAGCATCTTGACAAATACGTGAATAGGATGGGAAGACGGATATGGTCCTTGAAAGGGTAAGAAGTTTTAGTTAAGTTGGGTGGCATAGTCGGTGTAGGCTTGAGGGCCAAAGGGCCTATTCCTGTGCTGCAATTTTCTTTATTCTTTGTTCTCCTTTATTCATGACTCCTCAGATATTGACACAGTCCATGTCCAAATTCATTAAGATCTTAGTAATTATCCAGGCTTTGGTTAACAAATGGCAAGTAATACTCACACCATGCAAATGCCAGGCAATGACTATTTCCAACAAGGGAGGATATAATCATCTTCCCTTGACATTTAATCACACAACCATCACTGAATCACTCACCATCAATATCCTGGTGGTTACCATTGACGAGAAATAGAATTGGGCTGGCCGTATACATACTATGGTTACCAGAGCAGGTCAAAGGAGTCCTGTGGAGAGTATTTTAGCTCCTGACTGCATAAAGCCTGTCCACCATCTACAAGGCACAAGTCAGTAGTGTAATGGAATACTCTTCACGTGGATGAATGCAGCTTCAACAACACCCAAAAAACTCAACATCATCCAAGACCTGGCAGCCTGCTTGATTGCTGCCCCTTCAATCCGTCCACCACAGAATAACAGTGACAGCCATATGCATCTGTAAGATGCATTGCAGGAATTCACCAAAGTTTTTTAAGCAGTACCTTCCAAACCCATGGCCACTACCATCTAGAAGCAATACCTGGGACACCACCATCTGGAAGCTCCTCTCCATCCTACATCCTAACATCCTACTTGGAAATATTTACCCTGTTCCTGGGTACCCTAGGTATCTAGCTGTGCTTTCAATGATTCAGCATCTTCACTGGACACTTATTTAAGGTGGGATGGCTGGGAGAAGAGAGTTCAGACTCAATAACAACATCTTTACTTTTGATATGAGATGAAGGTGTGTCAGAATTGAAGCCATGCACAAGAACAAACTCCTTGTTTTCAGAGAGTACATAGAGGTAGTTATTACATGTTTGGTAGCATGATTAATTGCACTACAAGCCACTTGAGTTTAAGTGAGTTTCTGGTGCGGGCGTATTTTAAGTGGATATTGTTTATGATGCGGTCAGCTATTGAGGGAATATTGCGGCACCAGTGGATCAAATGGAAGAATGAAGGGAATTTGTACACGTCGGATCGAGTGCAGTATAGGATATGGGATAAACGAGCAATCCTACTACCAATCTGTTCCATCACATCTTGCATAAATATTTGCTCAGAACTTGGCTGTGTCTCACTAGCATTATCAATACGGTTGGAGGTGAACACTGGCATAATCTCAAGTTGAATATACTCTTGGAGAAAACTGAACTATGTTGTTGATATCTTAAATTTGGTCTCTGTTGTACCTCTGGCTCAAACACACAAATAGTCATTTGGTAGTATTGCTGAAAAAGAGATATATTGTTGAAGCTTTTCATCTTGTACTCATCAGGACAACTCACAAGATAAATCAATAGTAAAAGAACAGCAATTTAAACTGCATGCAATATCAAGTTCTGTATTACCAAAAGACTATTAATTAATAATGATAAAGGAAAAGAACTGGAGATATTAATGGGACTAAAAGTGAAAAAATCCCCTGAACCTGTAGCTTTGCATCTTCAGATTTTTTAAAAAAGATAGCGACAGATGTAGTAGATACATTGGCTTTGATCTTCCACAATATCCTAGATTCTAGAATAGTTCCTATAAATTGGAAGATAGCAAATGTAATCATGCTGCTCAAGCATGGAGGGAGAAGGAAAACAACAAATGATAGGCCAGTTAGCCTGACATCTATTGTGGGGAAGGTGCCAAAATTTATTATTAGGGACATGGTAACAAGATACTCAGAAAATCATAATATGATTAGAGAGAGTCAACATGGTTTTATGGAAGGGAAATTGCACTTGACAAATCTGTTAAGAGTTTTTTGAGGATGTAACTAGCAGGGTCAATGAAACAGTAACTAATGGATGCAGTATAATTGGATTTTCAAAAAGCATTTTCAGAATTCTATACAAGAAGTTGTTAGGCATGATGAGAACCCATGGGATCAGGAGTAATAAATTTGTTTGGATTAAGGGGTTGGCTAATGGACAGAAAACAAAGTAGAAATCAACAGGTCACTTTCAGATTGGCAGCTTGTAACTAGTGAAGTATCACAAGTGTCAGTGCTTGGGCCTCAGCTATTTACAAACTATATTAATGACTTCAATGAACAGGGGACAAAATGTAACGTGTACATGTTGGCTAATGACACAAAGCTAGGTGGCAAAGTAAACTGTGAGGACAATGCAAAGAGACTACAAAGGAATATTGACTGGGTGGTTGATTCACAGGATTGTTATGGTACAAGAGGGCGGCATTTGGTCCAAATGTCTGCACCAGCTCTCCAAACAAACTTCATGACTTAATGTCATTCCCCTGTCTTTTCCCCAAACTGTACATTGATTTTTTTTTTGAATAGAAGCATCTAATGTCCTTTTGAATGCCTTGGTTGAATTTGCTTCTATTGCAGTTCCAGGCAGTGCATTCCAGGCCTAAACCATTCATTATGTGATTTCTTTTCTCATAGTGCATTTATTTCTTTTGCAAATCACTTATCAATGAGTGTCTTCTTGTTCTTGATTCTTTTACAAGCAGGAATGGTTTCTCCCTATCCACTCTGTCCTGGCCTCTCATGATTTTGAACATCTCTATCAAATCTCCTCTCAATCTTCTTCTCTCCAAGTAGAACACTCCCATCCTCTCCAATTAATCCTCATAGCTGAAGTTTCTTGAATTATTTTTGTAAACCTCTTCTGTACACTCTCCAATGTGTTCACATCCTTCCCATAGTGTGGCACCCAGAACTCTACACCATATTCCAGCTGAGGTCTAACTAGTGTCTTGTATCAAATCAGCCTGATCTCCTTGCTCTTGATTCCATGCTCCTATTTATAAAGCCTGGGGTACTATTTGTTTTGTTACCTGTTCACTTCACCTTTCCTTGCATGTTCACTGATATATATCCAGGTCCCTGTGCCTCATACGCCCTTTACTTTGTACAATCTCTCCCTGTTCTACTTACCAAAATGAATAATCTCATACTTCTCTGCATTGAATTGTGATACTTAACCTAACTCCTCTGAGGTGTCTACGTCCTTTCAAAGTTGTACACCACTCTCCTCACAGTTTAAGAGCTTCCAACTTTTGTATCAGTCACAAACTTTGTCCCATGTGCAGCAAAGTCTTAAAGTTTGTTTATTTATTTGTGTCATAAGTAGGCTGACATCAACATTGCAATGAAGTTACTGTAAAAATCCCCTATTTGCCACACTCCAGCACCTGGTAGGAGAACTGAGGGAGAATTTAGCATGGCCAGTACACCTATACGTGGGACTGTGGGAAGAAACTGGAGCACTCGGAGGAAACCCGTGTGGAAAATGTGCAAACTCCACACAGGCAGTGGCCCAAGTTGGGAATTGAACCTGTGGTGCTGTGAGGCAGCAGTGTTAACCACTATGCCATTGTGTCACTCCTTTCTTGATCATTAATACTGAATCTGGAGAAACTCCACTGCAAACCTTCTTCTAGTCCAAAAAATATCCATTAACTATTATTCATTGAGTCTTATTACTCAACCAAATTTGCATCCACATTGCTCCTGACCTTTTTATTCCATTCGCTGTAACTTTTCTCACAAGTCTGTTGTGTGACACTCTATTAGATGCCTTTTGCAAGTCCATGTACAACATATTAACAGCATTACCCTCATCAGCATTCCCCATTGCCTCCTCAAAGACCCCCAACAAGTTCATTCAGCATGATTTTCCCTTAAAGAATCCATGCTGGCACTTTCTAATCAACACAAATTTTTCCTTACGGCTATTAATTTTACTCTGAAGAATTGTTTCTCGAGGTTTTTCCACTACCAAAGTTCACTAATCTGTAATTGCTGGGCTTATCCGTAAACCTTTTTTGAACAAGGGCATATTGTCTGCAATTCTCCAATCCTTCAGCACTTCTGTGGAGTTGAGGGATGACTGAACAACTATAGCCATTGCCCCTACTATTTCTACCGTCACTTCCTTCAATGTTTTTGAATATGTTTCATCTGGCCCTAGTGTCTTTTCCATTTTGACAATTTATCTAATCCTTCCTCCTCATCAATTTTGTTGCCATGGACTGGAGGCATCCACTTCCTTGCTAAAGACAAATATAAATTATTCATTTCACATCTGCTTTCACGTGTAATTCACAGAATCATGGAACCCTACAATGCAGCAGGCCATTTAACCCATCAATTCAGCACCAACTCTCCAACGGAGCATCTTAGCCAGACTTTGAAAGTATAAAAAACTTTGAGAGAGATTGTTTCCTGTGTCTGTGGAGAATTGAAGTCGGAGTCATAGTTTCAAGACAAAGAATCAACCATTTAAAATTAAGATGAGGTGAAACTTTTTCACTTTTTCTGAAGGTTTGTTGTGAATCTTCAGAATTCTCTACTATCGGAGGTTTGTGGTTGTTGAGTTATGGAGTATACTCAAGGCTGAGGTTAATAGATTTTTGGAGACTAAAGGATCAATCACAATGGGGAGAGGGCAGTAATGTGGCAGCACAGTGGCACTGTGATTAGCACTGCTGCCTTGCAGCGCAGGGTCCCTTTCGATTCCCGGCATGTGTGGAGTCTGCACATTCTCTCAATGTCTGCATGGATTTCTTCCGAGTACTCAGGTTTCCTCCCACAGTTCAAAGATTAGGGTTAGGTGGACTAGCCTTGCTAAATTGCCCCTTAGTGTCAGGAGGATTAGTTAGGGTAAATACATGGGGTTATGGGGAAAAGGGCGTGGGTGGGTCTGGGGTCAGTAAAGACTCAATGGACTGATGATTTTCTTCAACACTGGAGGGATTCTCTGAAAACAAGCTGAATTATTGGGGTTAGGGTTGGGTCGGACTTTCTAGCCTCCCTGTCGAGTTTCTTGCGGAGGGAGGTAGTGTGTTATTTGCTGATGGCAGTATCTTCTGGTCCTACTACTGTCAATGATATTTCCCATTGACTGCACCCCGAGCTGCCAGGTAACCTACAGTGAGTGCACCACTGGTGGGAACAGTATGGCCTGCTTGAACAGCCAGAAAATGCTGGCCTGTATTTTTATATTCTTTGATGGTTTGATTTGGTAATTGCTATTGGCCTTCTTGATGGTTCTTTTGAACTTCTTTCCTTTATTTTTTTCATTTCCTTTTGTATTTCTCGTTCTATTTTCTGAAATACCTCTGCTTCAGTTTGGTATTTCGAACTCAATAAGCGGATGGAATCTATTCTACCAGGAAAACAAATGATACAACTGTAACCATTGCCCCTTGACATTCAATGGCATCGCTATTTCTGAATCTCCACTATCAACATCTGGGGCTTACTACTGACCAGAAACCTGATTGAACTAGCTGTATAAATAGTGTGGTTACAAGATCAGGTCAGAGGCTAAGAACTCTATGGTGAGAAATTTCACCTCCTGTCCACCCACAAGACAAATCAGGAGTGTTACGGAATACATTCCACTTGCCTGGATGAACACAGCTCCAACAACACTCAGCAAGTTCTACACCATTTAGTACATAGCAGCCTGCTTGATTAGCATTCCATCTACCAACATTCACACCCTCCTTAACAATAGCTAATGCCAGCCATGTGTGCCATCTATAAACTACACTACAAGAACTCACCAAGGCTCCTTAGGTAACATCATGGCATTGACATCAGCTGGATCTGCTCATCATAGACAACACATCCTGAACTTGACTTGATTCTTAACACACATTGCTACCACAGGTTTAACTGTGATACAGGTCACTCCCTGGTGTGCTTTAGGCAGAGGCATATCTCTCGTTTGAAGCTTCTGCCATGGTGAGATTTGAAGTCGGGTCCCCACAGCATTGTCCTGGGTCTCTGGATTACTAGTCCAGTAATAATACCACTAGGCTGATGCTTCCCTGAGGTACTATCAGCACATAGGAAATAAGAATAAAAAAATGCTGACTGGCTTTAGACTAACATCAATGTGATGGAATCTGTCATTGATACTAAGTGTCTGTCCTCATTAATTACATAAGCGATCCAGTAAGAAGATTCCAAATGCTCTCAGAGACACTCAGAGAAAAGTCCACAGACTACTAGGCAGTGCACCAGTGACCACTGATTGCAACTTTGGTAGAAAATCCAGATTGCCCCAAAATTATGACCTTACAAGGGCTGGGAAATTTGCAACAACTACAAAAACTATTGAGACATCTGTCTATTGAGCATCATGAGAAAGATATATTCATGTGCTGCCCTGGTCAGGCTACAGAATCACAGACCTTGTCTGAATGCATCCATCCTCAATCCAAGTGTGGTGTCAGAACAGGGAAATCACAATTGACATGATGTTCTTAGTCTGGCAGCAGCAAGAGGAGTGCTGTGAACAATAGAAATCACTACATATTATCTTCATCGACCTAACCAAGGCATTCGACCATGCAAGCAGAGGCAGCCTGTTTAACTGCTGCAGAACATTGGCTAACAGTTGAAGCTGTTCAATGTGATCTCCCCTTTCAATGTCAACATGATGGGTAAGGTCAGCGATGTCAAGGTAGCATTTTTGAGAGCCACAGTGCAGTCAAACATCATTGTGTGCTGGCACTGACACTCTTTGGCATATTCTTCTCTTTGCTACTGACATGTGTCTTCAGAGCATCTACAAACGGCGTCTATTTACAAGCTGGAACTGGCAGTACGCTATTCAGCCTTGCTCACCTGAGGTCCAAGACAAAGCAGTGCCAAATCCTCAACAGAGGAAGCTGCTCTATATTGACAATTCTACTCTAACGTTCCATACTGAGGAACAACTTCAGCAGCAAATAGACACATTTTCTCATGCCTATAAAATGTGTGCTTTGACCATCAGCATCTGAAAGACAAATAGCATGGTTCAGGAGGTTGGCTAACGCCATCTATCAGCATTGACAATATGACACGGGAGGTTGTTCATAACTTCACATATCTGGGCTCCGCAATCACCAGCAATCTGTCACTTGATGTTGAAACCAACACACACACATCACAAGAACTGTGGCTGTTACATCAAAGGTGAGGAACAACACCAACCTAACTAAGAATATCAACCTATTTAATTTCAAACTAAGACTCCATCATTAGCACACTCTGCTACAGTGGTGAGTCCCCTAGACAACATATGCAAGGCAGGGGAAATGGTTGAATAGTTTACACCTTTGCTATCTTAGACATAATTGGGGGTGATTTTCCAACCTTGCTGTGCCTGGCGCAGATTACATGAATCCCGGAAAATAGTATGTGGGCCTAAGAACGGGCTTTGTTCCGGTCATTTCCTACTGGCACAAATAGGATTGCACCCTTTACTTAAAGTAGCATTTAAATACACTTAGCCCATTTGTCACTGGATTCTCACTGCTCCTGGGATTTTCCAAACTTTGGGCACAGTACAAACCATGCGAGCATCTAATTTGTTGACAGCACTCGAGTGAAGCTTTATCTTCTTCAACTATGGTATCCCAAACAAAGCTTGAAAATTACTGTGGACCACATGGAGTGGGAACTCCACTGTTTGTCCACTCAATACTACATTGAGTATCATGTGACCTTTGGCACATGCCAGCAAAGGAAGGTATCCAGGACGATAGATGTTGCCATCCTGATGCACTAATAAGATTAGATCAATCTTGTGCAAATTGACTTTGTGCCCAGAAAGCTGAATTCACTGGTAAAACAGGGGAACATTGGGTGCAAAGCCAAACCAGTTCATGCCACCTTGCATGCAATCTTACCAGCTTACCCTGTCGATCAATTGGCACAGTAAGCTGGTAAGATTGTACTCAAAGCATCTTCCTTTAAAATCAGCTAACATGATTTTAAGGACATTAAATGAAGAGATAATGCCATTAAAAAGTCACATCATGCTCAACATAGAGTTGAATTGACAAACAGTGGAGTAGTGGAGTTGCCTCTCCATGTGAATCCATGGTAATTTTCCAGCTCTACTTGGGTGATTTAGAGAAGATTAAGCTTCACTGAAGTGCTGTCAACAGATTAGTCGATACCAAAACAAACCGACAGCACCTTCTGGATAAATACAGGAATGTATTCCAAGATATGTTTGGCTCAATGAAGGGAGTTCAAGTGAAACTCAAGATAAAACTGAATAATCAACTAAAAGTCTCAAAGCAAGGGTGGTGTCTTACGCAATTTGTCCCAAAGTTGAAGAAGAATTAGTATGACTTGTTAACATCTGTATGTTAGAACTGGACATAATGAGTGACTGGGCTACTCCTACCATGTCTGTTATGAAACCAAATAGTTGAGTTTGTATTTGTGGTGATTTTAAAACAACCATAAATTCAGTATTTTGTACTGATTGATAACCCCTTCCCATAATTGAAGATTTGTTTGCTGAATTATCAGATGGGCAGAAATTCACAGGCATTTTACAGGTATATGAGGCTGTTGAATTACAATCATTGCTTACCTTTGTTACTCATAAATGTCCATTTCCTGATAAAAGATTGCCTTTTTGGAACAATATCTGAGCCAACCTATTCCAAAGATCAATGGATCAGATTTTAAGTGGTATCTCTGGTGTATGATGCTATTTGGATGATGTTCTAATTATAGGGTCAAGTGAACAAGAGCACGTAAATAATTTAGAAACAACATTGGAACATTTTCAAGCTCATGGATCTCTATTGCTAGAAGCACTTGGAGAATAGGTCCATATAGAAAGTTCCTCTGCAACTCACAAACTATCCTGACCCTGAACTATGTATTCAATCTGAAATAGCTTTTCAGTGATTAGTGTCCCTTGACCTGATTTGCTTTATTGCCACTCCTAAGAATACTTAGTTACAAAGTCACAATCTGGAGTTCAGTAGATCTAATATCTATATATATAGGAGATTTTCTGATTGGACAGGCAATCATTGCTTCAATTAGGGAGCTCAAGCTCCAAAAAGCCAAACCCATGAGCCTTACTGAGGTCATTGTACAATTCTTCATCATTCCTCGGCCAAAATATTGGAACTCCTTAGTCAACAGCACTGTGGGATTCCCTGAACCAAGTGGCTTGCAGAAGTTCAGGAAGTGCCATGTCAGCACCTTCTCAAGGGTATATAGGCTTGGCAATAAATTTTGATTTTACCAGCAAGGCCCACATTTCATGAACAAATAAATTCAAAAGAAGATGCCATTCTTTACTGTAGCTATAGTTTCTGATAATGTAACTCGAAACAAAAGACTAGGCTTCCTGCGTTAAAATAATTTTCCACACAGTAGCTATTGCTTGAATAAATTTTTAGATTGATTTACTCAAGCTGGATCTAATTCATTGTCTAATGGCAATATGCAAACAATTGTTACTGGTGATAAAGAGATGTGTCTAACTTTTCATGCCCAAACTTGTGCATCATTGCAAAAGGAAAGGCATTTGCTAGTAATTGAAATTTTCAATTATCAGGTTGTTTAGCTGTGATGAGTATTTTTAAATAGCATCTAAATCTAATTGTGAGACGTGCTAAATCCTTACATGAATCAAAATTTGAAAAAAATCCTGTGAAGTAGCACAATTAAACAGAACACTAATTATGCTATCATGGTTGTCCTAAAATAGCTTTATTTTTTTATCATACTTTTAAATTATAAATTTGCAATATATCTGAATTGTTGAAACATAAAGAATATGTGCATACGTTGACTCAGTCAAGAAATAATGAAGGTGATTACCCCTTTATATTATTTGAAGAAAATAAACAGACATATGCTTTATACTCGTACTCAAGATTTAACATCAGCAGTAGTTCAGTTGATTGCACTCTCACTTATGACTCAGAAGACAAAGGCCAACACACTAGTACAACACTAAGATAAGATGATAAACTGAAGCCCTATGTGCCCTCTCTGGGCCTAAAAGACCCTGTGATACTTGATGAAGAGCAGAGGACCATTTCCAGTGTCCTGGCCAATATTTATCCCTCCACCAATACTATTAAAATAGGTGACCTGGTCATTATCACATTATTGCTTATGTACACTGTTTGGCTACCATTTTCCTTACATTGCAACGGTGACTTCAAAAAATGTTTCATTGGATGTAAACTGAATCCATCTCCAAATCCTATCCTCAATCATTCATGTTTTCTTCACCCTCTTCTCCCGATGCAGTATCTATCCTTTACATTCCCAATGACTTTACTCTGATCATCACCATCTACTTTTCCCCCTAAGGACAGGTGAGAGGTCAGAGTTGACTTCGATCTCAACTAGTTTCCTGCACCCATTTCCCCATGTACCTTTATTTCTCGAAAAAGTGTTTCATCTGTTTTCAAAACAGAACTTTAAAAAAAAAATCAAACTGAAGTAATACAAGAAATTTCCCATTTGTCTTTCCAGTTATCTTTTTCACTCTAGTTTATCAGAATGTCATGGTCAGGTTGAAAGGAAATTGCACGCAACCCTGCCTCCTTTTCAAATTCCTTCTGATCAATGAATTAGGATTGGGATATCCATTTGTTTTAAAGCCCTGGTGTGTATTCAAGAAATTGCAGCAGACTCTTGGGACAAGAGGATTATTCATTTTTTAGTACATTAACGAACATAAAAATGAATTTATTTCATTCAGTCAGTCACACAAAAACACTCGACCCCAAGTGACAGGCTGCCAGTCCCTGGGGTCTGAAATGGGCCGCCAGTCCCTGGGGTCTGAAACGGGCCGCCAGTCCCTGGGGTCTGAAACAGGGCACTGTTGCATTGACACTGTTACAACTTACCAGGAATAACAGGAAATGTCCACAAGTCACTTAGCTGACCTAAGCTGAAGATCACGGTTGCATACTTGTTGAGAGATAGTCTTTGGTCCTCAAATACCCCACCCAATCACCACACCCTTCAGGCTGTCACTCCATCCCCAACTGTCCCCGCAGGAGAAGATGGCCTATAATCACTGAGGGTGAAGAATGGAGGTGGAGTCCCAGACCTGTGCATTGTCAGTGCATTCAAGGAGTGAGCCATGGAGCTGTCGGGGGATTCAGAGGATACAGTAGTCACTGAAAGTCAGGTTAGGATGTGAGCAGAATTCAGGTGCCGCAAAAACCTATGCTATTATGATATCTCAAGTATGTTGCAGGGTGGCACAGTGATTAGCAATGATGTCTCACAGTACTAGGGACCCAAATTCAATTCCTGACTTGAGTCACCGTCTGTCCAGAGTTTGCATATTCTTCCCAAGTCTGCATGGGTTTCCTCTGGTTTCCTCCCACAGTCCGAAGATGTGCAGGTTAGATTGATTGGCCATGTTAAATTGCCCCTTGGTGTCAGGTGGACTAACAGCATAAATGGGGTTACAGGAATAGGACCTGGGTAGGACTGTGGTTGGCGCAGACTTGATGGGCCAAGTGGCCTCCTTTTACACTGTAGGGATTCTATGATTCTACAAAATGCAATTTGTCCAGATACTTGCCCCTCCCATGCAATTACCCATGTCTTTCTTTTGCAGGAGATGACTCCAATGAAGCCACCCCCCAACCTCCCTGGCCCTCCTGCGGAGGCCCTTGCCGACACTTCAGCTAAAAGCACCCAACAGCTGACACAGGCATCACAGCCTCCATCTACTTCCAAAGATGTGGTCACTCTGGTGGGATATGTTAGTGGTGAGGCTCCTGGGGTACTTTCTGGTGAATATCACAGGGCCATTCATGCATATCAGATGGAGGTACGAACATCCAAGCACTTGAGCACGCGAAGGTCTGCTGGAATCAAGGGGACAGCTGGCACCCAGCTGGGCTACTGGAATCCATCATCCCAAATCTGCTGGAGATGCAGATGCAGAGCTGAGGATTGCAGGAGGGGCTGTCAGCAACACCGCAGCAACTGCAAGGCTATCTGCAGGAGTCCCACAGCCTTCAGTCATCGGAAAAGGTTGGCAATGCATGGCACCCAGGCCAAAACTGCAAGGGGGGATGACTGCAGCAGAAAGTCTGGGACAGGAAGTGGTTATCATGGATGGCAGTGTCTAAAGCACATCCAAGTTGCTGAAGATCATGCCTGAGGGGCCATAGCGCATGCTTGAGACATAGTGGGCCATGGCTGAATGCCTCAAGAACTTGACTCAGTCACAGAGGGCTATTGCTGAGGGGAACCACAGCTTGGCCCAGACTCAGAAAGCTCATACACCTTGGTGCAATTGCAGTTGCACTTCCAGGACTGGCAAGGCCAGGTGATGCAAGGCCTCTGGAGTTTAGTCTAGCTGTCCCACCATCACATGTAGTGTCCCGGGGCTCCTGGGCACTCTAAGCAAAGAGGAAACTCTAGATCCCATGCTGGGGTCTTCCACCCAGGGGACCCTGGCAGTCTTCAGCCCTTCTGAATCCCTTCTTCCTGACACTGGGCTGCAAGGTGAATAGGGTTGCACAGCTACATCCATTACACCCGGAAGTCCCTCAGGGGATGCCTGCCGAGGGCGTCACTCATGACAAGGTACAGAGTTCAACTGATGCCTCCACCTTTGATGTGCATTCTCTAGAAGGGGGAGAGATGTTGGTGGTGGTGCTTGAAGGACACCTAGATGAAGCAGTAGGACACATACTTAAATTTCTAAGATTAAGAAGTTGTATGTCACCAAGAGAGCATGGGTGAAAGGAATGCAGTAGTTAGGAATCTTATAATTGCCACTTAGAAATTCACAAACAAATGTTATTGCACCCCACAGCCGTGACCAATCTATCTGTGATTTGCCTCACGTAGCATGACCGTATTCTGACCATATGCATTCCTGGAAGAGCCTTACCAGAAAATTCCTTTTCTAAAAAAATTATCTACTATTAGATTTTTCAGTGTTTTGTTAATAAAGGAGAATTATAACTATGATATTTGTACGATCAGTTTGAACTGTGTTAGTCTATAATTTAGTTGAAATTGCTTACAAATCAGAGTGTTGTGGCTTCTGGTCCCAGTTCAGGATCTGAGGATTTAAATTAGGTGAACATGCTAACATAGAAATGAAGGAGTATGATATTATCAAACATCACATTCTTTGAATGAAATGGTAAACTAAGATACCTTATGTCTGTTGTAGATTGGCTGGACTATTCAAAGAACATAGAACATTACAGCGCGATACAGGCCCTTCGGCCCTCAATGTTGTGCCGACTTGTAAAACCAATCTAAAGCCCATCTAACCAATACTATTCCAATATCATCCATATGTTTATCCATTGAACATTGAAATGCCCTTAATGTTGGTGAATCCATTACTGTTGCAGGCAGGACATTCCATGCTCTTATTCTGAGTAAAGAACCTACTTCTGTCATCTGTCCTATATCTAACACCCCTCGATTTAAAGCTATGTCCCTTCATGCTAGCCAACTCCATCCAAGGAAAAAGGCTCACCCTATCTAATCCTCTGACCATCTTATATGCCTCTATTAAGTCACTTCTTAACCTCCTTCTCTTTAACGAAGAACAAGGAATTATCTGATATTGTCCATATCATCATCAAAAGGTTTTTCACTACATTGCTGATTAGAAGACTGTGTGCCAAATACAATTACAACATAATTCATTGCGTGTGAAAATTTGAACTGTGACAGAAGTGGAATAAGTTGTGTTTCCAACTGGCTTCATATAATGTCCAGAAAGGCATGCACCTGATCCTAACTCCTGTAAGCTTGACCTGCAAATATTTATGCTAGAATTTCAAGACTTTTGGATATCTTTTGGCTCTCAGCTAGACCATCTGAAGTATGAATATTTTACATTGTTAATATTACATATTGAATTTATTGAAGCAAAAAGCATGATTTCATTGAATTGATCAACTATCACAAAAAGTACTTATTACTGAAGATATCTCTGTGACATTGGCCTTTCTGTGAACTTTATTAATGATAATATTATTGAAGCTTCAACACTGTTGGATAAAATACAAGTGATACCCTTTTCAATGATCCTGTGGTGATGCACATTTACTCAGATATGACTCTTATTTGGATGGAAGAGTGGAATGATTGGCAAGTTACTCCTTGATTATCATTGTAGCCTCCACTAGCATCATTGTTACTCTGCGCTATTGATGTACTGGCATCCACCTTTGTAGAATTCACACACAGACCTATAGGTGGCCAATCTACTATTGCAGAAATCCTTGGCTTCTGTACAACTATTCAACATTTCAATGGTTTGCTTGCAAGGAACAGAATCTACAGTACAGAAAATGCTTTACAAGAAGAAAAAGAAATTCCAAGGAGAAAACAAAAAGTTTGAATACTAATATCCCCAATGCTGGCAACTGCATTAGTTTGAATCATATTAAACTAGAAAAGCAAAGATTTGAAGTTGGATTCTTGACAATGTTGAATTAGCAGAGCCCAGGGCTAGGTACAAGAAAAATAAGCCAGGAATTGCACATCTTTCAAGACCTGTTTTGAAGAGTGAATGTCTGATTGTCAGGTACGAATGACTTGGCCTTGGCCTGCACTGTGGCATAACGGTGAGCACTGCTGTCTCACAGTGCCAGGGACCTGGGTTCAATTTCAGCAAGTTTGCATGTTCTCCCCATGTCTGCGTGGATTTCCTTTGTGCTGGGAATTGTTGTCAGTGCAAGCTCAATGGGCTGAATGGCTCCTTCTGCAGTGTAGGGATTCTATGATTTTAAGTGATACGCTTCCTGAACAGCAAACAATCACTGTCTGAATTTGTGTAGAAGAATGGTGATTTGGAGCTGCTCATGTTTGTGAAAAATTTAACTTTCCAAGAGCTACTTGGAAAGGAGGAAAAAGAAAACTGGTGAGTGGGAACCAGCAGAATTGGGATTTTGTGGTAACAATGAATCATCTCCCTGGACTCTTACCTGTTTAGACTAGGCCACATCGGCGGCCAGTCTAGTGATTGTCTCTCTCCAACCACAACAAAAACAATAAATTGACAGATTGGTGTGCGAAATTGAAAAGAAGAAAATATTTGGTTCTGATGTGTCTCTGTGGGTGCAGATATTCAAACGTAAGAATAACTGAGACACTGATGGATTTGTATACAAAAACCAACAGCTTGTCCCATTGTTACAAGACATGGACAAATTGCTTCTTTCATGGACAGGATGCATTAGTGTATCATGATTAACAAATTTTGGCATTGCACTGGAATAGAATAGACATATGGAGGCATAAGACAGAAAAAGAGAGTCACATCTGGAATGTTATTTTCTGGAACATGGAAATTGGTAAGCTTTTTACAATATTTTTTGGTTGTTACATTTGTACTCCTGCCTATGGGTTAAAGGGTGAATGTGTGGAGAGCAAAAAGCACAAGGATATATGCCAATCCATAGGTTAGCAAGCCAACCATTCCTTCCACAACGTGATTAACAAGGCAACTAACAGGGTTGCTGAAATTCACAAGTAGTCTCATACTATTTCACACCTATTTTAGGTATGAACACCTTTTGTAATAGAAAACATTGGTATCGCATACAGTCAAATTTGATGGAACAATTTCATTAGGTTGATCAAGCAGAAGAGGCTTAAAGGTCAAGTGACCTGATTCTGTTCCTCAGTTCTGATTTGACATTTTTGGAACTGCTATTATTGGCACAAGCTGATAAGAAACCACTTTGAGTGAGGATTCGTGGGAAAAAGCTACATAGAATGCAATCAAGTAGCAAATAAAATGGAGGAAGTGGGGTTGGATTGCAAATAGCTTTTGACAAATTTATATCAGTCGGATTTGTTGAAATATACTAGTAAGGTAAGGAAAAGTAGGCACACCTAGAAATAGTTGGTGTAAAACTTCGGATGGCCATGTTGCAGAAGTAAATGACTCATGAGACCTAGAGGAAATGGCTGCCCGATACAGCTCAATATGAAACAAATAAAGTACATAGGAAAAAACAATAAGCTTAATGATAATGATCATGGTAACATTACATTAAAGAAAATTTAACTTCAGGTATCTCCCAACATGCAGCTCTAAAAACATTGACAGATGGTGCCTGTGGTGTGATGCACTAGTGCTCCAATGTAATGTTCCCTGGTCTCTGACAATGTGATTAATTCCCACCATAGCCAAGCATCATTTGGCGAGGCACCAAGTCAAGGAAAATCATGGCCGAGATAGTAAATGTGAGGGGTGGCACGACACTTCAAATTTCTTTTTCCTCAGCTGTTTAAGTTGTCTGGAAATCTTGCAGATTTAACAGCAGGAACTGATAGTTTCCTGACTGTAGAAGCCGGCTGAATGCTGGGCAGATAGACAGCTGGGAAGTGGAGTAAAGAGGAGAGTCGGACAATTGGGAGATCTGGGTATATGGGATGATATTGGAGTGCAGTAAGAAGTTTCACAACACCAGGTTAAAATCCAACAGGTTTATTTGGTAGCACAAGTTTTTGGAGTGTCGCTCCTTCTTCACCTGATGGACTTTAACCTGATATTGTGAGACTTCTTACTGCGCCCACCCCAGTCCACGAACGGCATTTCCATGTCATTATATTGGAGGTCAGGGCAAAACATTGGAAACTGAAGGTGAGGCAATAGATTAAATATCAGAGAGGAGGATCTGTTGGACATGGGGGTGGATGCTGCTGGGGGCAGGGGGAATCAAACAAACTGAATTTGGTCATTGCAAGAGGCCAACCTATTGAGACGGTTGCAGGATGACTTGAAACTTGTGAGATGGGAAGAAGTTGCTGCTGTTACTCATTCTGATCAACAAGCTTTTAATTATTCTTATGTCCTTTCACCTAGTAAATTCCTGAGCCCTGGAAAACCCATGCAGAGAGATTCCATTTAAAGGTCAGTGCAAATTGATGCATAAAAATCTAATTGATGCAATAGCTGGGATAACTACCAGCCTTCCTGTATTAATTAAGGACTCGAGTATAGTGAGTAGGCTCCACACAAGGACATGTTAGAACTGTACTGAAGTCACTATTTCAAAATCAATGACATTACTCAGCTATCAATCTCTAACCCACTTGCTCTTGAGGAATAATATCTACTCTTAATTGTGGAAATAGAAATAAATTTATTAAGTTAGTTGATGGTCTTCCCACACAGGGCTGATTTTGAACGCACACTCACTGTCCGTATAATTGCCGGCAGGGGCTCAAGATCTGAAAGTCGCAGTTCTCGATGGTGAGTTCTCGATTTTGGATCTTCTCCTCCCTTCATCAGTGACATCATCAGGAAATCTGCTTTACATGAATTTGAATACACTTAAATACTATTAATCTGCTCCCCGGCCAGATATTGATCCCTGATGTATATTGACACCAATGTTACATCTCATCAGCGCAGTTTACAACAGGTCATACAGACCTGAACCTGTTATGGAGGTCTCCTTGGGGATGCAAAGGCACAATCTCAAAGTAAGGGTCACCCTTTTTTTATTCATTCATGGGATATGGCTGGCCAGCATTTATTGCCCATCTTTAGTTGCCGTTGGGAAGGTAGTGAGTTGCCTTCTTGAATCACTGCAGTCCATGGGCTGTGGATTGCTCTTAAGGAGGGAATCCCAAGATTTTGATTCAAGGACTGCAAGGGAATAATGATATATTTCCAATTAAGAATGTTGAGTGGCTTGGAGGGGAACTTGCAGGTGATGGTGTTCCCATTTATCTGCTGCCCTTGTCCTTCTAAATGGAAATAGTCATGGGTTTGGAAGATGCTAAGTACCTTTGGCGAATTGCAGTGCATCTTGTAGATAATATGTACTGCTACTACGGAGCATCTGTGATGAAGTGAGTGGGTGTTTGTAGATGTGGTGCCAATCAAAGAGGCTGTTTAGTCCTAGATGGTGTCAAGCTTCTTGAGTGTTGTTGGAGCTGCAGCCATTCAGGGCAGGTGGGGAGTATTCCATCACACTCTTAACTTGTGCTTTGTTGATGGTGGATAGACTCTGGGGAGATAGAAGGAGAGCTATTTGCCTCAGTATTCCAAGTCTCTGACTTGCTCTTGAAGTCACTGTGTTCATGTGGTGTGTCCAGCTAAGTTTCTGGTCTATGGTAACCCCAAGGATGTTGACAGTGGGGGATTCAGTGATGGTAACACCATTGAATGTCAAGGGGTGGTGATTAGAGTGTCCCTTATTGGTGATGGTCATTGCCTGGCATTCGTGTGGCATGAATGTTACTTGCCACTTGTCAGGCCAAACCTGGATATTGTCCAGGTCTTGTTGCATTTGAGCATGGACTGCTTCAGTATCTGAGGAGTCACGAATGGTGCTAAACATTGTGCAATCATCAGCGACTATCCCCATTTCTGACCTTCTGACCCTGATGAAGCAGCTGAAGATTGTTGGGCCTAAAACATGACCTTGAAATTCACCATCTTCTGAGAGGATGGTGAGTCTGTGGAATTCTTTACAGCAGAGTGCTGTAGAGGGTGGGTCATTAAGTATTTTCGAGGCAGAGACAGACAGAATTTTTAATCAGTAAGGGAATCAAGGGTTATGGAGATAAAATGGAAAAGTGGAGTCGAGGATCATCATATCTGATCAGCCATGACTTATTGACTGGCAGAGCAGGTATGATAGGCCGAGTGGCCTACTTCTGCTCCAACATTTTATGGTCTTGTGGGAATCAAGAACAAGACAATGTAACATTAATCAGAGCATTAGTGCAAGACCACTGAAGAGTGAAATCAGATAACACATATTCATAGAAAGGGTTGGATGAGCCTTGATTTCACCTCAAAGGCTGTATCAATTGAAAGGTTCTAAAATAATATCAATAGACTTTTGTTCAGTAAGAGTATAATAGGGTACAATGGTAGGAAAACAGAGTTCAGGTACAAATTCCCATGACCCAACTGAATGGTGGATTGGCACAAGGGGCTGAATATACTACTCCGAAAGTACAAGCAATTAAAAAAAAATCAAAGACTTTACATCACAGAAACCCTACAATGCAGAGAGAGTCCATTTAGCCCATCGAGTCTGCATCAACCACAGTCCCACCCAGGCCCTAACCCCATATCTGTACATATTTTACCCACTAATCTCTAACCTACATACCTACGGTCAATTCAGCATGGCCAATCAATCTAACCCACACATCTTTGGATTGTGGGAGGAAACCAGAGCACCCAGAGGAAACTCATGCAGACACGAGGAGAATATGCAAAGTCCACACAGACAATGACCCAAACCAAGAATTGAACCCAGGATCCTGGAGCTGTGAAGCAGCAATGCTAACCACTGTGCTACCGAACCACTCATATCTGAAGGACTTTACTGCAGAGTACACCGTAAAAACATAACTTATTTGTATTAAAGACTGCCTCTGATTTCAGTGAAAGGAAGATTGATCAGCAGTACTGTTCATTAAGACTGGAAAACATATAATGAATGCAATCAATTAGAATTCAGAGATATTCATAACATCCACCAGCATGAAGCACATTTCTTCATTTCCAAAAATACACTAATTTCACACAGGAAGAACACTCAGTATCCTGACCCATAGATTAGTGAAGTCTTTGCCTTTATCTCTGCTCACATCTCTCTAACATTCAGCTGCTTAACTTTCCATAACCTTTTCAGTGTTCAATTCGAGCTGGCAGACAATGCATTAATCTAGCATTTTTCTGGCGTTAAACCATAATGATTAAAGGATAATGTTAATAAGCTTTTCTGACCCCTGTTCCTTCAGAACAAAATGGCAAGCCAATATGTTTTTATGATATAATATTGTTAGAAAAGAATTAACAAGAGGTTTTAGTCATGGAAAAAAAGTTTTGCAATTAGACAAACACTTTTACAAATTTCCATGTTCCATCCTTCACATTTTCTCAATATATTTAATAATCTTCAAAGTTGATCTTCTGTTCTCAAGCTCCATGGGACTGACCTTGCTTACTTCCATTCTTTCCTTCCAATCATAGCAGTTACCACCCCTGTACTATTAACTCCATAGTCCTCCATGTTAACTCCTCTTCTCTTCACCTATTTGGTGGTGACATGATTTAAAGTAATGGAATTGTATTCTGATGTAATAGACTTCCCACGCTGATGGCATCAAGCTCTCCATCTTTTCTGACTGTTCTGTCACTCATAAGTTGCCAAAATTCTTTATCTGATGTCCAGTTGGCAAATTTATTGTGGAAACTGGACAGTTACAATCAGCCAAGGTACTCACGCACCCATTATTATCTATTCTACCCATGATTTTAGCTTGCTGTGCTGAGCTGGCAGCAAGACCCCTGGCCAAAGCAGGTGAAATCCTATTTTCATACACATATACTGAAATCTTAACTGAGGCTTAAGCATCAAAACTATTATTGCTGAACCGGGTTTGAAGAGAATCATCCTCAGCCAAGGCTTTAAAGATTTTGTATGTGTGTGCGTGCGTGATAACTGTGTGTGTGTGTGTGTGCGTGCGTGATAACTGTGTGTGTGTGTGTGTGTGTGCGTGCGTGATAACTGTGTGTGTGTGTGTGTGTGTGTGTGTGTGTGTGTGTGTAGTGGAGACTTTACTGGAGGGAAGGGTGAAAGTGCTGGAATTTTCCACCACCATCGACAGTAAGAAGCAATAAGTGGACAAGCAATACGTTAATCAGGCTCGTAGCTATAATATCCAGAGCCTCATTTCTGCAGCAGTTGGGTATTTTCCAATGTATTTTGCTACTTGCATGCTAAAAACCTACCTTGACTTAAAATGAAAGGAGCAGCAGTTTCTTTTAGTCCAACACAGGGAAGATCAAGACCTTGTCTATAGCCCACTATACCATTTTCACACTGTTACCACTGACTGCAGCCTCCTGCCTGGCCACTCTTTCAGACAGAAACAAACTTCAGCTTCAACCTCATTCCTTTTCCTGATTACTTCTACCTCTAACATTATGTGCCTTTATGTATATTTTAACCAGCAATTCGATGAAACCTTCATTAATACCTTCATCACCTCCAGACTCATCTATTCTAATGCTCTCCTAACTAATCACCTAATCCACTGCTCTTTGTAATGTTTCATTCACTCAGAACTGTGTTGTTCATTTTCTATCCCACACCAAACTTTGCTTACTGATGGTAAATGGCTTACACTGGCTCCTGGGCCACAAGCCTCAATGTTGAGTTTCTTATACTTGTATTTAAATTCTTCCATGGCCTCACCATTCTCTGTCTTTATAATCTGAGGTGGAGATGCCGGCGTTGGATTGGGGTGGACACAGTAAGAAGTCTCATAACACAAGGTTGAAGTCCAACATGTTTATTTAGCATCATGAGGTTTTGGAATGCTCCTTCATCACGTGAATAGAGGTAGGCTCTAATCTCTTTCACTTCTACAATTTTCTCACCTATTCCCACCTCCCACCCCAAGCATTCTTCTGCCTCAGATAAAAAATCTCTTGCTCAACACCCTTCCTTTCACCTCACCACTGACGGTTGTATCTTCAGTTGCCCAGATCCACTCTTTGAATTTCTCTCCCAAAAGATTTCTTCCTCTCCCCTTCCTCCATTAACCTTTCTTTTGACCACTCCTTCTTCACCCCTTCATCGCTTCATTTTCTTCAGCCATTCTAACCTTTCCTTGATATCCATTTTACTTTGCCTTTGTAAAACACCATGAGATATTTTTATGCACTATGCAAGTGCATCATTGCTTTTTCCATAATTTATAGGCTCATTTAGGGAATGAAAGTAAATACGCTCAAGTAATATGCCCAACTGTTTCTGAAGACATTTGGATTTAAGGCTCACCACAGTGCTTACAGTGAGCGACAGCCTAGGATGCTCAAGCAAGTACAAAGTCTGACATTTATACTCGTTACATTCCACTGTTTGTGACTGATGAGGCTTTGAGATGACAGCTTTATTAACAAAAAATGAGAAAGAAAGCATCCATTTACTGTCACATGCTGTTATCCTTAACTTGCTAGTGTTGGTGAGATGCGTCAAATAACACTGTTTCACTTCCAAATTCAAGACTGATAAGTGATCACAGAATTTGAGGGAGAGAGTTCCAGACCTAGGCACAGAGACAGACAGACAGTGATTGCTTGAGAGAGACAAGGTCCAAAAATAGGCACAGAGATCCTATTGCTTCCAAATCACAAACAGCACCGTCACTTATTTATCAATATTACTCATGATTCATATTCATAGTTTCACTTCACCCTCACACAATAAGTACTACTGCAAGTCTCACACCCATATTTCACAGCTTTCACACATTGTCAACTATTCAATTGTGAGACATCAGTCAAACAGATTGCATCACATTCGCTTCCCTCTTTCTTGTAGGACAAGATGGTGCACAACTGTAGGCAGCAGTCTCTAACTCACCTCAATGGAAGGGCAGTATTGGCCATCATTGGAGTGACAATGATTTAGGCTGTGGCCAACAGTATGGCTAAAATCCCCAAGATGGCAAAACATTCACATCTAATTAAACTGTTCAATCACACTATCCCCTCTTCCTGTTTGATTTACAAGCCACAGATAGTGTGACTATACATCTCTTGGTTTTTTACTCTCCTCTTACCTCACTGAACTTTAATCTTGCAAATGTCTCCTTTCAGACACCCAAGACTGCAACCTGGCCAGGCAATGATGCAAGAAATGGAATGGGAAGAAGAAAAATTCTATCACTTGATTTTATACTCTCAGCCACCAGGCCAGCTAATGACACTAAAGGGGGAAGGTTAGCAATGGGATCTACAAGACATTGGGCACAAATGGCTGCAAGCAGGAAAGGGACAAGGCAGCACAGAAACCAGTTTGCTGGAACATTATTTGTAGAGGACTTAGGTGGGGTGGTAAAACATAGGAGAGGAGCAGGAATAGATCATCAGGTTCCTCAAGCCTCCTCTGCCATTCAAATGATCAAATTTGTTCTTCTGTGTCAACTTTACTTCCTTGCCCTATCTTCATATCCCTTAATTCACTAGGAAACTAAAAATGTCTATCCCAGTTTTAAATACTTTCCATGATGGAAAATGCACAACCATTTGGAGTTGAGAAATCTAAAAATTTGCAAACCTTTGAATAAAGAAATTTCCTCATCTCAGCCCTAAAGAATTGGTGTCTTATCCTGAAAATCTGCTCTCATATTCTCAATTCCTGAGAAACTGTAAAACAACCTCTTAGAGTTTACACTACCAAGTTCCTTCAAAATCTAAGAAGTTTCACTCAGATTTTTTAAACTCTAGGAAGTGTAAGTCCAAATTACTCAGCTGCCATCAGAAAGTTTTCATTCCAGGTTCCATTCCATTGAAGTTTGTCTGTGCTGCCTCCAATGCAAATATGTGGAGACCAAGACTGCAAACACCACTTCAGATGTGATCTCACCTCGCCCTGTACAACGGTAGCAAAGCTTTCTTATTCTGGTATTCCAATCATTTTGCAATAAAGGCCAACATCTAAGTTGCCTTCCTAATTGTTTGAAATTTCTGCATATGAGCTTTTTATATCCCTTGCACTCAAATCCCTTATTTCCAAGGTTCAAAAATTGTTTCAAAAAATATTCTGTTTTTCAGTTCTTGTTATTGAAGTGATTAGCCTCACACTTCCCCACTTTATACTACATTTATCACCTTGTTGCCAACATACCTAACCTGTCTATATGCAGCCTCTTGGTATCCATGGGAGTTATTGGCAGGTCTGTTTGTAACCCAACAACTACTATCAAGGAAGATGGAGGAGTCAGCACAAGCAGTAAACCACCCAATGTCTCAATGGTGCAATAGAAACTCAGACTAAAATTATGTAAATTCAATGGCTGCCAGCTATGTGCCGAATGCTGCCATCATGTTCATAGATATTATTGTCCAAAATGCTTGGCTGGTCACATAGCAGTTGAACAATTGATCCTCTAAAACATTGCTCAGCTATCAGCCCAGGAGATTGACTATCTTCATGGACCACAAACCTTAGCTTCTCTTTCAGGAATATAGCATTCATTCTGCCATCTATACCATGCTGCCAATGTCTTTGCTAATGTCTGTCAGCCAGCTGCTGCCACACGTACCAAGGTAGTGAGATCCACAGAACTATACAAGACCTTTCTGCAAAACTCCAATCACCCCAATAAAAGTTAACAACCTCTCCACTAGCCATAGTTCCACTTTTAGGTTTCAGTGGCTGGAATTTTCCAGTCCTGCCCACTGGAAGCATTTTGCAATTCTACTCAAGTCAATAAACTTTTTACTGGCTCACTACGTCTGCCTTGGGGAAATCCATCGTGGTGGGGACAGAAAGTCCCAGCATTTGGACACTACAGCAATCCTGGAGATTCTTGAAAATGCCTCTAGATCAATCAAAGCAATGGAATCAGCAAAGCCAATGGTTGATCTATTGTTACCTTGTTGATACCATGTATATCTATTATGCCTTTGTACTGGTGTTCCTCACAGAAATCAGAAACCAGGGATTATGTCAATATCCCTTGTCCCCCCCAAGACCCAAACACTGAGAGTCTCTGGCAGAAAAAGATCTGCAGAACTGCCAGTCAGGGATTTATTTCCCTCGTGGCTGCAGGAGCTCGAGTTGACAGAGCTGCCATAGGAAGAATAGAAGGCCATTCAGTTCACTGAGTTTGTTCTGCTATTCAATGACGTCATGCTAACCTGTGGCCTAACTCCATATACTTGCGTTTGGCTCCTATCCCTTAATACATTTTCTTAACAAAAATTGTATTTATCTCAGATATAAAGACTGCTGAAGAATGAATAAGTTAAAGTAGATTTCTTGATACATATTTACATGATCTTCTTGCAGCACTTTAAGGGAGTAGAAGCTTTTCTAACTGATAAATATACCTCACTGATCTAATGATGTCTACATTGTCATACTGGTGTGACAGTTCCCTGTTCTTGTGGAAATACTGTGAGGGCAGCAATGCTGACAATCCATATGTTTAATTGGTCATGTTCATCTCAAAGTGAATATAGCCAGAAGCTTTCTCAAATAAGACATCAATGATGTGGTTGATATGGTCATAGGTGGAGATTCAAGATCACATTTTGGTCCACAATTGAGTCCAATGGGTGCAAAAAGAAATTGAGGTCTGTGATCAAGTTGATATAGTAAGGAGTTCAACAAGTTTATTTGATAGTCAACCCACAAGCTTTCAGGGTTTGCCCCTTTGTCAGGTGAGTGGAGTGTTCTGGCCTCAAAAAGAGCATATAAAGGCACACACAGTTTACAGAACACTGATTAGAATGAGAGTCTTTACAGCTAATCAATTCTTCAAGGTGCAGACAATGTGCATGGAGATAGCATTAAGCATAGGCTACAGAAATGTGTTTGTCTCCAGACAGGAAAGTAAGTGAGATGTTGCAAACCCAGGCAAGTCATGGGGGTAACAGATAGTGTGATATGAACCCAAGATCCTGGTTGAGGCCATCCTTATGTGTGCGGAACTTGGCTATCAGTTTCTGCTCAGCGACACTGCGCTGTCGTATGTCACGAAGGCCCCCTTGGAGAATGTTTACCTGAAGATCAGACGCCCATGACAACGATGAATGAACACCACTCGACAATCACCAGGCAAGACCGTTTCCTTCCTGTCGGTGAGCTTCAGTGATCATGGGTATTAGGCCTCTGATCTTTGGTAACGGGAGAAAGGAAGTGAATAGAGCCAACTCGGTCCTTTCCTTCAATTCCCCTTCTCCAGGGACCAGTGGCACTGCCAGTACGGAGAGCTGCCAGCCTCTGATTGGCTGAGAGCCCTTGGAGGCAAGTTTCTGTTCTGCTGGGGAAGTACTGCAATTGAATGTCCCCTGTGGAGTCAGGAGCTCTGATGGTAGGGTCCAGCTGCCAGTCAGGGATTTAATTCCCTCGTGGCTGCAGGAGCTCGAGTTGACAGAGCTGCCATAGGAAGAATAGAAGGCCATTCAGCTCACTGAGTTTGTTCTGCTATTCAATTACATCATGCTAACCTGTGGCCTAACTCCATATACTTGCATTTGGTCCCTATCCCTTAATACATTTTCTTAACAAAAATTGTATTTATCTCAGATATAAAGGTAGCACTGATCTAGCATCAACTGCAGTTTGTGGAAGAGAGTTCCAAACATCTATTAATCTCTGTGTGTAGAAGTGTTTTCTAACATCTCTCCTGAATAGCCTGATGCAAATTTTTAGAGTGTGGTCCCCTAGTTCCAGAATCTCCAACCAGTGAAAATAGTTTATTTACTCTGTTTTTTCCTGTTAGTATCTTGAAGAGCTCAATCAGATCACTCCTTAACCTTCTAAATTCTAGAGCAAAAATGGGACTAATTTATATAATCTCTCCTCATAATACACCCCTGAGGTCCAGATATCATTCTTGTAAAATTTCATTGCACTCCCTCCAAAGCCAATGTATCCTTCCTAAGTTGTGGTTTGCAGGTCTGTTCACAATACTCTGAGTGGTGCCTTACCAGGGTTTTGTATATCTGCAGTGAAAGTTCTGCATCCTTATACCCCAGTTCTTTTGATATAATAGCCTGCATTCCATTAGCCGCCCTGATTATTTTCTGCACCTGATTATGGAGTTCTAAATATTTCTGCACCTGTTTGTGGCATTTTAAATATCTCTGCACCTGAATATCTTTGGATATCTATTTTATTTAACTACATACCATCAAGAATGTATTCTGATCTATTCTTTTTCAGCCCAAAATAAACATCCTCAAAATGAAACCCATTTGCTATCAGTTTTGCCCATTCACCTACCAATATCTCTTTGCAATTACATGCTGTCTACAATGCCACCTAAGTTTGTTTCATCAGCAAATTTAGACATATGGCTATCTTCATCATTATCCAAGTTACAAATAAAAAATGTGAACAATTGAGGCCCCAAGGCAGATCTCTGTGTGACACCCCTCGTCACATTCTGCCAATTTGAGGACCCTCTCATCTCTAGGTTCTGTCACTTGCCACTCAACCAATTTCCCAGCAGTGAGTTGCCAGTCAGTAAGTTGCCTTCAATTCTGTGAGTTTGTATCTCCGATAACAGTCTCTCAACTGGGACTTCATCAAATGCCTTCTGGAAGTCATTGTAAATAACACTTATAGATATTCTGCTATCACTACTTTAATCAACTCTTCATAAAATTCAATGAGGTTTGTCAGGCATGATCTACCTGTTCTGAAAGAATACTGGCTTTGTCTGATTAATTGAAAAATTTTGAGGTGTTTCGTTACCCCATCCTTGATTATGCACTCCAACAATTTCCCACCACAGATGTTTGGCTAACTGGTATCTAATTCACTGGATATCCTCTTTCACCTTTCTTAAAAAGCAGAGCGAAATGAGCAATTTTCTAATCCGGGGCACAACTCCTGAATCTGGAGAACTCTTTCAATGTGCTCCCCTGCTTTCTTTAACACCTTTCAATGGCAATTGTCAGGTCTTGGGGATTTGTCTCTCTTTAGTTCCATTAACTTCCTCAATCATGATGTTTAACTTGCACAGATTGTATTTACTCATTGTCTCTGATCTACCATTAATTTTCTCGGACTTGAGGAAAGCTATCCCCCTTTTCTGCTATAAATACTGAGACAAAGTAATTATTTAACATATCTGCCATTTTCCAATAGTCATTAACAAATCCCCACTTTCAATCTTCAGTGAACCAACATTGCTTCTGACGGCTCTCTTTCCCTCTATGTAACTATAACTTTTCTTCACATTGATCCTGATATCCCTTGCAAATCTCCTTTCACATAATCCTTTTAATAGCTCTTAACAGTTGCGATGTAGTCCTTTGCTGGTTTAGTATTTTCCTATTTGGTAGGATCTGTTCTTGTTTTTTTGCATTTTTGTAATCCCTTTCTTTTAATTTAATGCTGTGCCTTATCTCTTTAGTTGTCATGACTGTTTTTTCCCTCCGTGAAGTGGAGCTTTTTCTTCTCAGGGGTGTAAACTGTTTCTGATTTAAGTTAAATGTTTCTTTAAATATCATCGACTGTTCTTCAATTGATTTCCCCATTAGCAGGTTTTCCCAGTTTACTGTGGACAGTCTCCTTCTCATTTCATGAAAGTCGGCCTTACTTAAATCTAAAATGCTAGTAGCTAATTCATGCTTTTACTTTTGTCAGATTCAGTGGTAGATGTCAGGACAAGTGTTGCCTTTGTTAAATTCCACTTCTAGAATTTGGTAAATTAGTTTATTGGGAATAGTCTCCCATCACAGGGTCATACAGGATCACACGGTTAACCCTCCATCAGGCTGTAATAAATCCAGCATTGGTTTTGGAGGCAGTAGGGGACTTGCTTCAAAGGGATGTTTATGAGGTACTGGGATGTAAATACTGTCTGGGTCTCAAGCTGCCATTTTGGCTTCAGCAGCAACTTGTGTTCATGAAGCATCATTAACATAATCAAATGTTCTGAGGCACTTTGTAAGTGTTATGAAGCAAAATCTGATACTGGGCCACCAAGGTTAGAGTGCCTTAAGGAAGAAACAAGAAGTGAAGGGGTTCAAGGTGGGGAATTCAGAGCTTAAGATCTTCACAGCTAAAGGCGCTGAATGCCTTTGAAAGAAGTGGCGTAATTATAAGGAGGGATTATATAAATTAGTCTTGTTTTTGCTCTAGAATTTAGGAAGTTAAAGGGTGATCTGATTAAGCTCTTCAACACATTAACAGGAAAAAACAGAGTAGATAAACTATTTTCACTGGTTGGAGTTCTGAACCAGGAGGCATACTTTAAAAATTCGCACCAGCCTATTCAAGAAAGCCATAAACAAGTCCCTGTTTGCTGCTAGTTAAATACTAGTGATGGTGAAATAAGTCTTTAAGTGGGCATTAATTGTCCACTTAAGGGCCTTAGTTGGCAACTGGATTGTGTAGCCATCATTAATCTTCCCTCCCTAGATTTAATTGAGGAGGGAAATAACATTTGGTATCCTCCAACCCATCAACAACCACCCCCCCCGCCCACCCCCATCTCAGAACTTACCTCCATGGAGCGAGGTGGAGGGGAAGGTATTAAATTTCTTCCTTGATGTTCCTGATGCACGTTTACAGGAACTAAGCAAAGAACGAATCTCAGAACTCTGCAGAAAAAAATTCCAGTGCAAATAAATATTCTTGTTTCCAGATAGCCTGTGGCAGCTTGCAGCCAGTTGTGTCTCTACAGAAGGAGAACAATTTTGAGCCATGACTGAAAATCTTTTATTTCACTAATGCTTTGCGTACTAAAACAACAACATAAAATCAAATGTGTGCCTTACCGCAAAAAACAATTTTCATCACAGTAGGTTTTAAGAGCGTTCTAAAAGGTTTTATATAATTTCCAATGAATTTAGCAGCTGTTTTCTTTGATGAAATTTTACCATCTACAAACTCTTATGTGATGCCTTCAGGCTGGAGAACTATCTTTATGCGTGGCAGCATTGAGTAGCTTGGTCTCAAGGACATCACAATATTGACTATTCCAATCACCTACTTTTTGAAATGTTGGCCAGCTTTGCAAATAACAATTATTAATGTTGTTTACACAGATAGAAAAGAAAAGTCATTAACTGTTGAGTACTTTCTTAAATCAACATTTTAGTACATTGATGTTGAATTTATGCCTTCCACAAAAATAGGCCACACACATTGAGATCAAGATTTCGTCATCTGGAAAAACTTCTCATATTTTCTTAATCCTGATTGTGATTAACTACATGTACATACAAATTATCTCTAATTTTGCAACAGTTTAAACTATTATTCCTGTCTTCAAATCTCAAACCAGAACTGAGAGGTTGTAACTATAAAGAAAGATTTAATGGGCTGGAGCTCTTTTTTCTGGAATAGAGCGGACTGAAGATGACCTGATTGGGGTCTTCAAGAGAATGAAAATGTTTAGTTGGGGTATATGTAGAGAAGATGAGGCTAATCAGATATCTATTAGGCAATAGAGGAGGAACTTATTTATTCAGAGAATGATGGGACTTGTTATCATAGGAATAGGTAAGTGATTCATGAGGGAGAGAAACATTTTGACCCTCTTAGAGCCCAATAACATTTATAAACAGATCTGAATTCCTAATGACCAACTTAAAGGAACTACATGACAAGATTTCAAGTTTTAAAATTTTTACTGCAACAGATAAGCAAAAAGTGATATTGACTATTTTCAGCAGAAAACTTCTATGCTAAACTACAAATATGATCCCTCATTTAATATTTCAAACATCAAAAATCTCCTCCCACAGATATAATTTCCTCTCTCCCTGAGGTAGAAAATCTATTCTCCCAGAACCAGTCCAAGGTGATTTTTAACTCCTAAGAATATGCTTCATTTATTTTCCTCTCTCAGAATTGGAAATTCTTCCCTCCTGTTAAATCTAGGCAAATCCTCCAGCCTCATTTAAATTCTTGCAAATAAAGTGGCAAGTGTCCATTGCCCCCAGGGCATACTTTACATGATGGAGGCAGCCTGCCATTGGCTAACAGTGAGATATTCTGGTCCTTCCTCTGTCAGTGGGGTTTCCAATTGTATACAGCTTCCATCATTGGGAAACCCCTGGCAGAGGCTTGCCATTGACAAGAACCGAAGATCCTGCTGGTGGGAATGGCCAGAAACTTCTGGACAGTTTCTCCGATCTGGCTGCGAGTTTCCACTCATATTCTTTGGTGGTGACTTGCAAATCTATCATTTGCTTCTCTCTCCTTCTCTTGGATTCTGTCTGACTGACAGTTTCTGTGATATTCAGAAGTATTGTAAAAATACACCCTGTAAGCTGAATAGGCTGAATGGCTGCTTCTGTTCCATAAATAGGATGTAATGCTATATAATAAAGCTATACCTGTTCAAAGTTAAGAATTCACCATGCAAATTTTTAAGGACATGTTAAAACAGAATAGGAAAACACTTGCTATTCAAACTTGGATTCAAACACACTGGCTGGGATTTGCAGACTCCACAATGCAGGGATGTGAACACAGGAGCCCAAACTTTTGGTGGGACTGGATAATTTCAGAGGTGGGATTGGATGATTCCAGCGCTGGGACTGGGTGATCACAAGCAGTTTAGGCTGACAGTCTCTTGATGAACTGAGGGAACTGATGGAATTACTGCATTGGTGGAGATATCACACTTCAGAAAGGATGTTGAATTTGGGCCCTGTCTTCACACTTAATGTAAGATTAAAGACTGAATTTTGAAGAGCGTCGAACTCAGGCTAACATCACATCCACAAAGAACATCAGCAAATAGTAGATTACTCGGTCATTTATCTCATTGCAATTTGAAACATCCTACTGTGAGTAAAATGGTTTACATCATTAGCTGCATAGTAATAGTGATTTCACTTCAAAGTAATTGATGGTGGAACACTATGGAATGTTTCTAAGACACCTGATAAAGTGCTAGATATGTGCAATTTATTCTCTTTTGTCATCCAATATTTTAGGACCATGTTCACGATTCATTCGCATGATATAAATATCGTATCATTTGTCAAAATGCACATAGCAGAAACTGTTCAAATAAAAACATGGCCTAGAAATACCACTGTGCTGCTCAATTTCTAGAAACAGGCACCTGACAGCACGCAATGTTCATTCTGCGCTCACAGTGTCCTGTCCTCCATATTGGTTGGTGCACCACTGCAAATATCCAGGGCGTTCATCTAAAACATGTATTAGGCCCGATGCACATCAGGCTCTACTGTCTGTTTCAGACCCCTTTGCAAAATTCTACTGCGATTGACTTTACCTCTCGTATGTCTGCACAGACTGGGGTCAGTTTCTTCAGAAACTTTACAGGCAGGTCAGCATCTGTGAAAGGACTGACAATTGGCTGCCATATGAAAGGTAAATTTGAAGTTTACTTCCTGAGCTTACTGGGACAGGGGGAGGAACAGGAAGAAGGGCTCTTTCTGGATCTATATTGAATCCTTCCACTCATCTCCTTCTGCTTGTCTGTTTTCCATGGACTCTGTTGAGGACTTTGATCCCCCCTCTGTGAATGATGAGCTACTTCTAAAGCGAAACTGGTGCCCACAGCTCACTAATCATAAACTGTTAAGGTTTGCCAGACTAATTCCCAATGGTCTTGACTTTGGCAACAACTAGCACACATAACATGTACAGAATCTAGATAATGCCTCAATTTGGGGGTGATCCAATTTCTAAGCCAATATGTTTTTATATAGCCTTCAAATTGTAATACAAACGCTCAGAGCAAGGCATCTTTGAATCAAAGCCAGGCTGTTCATACCAACATTGAAACATACATGAGAAATTGTTATTATGGCCAAATATTTAAAGCTAAATTTAAGAATGTTGGACCCTTCTCCAGTTCTTTGATCTGTCAAAGGCCATGAGAAAAATGATCTCCTATAGTTCTTCTTGGAGTACGTGGGTGGAGTAACATGTGCTTCCTGCTGCATACTCTGAAAAGGGTTACAGTACAGACCATAGCCATTCTACTGTCTGTTACAAAAAGAGATTTTCAGGAATCATCAACGTTAGAAATTAATGAACCATCCAAAGTAGCATGAATTATGTTATTCTGCAAATAACACATTCATTTTTTTTTGCAGTTACATAGCCTCAAATTAATCTTGTTGCACTCTGCCTGTAGCACCATGTGCTTGATATTAACATTACATTACATAGAGGCAAAAAAACAATGTGCTGAATAATGTGGAATAGCTTGTGGCAAAAAGATTTGTTATGTACTCAACTCATCTTGTGGCAAAATCATACTACCTATCAGAAATAATTAATCTGCAGTGATTATAGCCAAGTGCAACACTCAGGTTTTGACAATGTTTCTGGGATGCCCAAAAGCACTTTACCAAACAAAATGGCCCAGATCTTCCTGTCTCCGTGTGGTCATACACCAGAAATATCCTGGAGGATGCCTTTGGGAATCCCTTGGAAGTTACAACTCCAGGTTCCTGCAGGAATTCCCTGGGAAGTTTCAACTTCAACCTTGTGTCAGGGTCAGGAAACCTCCAAAACTCTATGAGTTGGAGACCTCAGATGTTCCTGACTCACTTATCAAAACAGTTACCTAGCAAATGTTAGAAGGATTAAAATCAGTTCCAAATCCTGACTATGTTACTGGCCCTTGGCTCCAATGTCTGTTCCCCCTCCCCCTGACTCCCCTGATTACATCCCTGATTGCTGACTAATTCCCTCACTCCCTGGACTATCCCTCCTGACCTTTCCCCCAACAACCTCCATCCCCATCCATACTACCTTTCCAACACCCTAACTGCTCATCATGATCTCATGAGTCACCCTATTGACCCCTACTCCACCATGACCCATAACTCCCCCCTCCCTCTGGCCCACCTTCACCCTTCATTGACCTACCTGCATTCTAATCCACACTCACGTTCCCTCAATTGGACAGTTTCTTCTTGGGGACGAGCACAGAAGAGCAACAAACCTCCATTGTTAAAATAGTACTATTGACAAATGATGCAGTGGCATTTTTCAAAGATTACCAGGTGGCTTAACTTTGTGAATAGACTTTTGATGCTACTTTCCAAGTACTTTGTTCTTTAAATACTGTTTCCTAATGCTGACTCAAATTAAAGGATTTGAATTCTTGCCTGAGCTCATTTTCTGTTTGGAGCTACCATTTGGTGTGTTACTCCTTACACAGTGTGTTACAAATATATGCAGCTTTGAGTCTTTGTGTCTTCACAAAACTTCGGGTGAATGCATTTGGAGTATTCTACACAAGTCAGAGATTGGCAGCCAACAAAGAACTATGAATGGTAAAGCAAAGCAGATCGCTCCGAATGCAACTCATCACCTATCACGATGATTTGATTATAAAAAGCCAAATATGTTCACCATAGATACCTCAGAAAGTGTTGGAATGGATCTCAGCAGGAAGACTGCAATAGGGAGGCTTGGATGGAAGATTACCAAGAGCAAGCAGCTACACTGCAGCTGACAGCATGAAAACATTCTGGCCAAGGCTTGTGATATTGATGGTCTGCTTTGTTATGACAGACCAACTCCACTTTATCCTCTCGCCAAATAATAACAGATCTCTTTTTTTGCTATTCCAATTGAGCAAACCTATTAATTTTAGGTACTGCAAAATTAGTCTTACTTCCCCTCCAATAATTTTTAGCAAGTAAAAATCACATTGGTCTGTTTGTCCATGATCTAATCTTAACTTTTTTAACAATGACTGTATTGAATGTTTAACTAATCCATTATTAAACTAGCTGACCCTATATTTACCCTCGCTGAAAATCCATTTACAACATTTGGAGCAGATAGAAATACATAGGGAAGGAAAGGAGGGATCTCAGGTCTTACAGCAATCAGAGACAAGGAAAATTAAAAAAAATACTTGCTATAACATTTTCATATTGACCAATATAGCACTGCTACCCACAGCGCCAGGGATCTGGGTTCGATTCCCAGTTTGGGTCACTGTCTGTACAGACTCTGGACGCTACCCGTGTCTGTGTGGGTTTCCTCTGGATGCTTCGATTTCCTCCCACAGTCCGAAATATGTGCTGGTTAAGTGAATTCTCCCTTAGCGTACCTGAACAGGCGCTGGAGTGTGGGGACTAGGGGATTTTCACAATAACTTCATTACAATGTTAATGCAAGCCTACTTGTGACATGAATAAATAACCTTTAAACTTTATCAAAGCGGGGTTACTTAAACTATGGGGATCTTAACCCAACATCTGCTTACAAAGAGAAGCAAAAAGCTAAAATATATCTTGATTTGCTGTCTTTTAAAATCCAGCCAAGTGATTTGGAGGCTTTTACAATTAAAATCATGAGGCATTCCATGAATAGCTAAAAAATGTACAATTTCAACAAGATTTGCTGGGTGTCTAACCCAGAAATTGCACAACATGAGCTATGAATCAGAACGTGTGGAAAAAGTTGTGATTAAATCCTCTCAAGTAAGAAATCATGGGACTCACACAGCACTTTGATTGTAAGTCAAGAAGTCAGCTCCTAAATGAGCAACACGACTCTAATTTACAGTGACTGTGTGGTAGCTGTACTGAGTAACGCTGACTTCAATTGCAGGGGCTTTCATAAATCAAATTCACTCCAAATGAAAGTACTCATGTGCTACAATGGGAATAAAGATTTTCTGAGTGCTGTGTATAACACACAATCATAAATGGGTTCACAAGGACCATATTTATAAATGTGCTGCAGGCTTTTCCCCTTCTCCCCAAAATATTTCTACTAAATCAACCATGATCTTACTAATGAAATATAAAACAATGCATGTTAACAGAAATCATATTCCCTCACTTCACGTTTATTGAAAAAATAATGTTCATACATTAACAAATAAGGAAATAATCGAAGTTTAGAATTGCTCTTTCAGAAGTGAATGACTACATTTTTGGACCAGGCTTATTCTCATGTTAGCTGTGTCTCAGTTGGTAGCTCCCACCTCTGAGTCATAGAATTAAAGTCCCACTCCAAAGCTGGGGTACAAAAGTTAAAGCTGACACTCCATTGCAGTTATGAATAGCATAATATCCAACTTTTATTTTGTACTGTCTGGCGGATTCATTTAAGTATGCAGACCTTCACATTGTTACAATCAAGTTGGAAGGAATGAACTGACTCCTCCTCTTTATTCCATTCTTGACATCATTACAAGGGAGTTTGATTTTAAATAGCTGATATTGTCAATTCAATATACATACATAATTGTGTGTAGCTTTACGAAAGACACTGTTGATGGCAGGGATGTCAACCAGGGTCAACCATTTAGGGCAAAGATTAGGAGACACTTTTTCACCCATAGAGCGTTCAGCCACCACAGAACCACTTTCGCTACCACAAAAAGTAATTGAGACCAAAACATTGAATGTTTTCAAGAAGCAATTCAATATAATGCTTGAGGTGAAGAGGATCAAGGAATATGAGGGGAAGGCAGGATCAGATTATTAAGTTGGATAATCAGCCAAAGGCTGACTAGCCTCCTCCTGCTCCTATTTTCTGTTTTTTTTTTATATAGGCCAGCTAGGTTCCTTAGTTAACAAATGAAGTATTAGTTTTATTGCTAAAACTCACTCAGCTAAAGATGCAGAAATTAATAAACATTTTAAAATATACATGCATACCCCACAACCCGCTAATGCAAAAACATCACACAAACAACCCCCAACCCTTACATCAAGCATACAAAAAAAACCAATTTGATATTATGTGACAGCTTCATAATAAGATGCATGGTGACATAAATGAGCCAATTTAACTGTTGCGAGGGAAATTCCAGGATGCTGCACAGCCATGGGGCTGCATAATAGCTTAGAAAGAGAAAACAATTTGTACTTACACAGAGTTTTCTACAACCTCAAGACGTGTCAAATGCTTTACACCAAAGGTGTACTTTTGAAGTTTAGGCACTGTTGTAATGTAGGGACTTAGAGGAAGCATTAAGAACATTGACACTGCGGGGTGCTATCCTCACTGTAGTGCTGTCTTTCAGAAGAGACATGAAATTGAGATCTTATCTATCCTCTCAGGTGACACAAAAGATCCCAGGACATGGGACACCCATGCCGCAACCCCCACCCAGTTTAGACACCACATTTCTCCCCCATTGTAATCAGCATTCAACCCTCTCATTCTTTTGATTGGGGTCGACAGCTCTCCCCACCTCAATATTCAGTCCCCAAACTCACATCGGACTCTTGCCCCCTACCCTCCCCTCCACCACCCATCACTCACACAATCAGTGTAGTCATCCCTTCCCCTCAACCCACATAGTCAGTGCTGGCACTCACCATTCCCTCTACCCAAAGCAGCCAGCGCCAGCATCCTCAGCTTCCACAGCCATTCCCAGATGTCATGACATACAAATGAATCCTCTCCGTCACCCCACAAAGCTAGAATTGGGGTCTGCCCCTGGCACTGCTCCCTGGCACTGGTTGGAACTGCCAGCTTGGTGAGCTGCAGCGGTTGAAAGCACCTGTAATTAGGAGCATATCCATTCCAGGTTAGGAATCTGGTACTGCTCCTAAGATGAAGTCTGGAGCAGATTAAATGAGCAGACATCTGATGCTTCGGAGCCCACTTGTCCATTGAAAGTACTAAAATTCCATCTGACAGAATAAGGTCTGTGAACTTATATTGTCTCAGGCTTCATTTATAAGAACAATCATATCTATTGCACAGAAAATAGTTGTAGGGAGAGTGTCCTGTCTAATAATCATTAATATGAATGTAATGAATCATCTTATGTATTTTTATGTTTCTGTCTCATGTAGCTGAAAGGAAATTTTTTCCCAGTATAGCTCAAATCACTCTGTCTTGGCAGTGTATACTTCAGGATCTCAAGTGCAACGCAGGGAGATGGGGAGAAGGAAGCAGCTATTGTGAATATTGCCTTTAATTTTATTTATCAGTGTCACAAGTAGGCTTCCATTAACACTGCAGTGAAATTATTGTGAAAATTCCCGAGTCGCCTGTTCAGGTACACTGAGGGAGAATTTAACATGGCTGATGAATCTAACCAGCATGGTTTTTAAGACTGAGAGGGGAAACTGGAGCACCTGGAGAAAAATCACTCAGATATGGGGAGAATAAACTCCACACAGTTGGTGACCCAAGCAGGAATCAAACCTGGATCCCTGGCATTGTGAGACAGTAGTGCTAATCACTGTGCCATCATACTGCTCTATACACAGGGAGAATGACATCCAAAATGCCATGACTTTACCAGCATTGTTTGAACAAACAGGTGGGTAGGTAGAGCAGCTATCCTCATACATCACAGCCAGGAGTACAGTAGAAGTGATGTCCTTGAGAAATGATGAGTAGTAATAATCAACATCCACCAGGAAAATCAGCAAATTTTTATCTCTGTATTATTCATCACGGATGTCGATGCCATAAGATTTATTTGAGAAAATTCTCCAGTTTTGAAACAACACACTAATTTTATTGTAAGTCATCTCTTTTGGGACAACAAACCCATTGGCAAAGTAGGCAAAGAGTGACTGATATAGCTGTCAATTTGGGCCATTGTATCCTGAAAAAATTGGCAAATTTGTTTTTATGTCATGCACAGAATTGATACGTTCTTGGGATGTGGGCAGTGCTGACAAGGGAGGCATTTATTGTCCATCCCCAGATGACCTCAGAACTGGTGGTTGCCAGCTTCTTGACCAACAATAGTGCATGTAGTAAGGATGTGCCCACAATGCGGTTAGGTCAAGATTTGGACCTAGTGACAATCAAAGGATGATACTTATCCCAGTTAGGATGGTGCCTGACTTGAAGGAGAACTTGGACATGGTGGTGTTCCTTTGCATCTTTCCTTGTACTTTGCAATGCTGAAGATTTGGGTTTCAGAGGAGTTGCTGAAGAAGTTTTGGCAAGTTATATAAATCCTGTGAGATGCTGTGCATCCTTCAACCACAATAGTCTAGTGATGGGTATCTGGACTCATTAAGGACAATAAAAGCAAAGAGAAGCTGCAGAAAGAACTTGTTTTACTAAAAGAATAAATAGATCGAATGGTTAACAGGCACAGGTAGCGTAACAGAAAATGTAATTGGATTTTCAGTAGGCATGTGTTAGCAACAGATATGTTTCAAATTATCAAAAATACACCAAAAGAATAGTGCTGATTATTGACTAGAAAGGCTTTTTCCAAATGTGTCCTGATACAAGTCAGTCAATTTCATGCAAATGCTCAGAGAGTTGCTATTGAGGTCTTAGGTACCAAAGTTGAATAGGCATTGAAATAACTCCTCAGAGACCGATGTCCTTTACCAGATTGCTTTCATTTACAAACTCAGTTCCTCTCTTAAGGATGCTTCAAGTACAAATTCATAATCTGGAGTGTCAGTGGACCTGACACTCCTCAATACAAATACAGGTGAGATTCCCTGATTGGGAAGACAATCATTATCTCAATCAAGAAATTCTTTTCCTGAAAACAATGGGGCTCAATGTGTGGCTTGAACCCACAATCAAGAGTCTCATGCTCTACTGACTGAGCAAGCTAGGCAGTGACTGAGCTAACAGCGAAGGTGGAAGCAGTTCATACTCCAAGAGGCCAACCTTTGCGGCCTTGTTGAGATCATTACAGGTACCTTATTCCTGTTTCAATAGACTTGAAAATCAGCCAAGAGGGTTTATGAAGCACCGCTTCACAACCCTCTTACTATTATCAGGCTTGCTAGCACACCAATTAGTATGGTGACTATAGAGGCCTGGCTGCAAAGACCATTAATAATAATGCCATCTCACAGCAGTGCAACTTGTTAAGAATATCTCTCTCTGATGTCTGCGCATGTGCTAGGAAGTCGATTAACATTGGAAAACAGCTGAAAATAAGAATCAATTCCCATATCAAACATTTATTTTATCATATTACAACAAGGAAATGGCAAAAAGAACAAATATCCCCCTAAAATTGATCTAGTTTTTAATGGAGGAAGAGGAATACATAAATAATTCATATGTGGGTGCTTATATTGTTCCTTTAAGTTAGACTGAGTATTGCCTGGGGTGCAATATTAGCCACCCCTTACAGATAACCTGAGTTCAGTTTCTCTGTTAATATTTTGAATAGAAATAGCTTTAACAATTATTTCTGAGCACTAAAATATTTCAGAATTTCTTCCAGTCGTGTTAACTGTTATTTTCGTAAGTTGATGATCAATGATTTGTCTCCAAGCACTCAAAATATTAGATATCTTGTTTTAGGAGAACACGGAAAGCAATGGAAAGAAAAAACGTATTTTGCTGTCAAAGGCTATTACTCCCTCAGAAACTTTCAGAAATTAGTGTAAGTTGTATCCCTAACCTTTCCTTGAAATATTCTTCTGTGCTAACCCAAAGTGAGAAACTGATGCCAATTATTGGATTTCAATCTCTCATAATCTGCATGGTCACGACTGAATTCTATTACATAACATGAGCTAGCACACGGGTATAATGGTATTGCTCATTCATCCAATTAAGTACTTATTGCATACTTTTTTAAAAGTCACGAACTAAAAGTCGCACGATTTAAAGTAATAGAGCAGGCATCCACACAGCTCCGGCACAGAATAAGATGACTGGATAAAACAAACAACAAAATATTGGTGGAACAATATTTGCTTTTAAGAATTGTAAGCTTTTCTTTGTTTGCCCTTTTGTTAAATACACAATAAACTGACAACCAATTAGAACTGAGAAAAACCTGCCCAAGCCTGAAGGATCTCAGTAAACTTTCTTCAAACTCTTGTGGAAAACAGTATCATAGAATCTCTACAGTGCAGAAGGAAGCCAATCGGCCCACTGACTCTGCACCACAACAATCACACCGAGGCCTTACCCCAAAACCTCATGTATTTACCCTGCTAATCCCTCTAACATACACATTCCGAGACACTAAGGGACAATGTAGCATGGCCAATCCATCTAACCTGCACATCTTTAGACTATGGGAGGAAGCCATAGTACCTGAAGGAAACCCACACAGACTCAGGGAGAATGTGCAAGCTCCACACAGACAGTGACCCAAGCTGGGAATTGAACCCAGATCCCTGGAGATGTGAGGCAGCAGTTCTAATCGCTGCAACACCCATATAACAACATAGAATAGTTGAGAGTATGTTGTTATATAATGCAACATAAAGACTGGATATTTTTACCAGCAGTCTTTATAATTATGATTAAAATATTAAATATTTATGAAATATTGTAAAATATTAGAATAATTTTGGTTGTAAATCATGATTTTGAAGAATTTTGGAAGAAATTACCATAATTGTTAAAAAAAACACAGCAGCTATTTTCATTTTAAATTGAATTATCTGCAAAAGGGAAATTGGATCATGCATCTAAGGAATTAGAAAACAGAACAGAAAACTAATCTTCTTAAAATAAGTTAAATAATAATGTTGCTATTAACTTTAAATCATAATATGTCATATATCAGGATGGGGTGACCTGGGGGGATGGTCACTGGGCCAGTCATCCAATCCAGAGATCCAGGGCAACACTCTGGGGATCTGGGTTCAAATCCCACCATGACAGATGGTTAAATTTGAATTCAGTAAAAATCTGGAATTGAAAACCAACTGATGACAACGAATCCACTCCAAATTGTAATAAAAACCTATCTGGTTTACTAATATCTCTTCTGGAAAGAAATCTGCCACCATTATCTGGCTTGGCCTACATGTGACTCCTGATCCACAGCAATATGGTTGACTCTTAAATAGTCTCTAAAATGGTCAAGTAAGCCACTCCATTCAGAGGCAATTAGAGACGGGCAATAAATGCTGACATGTTCACACCTCATACATGAAAACAAATTGACAGGCACTCTTTTCCATGGAACCACAGAATCCCTACAATGCAGAAAGAATCCATCTAGCCAATCAAGTCTGCATTGATTCTCTGAAAGACCATTCAACTCAGGTCCTCCCCTCTGCCCTATCCATGTAATCCTGTGCATTTACTACGGCTAATCCACCTAATCTGCACATCTTTACGTTGTAAACGGAAACTGGAGTATCCGGAGGAAGTTCACACAGACACAGGGAAAATGTGCAAACTAGATAGTCACCCAAGATCAATATCGAACCCCAGTCCCTGGTGCTGTGAGGCAGCAATGCTAACCACTGTGCACTGTGTTAAATTGTGAAGCAAAGTATCTATCAAATGATTAAAAATTCTGAAAAAGTGTTGGTGCACATTAAGTATTTCCCATTTCTGTGACTACGGTTTGACTTTTGACTAAAGGATGACATACCTTTCAAAATATGCTGGATGATTGCCATGAGTGATTAGTTAAATCACTGCAAGAGGTAGAAATAAATGTTCTGACTCCTCAGCGTGTGGGATGTTCACCTGTATTCAAAGTGCCAGCTGCTCTCACAATAATAAGCGGTCACAATTTATATTTGCTATGTATTATCATACAATTTGTACCTACCAGAAAGCACAATCATAAATACTAACAACAAGCTATGGCTGACACTTTGGGAAAGAGAATAATGCAATTATTTTGTTGGGTTTGCGAGTTGCCAGAATGTTTTGATGCACCTCCTTCAGGGATCAGCGCTGGGATTTCAACTGTTTACAATATATATCAATGACTTGGAGAAAGAGAGCAAATGTACTGTAATCAAATTTGCAGATGACACAAATTAGTTGGAAAGGCAAGTTGCAAGAGGGATGTAAGCAATTTAGAGATGTTGTTAGATTAATTAGTGGGCAAAAAATTGGCAAATGGAGCAAAATGTGGGAAAATGCAAAGTTGCTCAGTTTGGAAGGAAGAACAAAAGAACAGAACATTAGTTAAATAGAGAAAAACTGCAACACTAAGGGACACGGAGGATACTTGGGCACAAAACACAGAAGGATAGCACACGGGTGTAGCAGGTAATCAGGAAGGCAAATGGAATGTTGACCCTTATTTCAAGTGGGTTGGAATATAAGCATAGGGAAATTTTGCTGCAACTGTACAAGGTATTGGTGAGACCAAGTCTGGAGCACTGTGAGCAGTTTTGCTCCCCTTATTAAAAGAAAGATATTATTTCACTGGAAGCAGTTCAGGGAATGTTCACAAGGATGATCCCTGGTACGGAGGGGTTATCTTGTGAGCAAAGGTTAAACAGATTGGGACTTAGTGGAATTTAGAAGCGTGAGAAGTTATCTCATTGAAACATATAAGATTCCTAAGGGGCTTAACTGGGTAAATACTGAGTAGATGTGGTGGGAGAGTCCAGGATTAGAGGCATAGTTTCAGGATAAAGAGGTGCCAATATAAGATTGAGGGTTGAGGAGGAATTTCTTCCTTCAGAGGGCTGAGAGTCTTTGGAACTCCTTGCCACAGAGAGTTGTGGGGGCAGAGTCATTGTGTATAGTTAAAGCTGAGATAGATCAATTTTCAATCAGTTAGGGAATCAAGGATTGTGGGGAAAATGGCAGGAAAATGGATGCGGAGAATGTCAGATCAGCCGTGATCTGAATGAACGGTGGTATAAAGAACTGAAAGACCTACTCCTTTTCCTTTTTTTTAATGGTCTTTAAAAAGGGCTTGACCTCCAGGGTCTAGCTTTACATCCATTAGAAGAGGCCCTCCATTAATCAGCAAAAATGTCATACTAAGCATTAGATAATCAGCTCAAGTTTACACACTAACAGGTCCCAGCTGAATCATCAGCTTGGGCTCCACTGGAACTAATGTAGGCAAAGCCTAACTTCTGGAATTGACAGTTAGTTCTCCAGATGTTGTGGCCCTCAGTAATAACTAATATCTCTGTTTCATCATTACTGGGACTGCAACAATGTAATCCAAAATGTTTCACTTTGAATGACCTAAAAATCAACTCTATTTATACCAGAATTTCCTTGAAACAGAATCTATTTTGCCTTGTTTGGGCATTAATAGGCTAGTTTTTTGGGTAACAGCACATTGAGAATTCAAGCAGGTCAATAGACTTCAAAAGGCTTTCCATCTATTATAATAAATAGTCAAAAAAATTCTGGAGGCCCAAAGCCTCATCACCTGAATTTTCAATACATATGCGCAGCAGCAAAACTCTGTCAGAAGGCAAAAGTGTAATATTACCCTGTTCTCTAATCATATAATAAAATGGGAAGTCAAGTGGGTAATTCTCTTCTTTAGTCAAGTAGTATAGTATCAGATAATAAGTTCTGAAATAAATTGCAGTTTCTGTTACCCAATTCACCATTTACAAATTAGTGAGTGATACGGAGTTTGGGGCTCTGGGAGGTCTTACCCCATTCACACCATTTAGTATCACTATCCGATTCTGTTATGTGGAAAATACTAACGGTGGGTAGCAACAGTAAAAACCTTGAGGTCTGCATGGAAGGATAGATAGACAGACATGCACAAATCTGCTCCCCTTGCAGTTGATCCTGAAAGCCTAACTGCTAAAGGCAGGGTATGGCTAAAAGTTGACTGGGATAGCTGAACTTCAATGTTCTTCTGGCCTGTTAAGGCCTTACAATTCATTCCCTGATGTGTACACGTTACAACCTCTCACCGTTGATTCCTTCCTGACAGTGAAAATCGTGCCAGAAAAATCACTGTGTATAACAGGTGACTCCAACTGAGGGAAAGGGGTCAGGGTGGAGGAAACCCATTGTCTCCTCCTGTGATGTCCATATAGTTGAGCCACCTGTTAGCTTTGCTGTCCAATATTTAGATATAGTGAGCATTGAATCCTCTAAGACACATGCACCTTCACCTTCAGCAATTTTAACAGCAATAAGGGAGTATATTTGTTGTCCTGATATTTCCTGTTAGCAGCAAATAGTGACAGAAAACTGGCATTGCGACTTCCATTACTCTCCTGACTCCATTTCTGTTGCCTATGGGACCTCATGATCCAGCACCTACTGGTGTCAATTGACTCTGACATATTGATAGCCAATGGCTCACCATTCTCCTTTTTCATCTTTCTGAATACTCAGGGGGAAATTCTATCTACCTCAAGGGGACTTATTCATTTTTTGTGCATTTAGCTCTTCTAGACCTTCCATTTCATATATGCTAAAGGTATTGATTATACTTGAAAATGGTGTTGTTTGCAGAGATCATGTTCCTCTCAAGTTCCCTTTTGAATAGTTGGAGGAAATAGTAATTCAGAATAATCACTATTTTCTGTGCCTCTGGTTTTTAACTCCTCCACATCTCTTGTGGCTTTCACCTCTGCTTTCGCTGTACTCTCATTGCTTGGTAATGAAAGGTTTTCTTGCCGTTCATCTTACCTTAAGCTGAATAGCCTTTTCTTCATGTTTCCCTCTGGTTGTATGAATACTGTATAAACTGCCCTACAATACTTAACACATCAGGTATTGCAATGCAGAAGAGCTTTGGATAATGAATTAAATGTAAGAATATCACGGAATTTTATTTTGTACAACAATGGACACAATTGCTAATTAGAATCCTTAAAATATGGCTCCAAGTTCTAAATTCCCCATGCAAATAAATATAGACTGTGACTTGGTCAGTCGGTGTAAAATGATGGCACTCTATGTGATCATACTTAGCAGATGTTACTGATGTTAATGGATCAGGGCTTCATTAAACTTCATTTAATATTAAAGACACAGCTTCAAACTTAGGTACTAATGAATAGAGGATGTCTATTCAAACTGAAACTGCTGCATTAGTGTTGAGTTTGCATTAGTGCTAATGACTATAAATCAAGACCCCTCTGTTAATGAATGAACGAACAATGTGTATATTGAAGCTTAGGGAACATAGAAACTTCAGATTTGAACGCAGGTGGTCAGAAAAATATGTACTAGCATTTCCCAAAGTTTTCCAGCTGTGGAACCCTTTTGATCTCCCAAGAGTACTGAAGGAACCCCTGAGAAACACACCGAGCATACTGAAGGGCTAAATCGCAAAAAGAGATTATTCTTGTGGAATAGGTGCAAACGTACAAAACCAAACTTATAGTATGTTTCTAGGTCATATGCAAACATTTATCATGATTAAAAAGTCCTTTTATACAATAAATACTTCCAAGTTTTATTTTGCTAATGTCATTTTTAATGGAAGCATTTTTAATGTTTGCACACACTCCCCTCACATCCTCCCCTTCCCCCGACCCCATTCTGTCCCTGCCCACTCTCACTGTCATCCACCTTCATGTGTGCAAGGTGATGCACTTTGGAAGAAGTAACAGGACAAAGGAGTATTTCATGAATGGCAGGCCACTAGGAAGTTCAGAGGTACAGATGGATTTTGGAGAACTTATTTACAGAACCCTGATGGCAGCAGAGCAGGTGAATAGGGTAGTTAAGAAAGCAGATGGGACACTTGCTTTAATAGAACATTACAGCGCAGAACAGGCCCTTCGGCCTTCGATGTTGTGCCTACCAATTAAGAAAAAGCAATGACCCTCTAACCTAAACCATTCCCTTTTCGTCCATAAACTTATCTACTAACCTCTTAAACGCCCCCAAACTTGGAGCATCTACAACTGCAGCAGGCAGGGCATTCCATACCCTTACCACCCTCTGGGTAAAGAACCTACCTCTGACATCTGTACTATAACTACCACAATCAGTCATGGCATTGTGTTTTAGAGTAGGAAGGTTATGTTGGAGATCTGCAAAGCGTTGGTTAGGCCTCAGCTGAATATTGGTCACTTCACTATAGAAAAGGATGTTGTTGCTCTCAAGGGGGTGCAGAGGAGATTCATCAAGATGTTGACAAGGATGGAGCATTTGAGCGATAAATAAAAACTGGATACTTGGATTCTTAAGAGCAGAGAAGGCTGAGGGAGGACATGATTGAGGTGTGTAAGATTATGAACGGTTTGGACAGGGTGAATGGAAAGCAGCTGTTCCCCTTTGCTGAAGAGTCAATAATGAGGGGATGTAGTTTTAAAAGGGATTCAGAGAGGACTTGAGAAAAAAAAATCATTCTCAAGGCTGGTGAGAATTTGAAATGGTGCTGAAGAAGTCGTGCAGGCTGGAAATCTTACAATCTGTAATTATCAACGTGAAATTAGTGCAATCTTAGTGGTAGCTTTTGACAGTATAGACTCATTGGGCTGAAGGGTCTTTTCAGCACAATATGACTATGACTACTTTGTAAAATTATAGCCAAGCCAACTGACATGAGGTCACCAATATGGCCTGTCCTGACATATCGCATTTATTCACTTGTTCGTCCTGTGAGAAAGACAACACAGTGGATGCTCACCTAATCACTGCTGCAAAATTACTTTGATTTAAACTTTAATCATTCTTTTAACAACATACCAAGTGAAAATCTGATTGGTGGATCTTACAGAAACAAATACAAATTACAGAAACAAGTACTCTTTTAACAACATACTAAGTGAAAATCTGATTGGTGGATCTTACAGAAACAAATACAAATTACAGAAACAAGTACAACGGGTGTTGTTTATTTAGCAGCGTGTCCGTAGGGTTTCCACTAGATTGCGTTTGTAACTTGCCGAATCCAACATAGAAGGCTGAGGGATCTTTGGGTCTAGTTACATTGTGTCCAAAGTGAGTTTTTGTGATCTTCTGACTGGTTACGTCATCAGTCGTTCCAAACCAGCTCTGCCAATAAATCTAGCCATGGCTTCAGGTTGAATTGATCACTATGGTGCGATTTCCAAAGTGACATCTTTCTCCATACCTACAATGAAGCTATCGTATTAACCTTTTCTTATACGGGTGCAAGGACATAAATAGTCATATTTTAAAAGTTTTCAGATATTTAAATAGTTACATGATTTACAAAGAAACTACCAACTGTCCAACAATGGAACTAGTAAATTGTTGTGTTATTTATTAAATTAATTTTCAGTATTGCTCACACTGAGGAAAAATGCTTTTTTTTTTAAGATAAACTTATCTTCAACTGAATTAACGAAACCGGACCAGGTTACTGTTCTTAAACATAAGGAGTAAGTCTGAATGCAAAATTGAAATAATATTTAAAACCTTGTCAAAAAATGTAGGTAATTTGGAAGTCATGTCAATTTTGAATATTTTATCTGGCATCCCAGTCAGATTTAAATAGACAGGTTGCTTCGCAGGTTGGCAAGTTCCCAGCACAAGCTCCAGCTGGACAGCAGGGAAACATAATGAGTTGGGAGTTTGTCAGGGGAGCCATCATGGGCTGGAGACATCATGGAGGAGTGGGAGGAATAGGGAGGAGTGAGGGGAAAGGGGGAAGTGGGAGAAGGGGGGAGGAATAGAAGCGAATAGGGAGGGGTGGGTGGGAGTGGAGTGGGGAAGAGTGGAGAGGAGTGTAAGAAACATAGGAAATTGGGCTGAACTTGGGGAACAGGGAGAAGTCTATATACAAGCTGCCAGAGGTAGTCAAGGCGGGTAAAATTTTATCTTTTAAAAAGTATTTGGAATAGTTACATGGGTACCATGGGTATAGGGGGATATGCGCCAAATGCAGGCAATTGGGATTAGTTTAGGGGTTGGACCAAAGGGCTTGTTTCCATGCTGTAAACCTCTGTGATTCAAAGTTGGGGGAGTGGGGAGAAGTTGGGGGGTGGGGAGAAGTTGGGCGAACTGGGGGGAGTGGAGGGGATGTAGAATTGGGAGATCAGAGATGCATGAAGTGACATTGAGGAGGGCAAGGAGCAGGGGCTGTTGCAGCTGGCTTGGACATGTTCACAGGTCCAGCAGTCGGGCTGCGGTGGGGGTATCGTATGGCCAGTGATGTGCGGGTTGTGGGACCGGCCAGTGATTGGAGCACGTGCAGTCAATCACTCAGTGCTACACTGCCAGCCTCTCCAGCAGGGATAGACACAGCCCCTGAATTTCAGCACACTCCGCAGTGCACAAAGTGCAGGAGACTCATTTTGAAACTCCCGCCGAAAAACCCGGTGGGATTTACTCTAGTTTTCATACATCTTGACACAGATTTTGTTTTGAGAGAATATCCCCCAGTAGCTGCGGTGAAGTTGGATTTCAGATTTTTAAACTTTTAACTTTTACCCCACTCCCTAGGGTTTGATTTGATTTGATTTATTACTGTCACATGTATTAGTATACAGTGAAAGATATTGTTTCTTGCGTGCTATACAGACAAAGCATACCGTTCATAGAGAAGGGGAAGGAGGAGAATGTAACAGTACAGTCATAACTAGGGTGTAGAGAAAAATCAACTTAACGCGAAGTAGGTGCATTCAAAATCTGTGAGCAGCAGGAGGAAGGAGCCATTTTTGATTGGTTGCTACATGTGCTCAGACTTCTGCATGTTTTTCCTAATGGAAGAAGGTGTAGAGAGAATGTGCGGGATTTTACAGCGTTGTTTGAGCGAGACTGGAAATTATTGCCCAAAGTCAATGGAGATTCCAGTTGTTGGAACCTTTAAACTAATCCCAATTGCTCCAATTCTGTGGCGGGCAAGGTGGTAGAGTTCCAGCATATGTCCAGGGTGCATGGGGCCTTTAATTATAGTGGCATTGGTGGACTTATTTAACTAGAAAGTTGGCATGGAGGGATCGGGAGAGGTTGTTGGTGATCTGGACACCTAAAAACTTGAAGCTCTTTACTATTTCAACTTCATCTCCATTAAATGTAGAGAGGGGCACTATGCTTCCTACAATCGATGACTATTTTTGATTTTGAGGGAGAGATATTGTTGCTGCACCAGTTCACCAGATTTTCAATCTCATTCCTGTATTGCATCTCGTCATTGCTTGAGATCCAACCCACGATAATGGTATCATCAGCAAACTCGAGAATTAAGTTGGAAGGGAATTTAGCATGGTACACTGGGGAGACCATGCAGACACGACAACAGCGGATGAATGACCATTGCTCAACAATCACCAGGCAAAACAGTTCCCTTCCTGTGGGCGAACACTTCAGCGTTCACGGGCATTCGGCCTCCACCTTCGGGTAAACGTTCTTCAAGGTGGCCTTCACGACACACGATAGTGCAGAGTCGCTGAGCAGAGACTGATAGCCAAGTTCCGCACACACGAGGATGGTCTTAACAGGGATCTTGGCTTCACATCACACTATCTGTAACCCCCATGACTTGCCTGGGTTAGCAAAAAACCTCACTTACTGTGCTATCTGGAGACAATACATATCTCTCTAACCTCTGCTGTTAGCCACTTTAAGACTTGAATGACAGGTTAGGTGTAAGGATTCACATTCTAATCAGCAATCTATAAACTGTCTGTGCTGATATGTGTGCTTTTGGAGACCAGAACATCTCATTCGCCTGACGAAGGCCACAAAGGCCGAAAACTAGCAGATTTACTATCAAATAAATTGGTTGGATTTAAAATTAGTGTAATCAAACTTTTCTGAGTTTACCCCAGTCCAACGCCAGCATCTCTACATCGGGAATTTAGCCACACAGGGAGATAGTTAAAATTCCCTCTAAATATTTTAAATGTTAGAAGAAAACTGCAGATAAAATCACAGCCTGATTGTTAATAAGATGTCTTGCATCTATCTGTTGATCTATCATATTTTAGACTTCAGATGATCCCTACCTCCACATTTGATATTAAAATCCTCCAAACTGTTTTAAAAAGCTTTGCATATAATTCATATGCTTTTATTTTGATTAAATGCTGTCATGCATGCTAAGCAGATAGGCAGTGAGCTATAAATTCAAAGTAGAAAACGCTGGAAAATCTCAGCAGGTCTGACCTGGTCTGCAGAGAGGGAACAGAGCTAGTATTTCTGTTGTGTATGCACTTATTAACTTCTGGTGCTTCAAAAAACATGAGGTAAGCTTGGTAACTTGAACACTGGGGGCTCTTTATTGTAGGCTTGCACTTTCCACAGTCAGATCTAAGACATCACAACCGTATTCCACACAGGGAGGAACTAATTCCCCAGGGACCACCTGACCTACAATCTTAAAGTGGCAGTATACACCCCAGACCCTAACGTATGTTATACACATATATTAGAGTTTCGAGTCAGGATGACTCTTCGCAGCTCTGATGAAGAGATGTCCAAACTTGAATCGTTAATTCTGTCTCCTCTCCACGGATGCTGTCAGACTTGTTGAGATTTTCCAACTTTTCCTGCTTTTGTTTCAGATTTCAGCATCCGCAGTAATTAGCTTTGATACAAAGTAAAAAGGTTTTCTCACCGACTGGCACACATGTTGACTTTGTCAGTCATAAATCTCGATGGTTTTGGCCAGAAAACAAACATTTTCATCAGTTGGGATTACTTCTTCTGTGATCAGCCTTTTTTTCTCAAGTAACCATATTTATTCTGCTTTTATTGCAGGTTGTAACTCCCCCCCCGCAACAAGCTTAAACTGCTGGCTTTGGCATGTGGAATGTGGGATGGACTAGAGGCGAGTCCTGCCCGAAAGAAATGTGATCAACCGGTCAGGGTAGGGCCGTTCACTGGGATGCCACAGTGGTCAGGTTTGCAAGGTTGGGTCTTTTTAGCCATTAAAAAGTATATTGAAATATACTTTTTAAAACTCTTAGCTGGACCACGAGTTGCAACTAAACAGTGCACGTGCAGTGCATATTCTGCCAGTGTTGTGCTGAGACAGCAAAATGAATCCTATAAACATTCCAGGACTCTGGAAATCTAATTAGCAAATTAATAGAGGCCATCTTCTTGTACATACAACCTTCTGCATCAGTGGCAAGAGATTATGCTCACAGTATAATAAAGCCATTGTACTCACCATAGGCACGGCCATTTTTGGGCCTCTACCTGCTTTCAAGAAGAACCCATATTAAAGTTGAATTCTTTTAAATCATCTTATTTCCTTTGAGGAACGTTAGATCCAGCGTAACAAAGGAACTTTTCATCCTACCTCAGCTGGATTCAAACTCAGTGTCAACAAAGAACAGAACAGTAGGTGCTCATGAATCATTGGCACCAGTTCAGGCTTTCTCTTTGCTCGGTGTACAACTTTTAACACGAATTTTGCTATTGACTTAACGTACAAGACTGCCGACCTGTAACCTTGTACTGCTTTGAGTTAAAAACCTAATCCATTTTGTGTGTCTCACTCTTCAGAATAAATACAGCTGGACGTATTTAGATTGGTGACATGAATTGCTTCATGCTTTTTGATTATAAATCCCACTCGTATTTTTCTTTACCTTGACAGCTTTGATTAAGTATTCTTTAATTGCAGTTTTGCATCATTTTAGATCAGGCATTGAGTATACTAGAAAAGTCACTGATCTCTATCAAGAGATTTCTTTGCTAACGTTTGGTGTTGTACAGCTGGGATTCGATTGTGCAGCTGCATTTTTGTTAATTCAAACTGTGGAATTTTCATTTTAAGAAAATAAAATAAGAATTCCATTTATTTTTTCAACAAAGCCAACCCCTCCCAAAATTATATTCAAGAATGTCATGACATCTGATTGATAATTAAGTGCATTGGGGTGAGGCCATTTACCTTCAGGATGCACACACTAGGAACATTGATCGGTCATGTTGAGAAGCGTCTTTAAATAAACTGAGGCTTCAGCTGAAACTGCATTTCACAGCCTACAAATACGCTCTCATTAAGTGACAATTCTTTCAGCCAGAGACTCAGGTAAGTGCCTGAGGTGCCAGCATGGCTCCCATTTCAGCACCAGCTTGCAAAGAGCCTCAATAATTTGCACCATTTTAAAACTGCAGCATATAATCAGAACCGTGATAACAGCATCCAAAGAAAGAGTTTTTTAGCAGTCTTCCCTTTGTACATACATTCAAGTGCTGACTTTAGACAGATGTGTAAGGGGAGAATACATTCAACAAATAACAATTAATAATAAATAACTATTATTAGGACGACAACAACTTTACTGATTGCTCACATTTTTTTCACTATATGTGCGTTTGTAACCTTTGGAAACAAAGAGCTTCAAGCACTTTTACGCCAACCATGTTAACAGGCCAGAAAGCTGTTTACAACTCCTCCCACTCCACAGGACACTTTCATTACCTACATCTTAACGACCTCGGAGCGAGTTCAGAATTATTATCAATTAGTACACATTTTTAATATGCTTTGTTCAAAGAATCTGCTTTTGATTGCTGGACTGAGACTGCTGTGCCTTGTTCATATCAGTTACAGACATCTATTTTGCTGTTGACAAAATTGGTTCGAAATACTGCAAAATTGTTTTTATTGAGTATCAGTTTCTACACAAGTGACATCCAACTCTTTCTCATCACCTTGCTCTCAATCGCTCTTCTGGCTCTAAATTGTCTCTCAGTTTGTTTGACATGGTAGTACTGAATGAGCGGATATTTCCTGCAATTACATATTGGGAAGACTGAAAGTATTGTCTTTGATTTCCTGCCACAAATTCCCCTCCCTTACTGATTCCATTTCACTCCTTGGCAACTGTCTAAAACTGAACGATGCTATTTGCAAGCTGAACATCATAATTGACTCCAAGGTGAACTTTCAACCACATATCCACACCATCAATAAGATGACCTATTTCCACCTGCTTAAAAATCACTCAACTCCTGTCCCACCATAACCCTTTTGCTGCTGAAACCCTCACTCATGCCTTTGTTCCCTACAGACTTGCTATTTTAATGCCAGTCTTCTACAAGCTACTTTTTACTAACCTAAGTCATCCAAAAGTCTGTGTCCTAACTCACACTAAATAGCTTGCAGATGGATGTAGACATGTTCATTGCATGGGCAAAAGCTTGGCAGATGGAATGCAATGTAGGAAAATATTGAAGTTATGCACTTTGTAGGAAGAATAAAGGAGCTGAATATTATTTAAATGGAGAAAGACTATAGCATAGATGGATTTGGTGGGATCATAGAAATATGGAAAATAGGAGCAGCAGTTGGCCAACTGGCCTTTCGAGCCAGCTATGCTATTCATTTTGATCATTCTAATCATCCAATTCAGTAACTTGGTCCTGGTGCTTCAGTGTTCCCCATTTTAATCGCTTCACTGGTGATGTCTAACCTTCAGCTGCCCGAGCTCTAAACTCTGCAATTCATCCTTATAATTCATTGCCTCACTGTAGCTTTTAAACGTACCTCCTGACCAAGATTTTTGTCATCTGAGCTAACATCTCCTTTTGGTGCTCAGTGTTAAATTTTGTTTTATAATGCCTCCCTGAAGTACCATGTGACATTTCAAAATGTTAATATACTGTCCAAATACAATGTTAGTGTTATGATAAAACAATATTTACCGGATACCGCCCAACCTGTAGATGCTGTCCACCCCATTCCACCTTCCTCCTCAAAGATGATCCAAATGCCAAAGCAAATCTTCTTTACCCAACTCAAGGAAGGCACAGAAGTGGAGGACAAAGGAAGCCCTTCAAATACAGGCTGAAGGCTTAGCTCAAGAAATGTAACATAGATGTCAATGCCAGGGAGTCCCTTGTTCAGAAGAAACCTATTTAGAAGAACCTCCTGGTTAAAGGGACACAATTCTTATATGGGTATACAGTATAAAAGCTGGAGTCTGATGTTGCAGCTGTATAGAACGCTGGTTCGGCCATATTTGGAGTACTGCATCCAGTTCTGGTTATCGCACTACCAGAAGGACATGGAGGTTTTAGAGAGAGTGCGGAGGAGGTTTACCAGGATATTGCCTGGTATGGAGGTTCTTAGCTATGAGGAGAGACTGGGTAGAATGGAAAGATGGAGAATGAGGAAAGACCCAATAGAGGTGTACGAAATTATGAAAGTATAGATAGGTGAATAGTGGGAAACTTTTTGCCAGGAAGTGACAATCACAAGAGGTCTCGGGCTCAACGTGAGAGGTGAGAGGTATAATTCGGATATCAAAAGGATGTTTTATTTCACAGAAGGTGGTGGGAGCCTGGAATGCACTGCCAAGTAGAGTGATGGAGGCAGACACGCTGGTATCATTTAAGACTTACCTGGATAGTTACACGAGCAGATTGGGAATGGAGGGATACAAACAAATGGTCTAGTTAGACCAATGAACGGCTTGGAGAGCTGAAGGGCCTGTTTCCTGTGCTGTACTCTTCTTTGTTCTTTGAAGACATATGGTGGCAAGAAGGGATTGGGAAAAGAACTTGAGAAAGGAATTCCAATGATCTAGAGTCCAAGGACTGAACCCACCTCCCTGAAACACTAGCCAAGTGTGCAGTCAAAGATTGAGCTCATCAGCTATGCAAGGACCCACAGAACTGAAAACCAATAACATGGAGTCACTTGGGCGGACTATTGTACTCAGCAGTGAGTGGTCAGGGAGAAGACATATCTATATTTTGTTAGGAAAATGTTTTGTTCTAGGAGACCACTGCATAGCTAATATACCTGTGTTTAAGAAGGGTAATAGAACATGTCCAGGAAACTATAGACCAGTCAGATGAATATCAGCTGTAGGAAACTAGTGAACCCCTACCATAACAGGCAAACATTGAGAAATCAAAAAGTAATATTGAATATTCAACATGGATTCAAAAAGGAAATTCTTGCTTCAACAATCTCATTGAATTCTTTGAAAAGGTAACAGAAAGAGTAGAGGGGTAAGATTTAATGCATTGAGATCTCTAAAAGATATTTTAGGTAACACATTGTAGCTCACTAAATCAAATTAGAGCACAGAGAGTCACAGGACAGATAGCAGAATAAATGGCTAGGTTACAGGAATACAAAAAAACAGAGTTAAAGAGTAGCTATTCCAAAGGGCAGAAGGTGGAAAATGGACTCCTCTAAAAAGCAGTCCTACAATAATCGTTCAATTCATATGATGGTTTAGTTTTGGAATAAAAAACCCACAGGTAATCCTGGTGGGATCTTCCAATCTCCCAACTGTGAACCCTCACCGCAGGCTTCCTGGTGGTGGGAGGTGCCAATGGGAAACATCATTCACAGTAGCATGGCTAGAAGGTCCTGCCAAGGGCCAATGATGAGTCGTCTCTATCACTACAAAGCATTCCACGGAAAATCATGCCCGATGTTTCTAAATTTGCAGACAACATTAAATTGAGAGGTGCAAAATGTTCATATAACTTCAACATTGTTAAGCATAAGGTAGTCAGTTTTGGGAACAAAAACAAGGAGCTTGCATTTTATTGACAAAATAAGCTTGGAAATAAGCTGAGGGGCAAGAAACAAAGAGTTGTGTGAATGGTTGTTTTCACACTGGAGGAAGGTTTCTAGAAGAGTTCCCTAGGGTTTGGTGTTAGGACTCCTACTCTTCCTGATGTAGATTAATGACCTCAATCTTGGTATACAGACATAATTTCAAATTTTGCAGATGATATGTAACTTGTGAACCATGAGGAGGATAACGTAGAACTTCAATAGGAGTTGGTGGGATGTGTGGACAAGTGAAAGATAAAATTTAATATAGAGAAGTGTGAAGTGATTCATTTTGATTGGAAAAATGCAGAGAGTCATTGTAAAATAAAGAGCACAATTCTAAAGAAGATGCAGGAGCAGAGAGGCCTGGGTATGAACATGAAGACAGGTTGAGAGAGGAGAGAATGGGTTAAAAAGAATACATCATCATAAGCATATTTTTATGAGGGTCGTAGAGTACAAAAGCAAGGAAGTTATGTTATATCTGTATAAAACATGAATTGACTTCAGTTAGGGTCTTGTAACCAGTTCTGGATGTAAAGTCATTAGAGAGGGTGCAGAAAAGACTCTTTGGACGGCAGGAACTGAGACATAGAACATAGAACAATACAGCACAAACAGGCCCTTCGGCCCACGAGTTGCACTGATCACATCTACCCAATCCACAGACCTATCTATAACCCCCTATCCTATTCTTTTCCATATACTCATCCAGAAGTCTTTTAAAAGACCCCAGCGAGTTTGCCTCAACAACCTCTGATGGCAGCCGATTCTATTCACTCACCACCCTCTGAGTGAAAAACTTACCCCTAACATCTCCTCTGTATTTGCTTCCATGCACCTTAAATCTGTGTCCTCTCATAGTGACCATTTCAGCTTGGGGAAATAGTCTCTGAGAGTCCACCCTATCTATTCCTCTCAACATTTTATAAACCTCTATCAGGTCACCTCTCAACCTATGTCTCTCCAGTGGGAAGAGTCCCAGCTCCCTCAACCTATCTTCATAAGGCCTGCCTCCCAATCCAGGCAGCATCCTTGTAAATCTCCTCTGCACTCTCTCAATAGCATCTACATCCTTCCTATAGTGAGGTGACCAGACTGTGTACAATACTCCAAGTGGGGTCTGACAAGAGTCTAATAGAGCGCATCATTACCTCCTGACCTCTAAACTCTATTCCTCGATTAATGAAGGCCAGTACACCGTACGCCTTCTTGACCACTTCCTCCACCTGCGAGGCCGATTTCAGAGTTCTATGCACCCGGACCCCGAGATCCTTCTGCTCTACAACACAGCTAAGACTCCTACCCCTTATATTGTTCTCCTTCATCCCATTATTCCTGCCAAAATGGACCACTACACATTTATCCACGTTGAAGTCCATCTGCCACTTTTCCACCCAGTCTTGCATCCTGTCTATGCCCCGCTGCAACTTTTGACATCCCTCCAGACCATCCACAACACCACCGACCTTTGTATCATCGGCGAACTTACTAACGCATCCCTCCACTTCGCCATCCAGGTCATTTATGAAAATGACATACAGCAGGGGTCCCAGAACAGATCCCTGGGGCACTCCACTGGTTACCGACCTCCATGCAGAACAAGACCCATCCACAACCACTCTCTGCCTTCTGCCGGCAAGCCAGTTCTGGATCCATGAGGCCAAAGCCCCTTGGATCCCATGCCCTCTCACCTTCTCCAGAAGTCTTGCAGGGGGGACCTTATCAAACGCCTTGCTAAAGTCCATGTACACTACGTCCACTGCCCTTCCTTCATCGATGTGTTCAGTCACATTTTCGAAGAACTCAACTAGGCTCGTAAGGCCTACCTACCCTTGACAAAACCATGCTGACTATTTCTAATCAGTCCAAACTTCTCCAAATGTTCATAAATCTTATCCCTTCATCAGCTCTCCATCAGCTTACCAACCACCGAAGTCAGACTCACCGGTCAGTAATTTCCTGGGCTATCCCTGTTCCCTTTCTTAAAGATAGGAACCACATCCGCAATCCTCCAATCCTCCAGAACCTCTCCCGTTTCCATGGACGACACAAATATCATCACCAGGGGCTCTGCAACCACTTCCTTCACCTCCCACAATAACCTGGTCCGGTCCCGGCAACTTGCCTATCTTGATAGAATTTAACAGGTCTAATACATCCTCTTTCCTAACATCCACATACTCAATCTTTTCCGTATGCCTCAAACCTGCAGTACAATCTCCCAGTTCACTTTCCACCGTGAATACCGAGGCAAAGTACTCGTTAAGCACCTCTGCCATTTCTTTCGGATTCACACAGACTTTTCCCCCTTCACCTTTTCTAGGTCCTATCCCTTCTCTTCTCATCCTTTTACTTTTCACATATTTGTAGAAGGCCTTGGGATGCTCCTTAATCTTATCTGCCAAGGCCTTCTCATGACCCCTTCTGACTCTCCTAATTTCCTTTTTAAGCTCCCTTCTACATACCTTATACTCCTCTAGATCCCTAACATCCCCTAGCTCTCTGAACCTTTTATACGCCTTTCTTTTCTTCCTAACTAGGATCACCACAACCTTCGTGCACCACGGTTCCCGCGTCCTACCAAAACCTCCTTGAATCCTCGGAACGTTGTCTTGCAGTGCCCTAGACAAACATTCCTTGAATATCCGCCACTTTCCTTCTGTACTCTTCCCCAAGAACACCTCCTTCCAGTTTATACGTCCAATTACCTGCCTAATGTTTTCATATTTCCCCTTACTCCAGACATACACCTTCCTAGCCTGCTTGATCCTATCTCTTTCCATTGCTATCATGAAAGAGATAGAATTATGATCCCCATTCCCAAGATGCTCTCCTACCATGAGATCCGATACCTGTCCTGGTTCATTAGCAAGCACCAGGTCAAGTACAGCCTCTCCTCTCGTAGGCTTTTCCATGTACTGTGTCAGGAAACCTTCCTGAACACACCTAACAAACTCCTCCCCATCCAAACCCCTTGCCCTTGGGATATTCCAGTCGATGTTTGGGAAATTGAAATCTCCCATCACGACAACCCTGTTATTTCTACATCTGTCTAGGATCTGTTTCCCTATCTGCACCTCAACTTCCCTGTCGCTATTGGGTGGCCTATAGAATACACCCAGCAAAGTTATCGACCCTTTGCTGTTCCTAACTTCCACCCACAGGGACTCTGTCGACATTCCCTCCACTACTTCCACCTTCTCAAAAGCCATGACACTGTCCCTGATCAACAGTGCCACTCCACCTCCTCTTTTGCCCCCAACCCTGTCCCTCCTGAAGCATCTGAATCCTGGCACCTGAAGTACCCAGTCCTGTCCCTGAGACAACCAAGTCTCTGTAATGGCCACCACATCACATTCCCAAGCAGCAATCCACGCCCTAAGCTCATTTACCTTATTTACTACACTCCTGGCATTAAAATATACACATCTCAGCCCCTCAGTCAGGATATTTCCCTTTTCCACCACCTGCCTAACCCCTCTCTCAGAGTGCCTACAGTCCTTCTCTACCTGGGAGCTAACCTCCTTATTCACCGTCCCATCGGTATTCCCACCCCCCCAGCTTTTCTTGTTTAAAGTTCCCCCAGTAGCCCTAGCCAGTCTACCTGCCAAGATATTAGTCCCCCTAGGGTTCAAGTGCCACCCATCCTTACTGTAAAGGTCGCACCTGCCCCTAAAGAGATCCCAATGATCTATGAACCTGAATCCCTGCCCCCTGCTCCAGTCCCTCAGCCATGCATTCATCCTCCACCTCATTTGATTCCTGCTCTCATTCTCCCGAGGCGCAGGCAGCAATCCTGAGATCACTACTTCGCTTTTCTCTTTCTCAGCTTCCTACCCAGTTCCCTATAATTCCTATCATTCAAAAAAATTTAGGCCTTTGAGTGGAGCAGGAACTGGTAGAAATCTTTCCAATGCTGTGTAGTCTTTATAATTCCATGATAAATCACAAGATTCAACATCTGTAACCAACTTGAAAATATTATCACTCATACATGCTCTTGAGGCCTGATCTAAACATGATTTTGATTCAAAGAAAAATAATTGTCCATTGCCTGCTCATATCAATTAGGGAAATACAAACTGCCTGTTTGTACATGACAGCATAAGGTTAAGTAGAGCTCAGGTAAGATTGCCCATTACTGTTGGATAATGGATAAGGTCTCCAATATGTTTATTAACTGAGGTGTTGGCATTCAGGAAATGTTGAGTGAAGACAGCCATTTTACAAAACAGTTTCCCCTTTCTATCAGTTGGCAAAGCAGAGCTGATATCTTTACATTGTACAGTGGCACGGTGGTTAGCATTGTTGCCTTGCAGCACCAGGGACCTGGCTTTGATTTCTGGCTTGGGTCACTGTCTGTGTGAATTTGCACGCTCTCCTGTATCTTCCTGGGTTTCCTCCAGGTGTTCCAGTTTCCTCTCAGTCCAAAGATGTGTGGTTAGGCGGATTGGCCACACTAAATTGCTCCTCAGTGTCAGGGTGAGCTCACGTAAATGCTTTGGGTTATGGGGATAGAGTCTGAGTGGGATTATAGTCGGTACAGATCCGATGGGCTGAATGGACTCCTTCTGTACTGTAGGATTCTATGATTCTGTGAAAAACCAACACTGATATCTGCTTCATATGAAAGCAAAATGCTGCAGATGCTGGAAATCTGGACTACAAAGTGCTAGAAATGGTCAGCAGCTGATGGCAGCTTGGGAGAGAGTGACGTATTACAGTTCTGAGTCTTGAGACTAGTTCAGTTTAGACAACCTGGTCAGCATGGATAAATTAGGCCAAAGGGCCTGTTCCTGTGCTATACATTGCTATGAGTTGAATATGACCCTTCTTCAGATTTCTTTCGCTAAAGATGCCACCAGACCTCCTGAGTATTTCCTGCATTTGCTGCTAATTGCCTGTCCTGTTCACCATATTGATGAAAATAACAGGAAATCCATAAGGTTCACCAAGTGCAATAAAACTGCATCTGGAATTTTAATGAAGATGCAGTAATGGATGACTGATTGCTGCAATAGACAGAATGCCCCAACAAATTCTAAATTATAGTGCAATAAAAACCATGAAATTACTTTTAAAATGGCGCCAAATGACCATAGAGTTCAATACACATTATGTGTTAAATTTGAAATTAGGAGCAACCTTAGAGTGAGTATTTGTAAAATGATACAAGTGTGAAGAAAGCCTTTATAAACACCAAGAGCAAAGCTAGGGGACTTTATTAATCTTGTAGGGCAGTGAGAATTACATTGGTTCCTGTTTTTCTGTAGAATAATGTGGCAGATATCCAGCATGCATATTAATTAACAGCAGAGCAGTCAGATGAGAGGTAACAGCTTTTAACAGTTCCACTGTTTTGGAGTACTCATGGCACCATCAAAGTGTCATTTCTTACACTGATTAGTGATCTCAACTTAACACTGGGGCAAAGCACACATTGTGAATTGAACAACTCCTTCAAACAGTCCACTACCAGGATTTTCAATAACATGACAATCAGTTCTATTTGCTCCTGTTACTTCAGGAAACTATCCTAAAGACATGTACCACTATCATCAAGGCCGACAAGTTAAATTGGATAACCCCCAAAAAACAAGCAGAGACCACAATGCACAAATCAAGCTCAAAATCAAACTTGTCCTGCTCACTACTGGTTGTGATTACATTATGCAATCAACACCATCGGGGCGATTTTTCTACCCAGGGAATCTTCTGATCTTGATGATGCCCTCACCCACCATCCATTCCCCCCTCTCCATCCCACACTACCATGGAAGATCCTACCAGCAATCAGTGGCGCTCTACCTCTCACCAGCAAAAACCATGTAACGAGTGGGTGGGTTGGGGACACAAAGTCTCCCTTTATTTTCTTCATTGACGCACAAAACCACAAGAGGTTAGGAGCAGGAGTAGACCATATGGCCCATCGAGCCTGCTCCATAATGCAACATAACCGGAACAGATCACGGGTTTCAATACCATTTTCTTGTCTAGTCTCCATATTCCTTCATTACCGGTGAACCTATATCTGTCTATCCCAGCCTTAAACATATTTAATGATAGAACAGCCACAACCCTCTGGTGTAGAGATTTCCAAAGATTCACAACTTTTTGAATGAAGTATTTTCTCCACATCTCAGTTCTAATGATTGGTCTTTTATCCTGAAATGTGCCCTTATGCTCTAGATTCTCCAACTAGTGGAAATAATCTCTCAGTGTTCACCCTCTCAAATCTCCTCAGAATGTCATAGGTTTCAATGAGATTGCCCCTCATTATTCTAACCTCCAAAGAATATAGGCCCAATTTACTTTGTCTTTCATCACAGGGCAAATCCCTCTGCCATTCCAGGGACGAATCTCATTAATACTTGCTGTACTCCCTCCTCTGTAAATATATCCTTTTCTAAATGTGGAAAACAAAACTGTACACAGTATTCCAGTTTTGGTCTAACGGAAACCCTGAACAATTGGAACAAGGTTTCTTTATTCTTGTACTTCAATCACCTTGCAACAAAGGTCAACATGCAATTTTCCTTCCTCATTGCTTGCTATACTGACAAGTTAACTTTCTGTGCGTGTACAAGCACTTTTAACACTAACATTTAGAAATTTCACCCATTTAAGGATAATCTGCTTTTCTATTCTTCCAAGCAAATAGAATAACTTCACACTTCCCAATTTGATACTCCATCTGCCATCTTGTTGTCCACTCACTTAACCTGCCCATATCTTTTTGCAGTCTCTCTGTCTTCTCCACACAGCTTACTTTCCCACCGAGCTTGCTATCATTAGCAAACTAAACTCTCCACACATTAGTGGAGGACCCTTCATGTGCCATGTCCTACAACTATATAACCAATCACGTTCACTGCTTAATGCATAGTCCCGTCATGCACACACACACATATATATATATATGAACTCAACATTCATATAATTTATCTGATCCTTACACATTTAACACTGTTCCTAGCTTTATACCCATATGTCATAGCTTGTGCACATTGACAGCAATTCAGTCAAGGTAAGGGTACCTAATCACATTGCTCAACACTAACCCATCTATCTTTTTGTTGCAGTAAAAGGTAGTGTCTAACAGCCGGCTGCATGAATTAATTGAAAGGAAGGAGAGGTGTCTGCTGTTTTTATCTCACATACAGCAGGCAATGGCAAAATACTGCAGATGCTGGAATCTGAAACAAAAACAGAAAATGCTGGAAAAATCTCAGCAGGTCTGACAGCATCTGTGGAGAGAGAGTAGGGCCAATGGCTGTGATTCTCCCATCGCGGCCCACAACTTTCCCGGCGGGTCGGGATGGGAATTGCGTGTCGCCAGCCTTATTCCAGGATTTGAACATGTGCCAGGAACACATGCGTATCTTCCAGAGCCAGCGAAAAGTTGTCAGTTAGACCATGCTGGAAACTGGCAAGATAGGTAAGTCATTTGAATTTTTTAAAAATGTTTTAAATGTATTTTAAATCTAATTATCCAGAACTTTCTGGTTCTGGTTGGATCTCCCACCCCACCAAGAGTAATTCATTCCAGTGGAGTTTAGACTAGCTCCCCATGTGGGGAACTAATAGGAGATTCCGCTGGGATCAAGTGGGAGGCGATCGGGGCCCCCAAGGGGTGGTTTGAGCAGTGGGGGATGGTGCCCTTGAACATAGGCATCTTGGCAGTGCCAGCCTGTGCCCCCAGCACTGCACAAGGGACAAAGTGCCCATGCCCAAGGGCACCTTGACATTGTCCACTAGGATTGGGCAGTGCCAAGGGGGTGGGGCCTATTGTGAGCGATTGGTGGGAGTGGGAAGTCCTGCTGCCATTCTGCAGACAGGATTGGTTTGGGATGGAGGGAATGCAGCAATTGGCATGGCCTGGGAGGGTGGTCTGCTGTAGAGGGTGGGGGGGGCTACCTCCCAGTGAGGGGAGTTTTGACCCAGGAGAGGTTTGGGGATTACCTCTGTTGGTTGGTGAGCTGTGCATCAGGGCACTCCAGGATGCAAAGGGTTTGGGCTGGCCTGGGAATTGTCATGGGGCCACAATCAGGCTGTGGGGGGGTGGGGAGGGCTGGAGGGGCAGCACTGCAGAACTCCCAGGCTGGCCAATGATTGGACTGGCCAGCAAAGGGGAAGTTTGATAGATTGGGAATCGGGACCACTGCACATGTGCAGAGTTCCAGAACTAACAAACTCTGGCGTGAATAAGCACCCCCGCCAGATTTTTCATGAGATTCACAGTTGGGACCTCTGTATTGCATAGAGTGCAGAGATTCAGAACTGAACTGACAAAATAGTCAAGATCTAGAACATTTTTCCCACCAATTCAGCACTTTTGGGAGAAGCGCAGCCAATGTTCAAGTCTGGATGATTTTTTGTCATTGTGCAAAAAATGAAAAACCTAAAATGATTGAGTCAGAACAAAAGAGAACAATGTCATCAATTTCATTAGACCAGAAAAGACAATATTCAGACTTGGGTTGATGAGGGATAATATTCCCGCCATACGAATTCCGGGCAACGAACTACTCCGACAACAGAGAATCAAAACATATCTACTTGATATTCAATGACATTAACATCACTGAATTCCCCACTATTGATATCCTAGGGTAGAACCAGCCAGAAATTCTGAGGTGGCGAATTTGCCTTTTGACTTCCCAAAACCTGAACACAGTCAGGAGTGTGATGGAATATTCTCCAATTGCATGAATGAATACAGCTCCAACAACACTCAAGAAACTTGACACGATCCAGGACAAAGCAGCCTGCTTGATTAGCGACGCACCCACCGCTATGAGCTATGGGCCTGTCTTCAGGCAGAGTGCATTGGATGATAATGAGTTAACATAAAGAATGTAACAAAATACAAGAGGACAGTGTAGACATCAAATTAATAGATTATTTCCAATATAGAGAAGTGTGAGGCAGCACATCAATAAGGACAACACAGACCGATTGGGATTAAAAAAAGGGACTAAATAAGGTAGGGTCTTTTCAGCCGTGGTTTAGTTGGGTCGCATTCTTGTCTACGAGTCACAAGGTTTGGCATTTAAATCACACTCTAGGGCTGGAGCACAAAATCAAAGCTGACAATCCAACCCTGCACTGCTGGTGGTGTCATCTTGCAGATAAGCTATTACACTGAGGCCTCATCTGCCTGCTCAGATGGAAATAAAATAAACCCCCAACTATTTCGAAGAAGAGCAGGTAGTTATCCCTGCTGTCTGGGCCAATATTTATCACTCAATCAGCCCATCACAAAAAATAATTATTTGGACATTATCACATTCCAATTTGTGGGAGTTAACTGTGTGCACATTGGTTATCATCTTAGTTAATAAGATCATATAAAAACAAACAAAGCACTGGCACTAATTTTTAGATAAATCAAATTGAAAAGCCGACAATTTATCTTTATTGGGCCATATTTGTAGTTCTGGTCTCCCTATTATAAAAAGGGGACAGAGCCATTGGAAGGGGTTTTAAAAGCATGAATGCAGAACAGAGAGGATATATGTATTAGGAAAGGCTGAATGGGCTGAAGCTCTTTTCGCCAGGAAATAGAGGCTGAAGGTGATCTGATAAAGATCTTCAAGATAATGAAAGGGATTGATAGGTTAGGTGTTCGGAAAATGTTTCCACTTGAAGAAAATCTAAAACTAGAGGCCATGAACAAAATATATTGTGAAATAATTCCAATAAGGAATTCAGGAGAAACCACACTACCAAAAACAATGGTTAGAATCTGGAACCATTATCACAGCTTTAATGAGGTGAACAGCATAGCTGTGTTTACAAGGAAGCCAGATAAGCACATGAGGAGAAGGATATGCTGTTTGAATTGGATGAAAAGAAGTTAGAGACAGCTCATGTCAGCATAAGCCAGTTAGATTGAATGACCGCTTCCTGAGTTATAGATTCAGTGTAACTCAATATCATACTGGTGACAACATCTGTGTGTTTTCTAGAAGATAGGAAAACAATGAGAAAGCTTTCAGGAATTTAGAAATTTCAGACATGATTAGCCAAATGGTCTCCTTTATGCTAATCGTATTTCTATAATTCTATGATTCTATAAGCTGAGCTGAAAAATCACAGGACTTCTTCACCAAGAACTCCTGTGACTCAGCTCTGTATAATTACTTATACCTATTCTCATTCTATCTCACAACAACTAGGATATCACCCATTCTTTTGTCATCTTCAGAACTGATTTCTTCTCATTACCCTCTCTGGCTCTATCCTACATTTCTTTAATATACCAGAATCCATTATCCAAATCTTTTCAAGCATTATTCCTTGCTCGCTGATCACCTCATCACTATTTCTACTGACTTTCTTCCCCAATCACATTGATTTCAATATCCTATTCTTGTTTGAAAATTCCTCCATCTCTTTAATCTCCTCCAATCCTCAATCTCACTTTGTATCATCAGGTCTTTGGACTCTGGCTTGACATATATCTCGAAGACTTGGGCTCCACCATCAGACTGTCACTCCTGTAGATTTTGCAAAGTTCTCCTTTAAACTTTCTGCAACCTTCCATTCCTCTCCAACTACAAAAACCTCCTCAGACCTTATCTCTTAGACCATGCCTTCAGTCATGTGCCTGAACATTTTCAATTTCAGCTATGTCCAATTTCTTTGATTCCTCTTGTGAAACACATTGGTTTATTTTGTCAAAAACCCTTTCAATGCAAGTTGTAGTTTATGTTACTAAGACACAAATACATGTTCTCTTTTAATCAAAGTAATATTTGATTAAATGCATTTTTCAACATTCTTCAGTACTTCAATTGTAATTCAATATGGAACTAGAGTCAAACAGGTCACAATAGTGCCCTGTAACTGGACTACTAGCAATTGTTAAGAGTATGTACAATTGATATGAATACTGATAGTCTAAACTCAATCTGTGCAGCAAGATGGGTTATCACTAACAGATTTGATTAATGAAGTAATTAGCTTGAAATGCCCTTCATCAGTTCAGAGTCTTCGACTATGTCACAATATAATGATGTCCCCCACAGCATGTAGATTTTAATCAAATGTTTTATTAATCCTTTTGTTTCTAACCATTGCAGCCTATCAGACATTATTCCCATTTTGCAATTTTTTTTTTACCCATTAAAATCTCTTTAGCAACAATAAATTGCGTTCACAATATGAATTGCTTGAATGCTTTATCACCTTAGGATGAGAGTACTGCAATTTTAGAACATTATAATTCACATTAACATAATAAGTATTCTGCTTCTGCTACCACTGTTTAGTTTATGACACCCTTTAGAAAAGTTGAAAAGATCACAGAATTTCACTCTTAGCACTTGCACTGGTAAGTGGGGAACTGAACAGTGTGCGTATAAACAGACAAAGACAAGATTATACATACCTCATAATGATAAGACCATGCGTGGGATGCCTCTTCTAAAACATGGATCAAAGGATTTACAATGGATGGATCAAAGGAAAAGGCGAGGAGAAACAAAGAAATGGAATAAAGGAGGAAAATAAGCAAAGAAAGAAACTTGCATTTATATTTATAGGCAAAAACAGAAAATGCTGGAAAATCTCAGCAGGTCTGACAACATCTGTGGAGAGAGAATAGAGCCAGCGTTTCGAGCCAGGATGACCCTTCTCTCTCCACAGCTGTTTCAGTTAAGTTCATTTATTCATCATAAGTAGGCTTACATTAACATTGCAATGAAATTACTGTAAAGATCTCCTAGTTACCACACTCCGGCACCTATTCGGGTATACTGAGTGAGGATTTAGCATTCCAAATGTACCCAACAAGTACATCTTCCAGACTGTGGGAGGAAGCCGCAGCACCAGGAGGAAACCCATGCAAATATGGGGAGAATGTGCAAACTCAAAACAAACAATTACCTAAACTGGGAATTGAATCCGGGTCTCTGGTACTGTAAGCTAGCAGTGCTAATCATTATGACATCCCATGGTCAGACCTGCTGAGATTTTCTAGCGTTTTCTGTTTTTGTTTCAGATTCCAGCATCTTTAAATAATAGTCTCTGGGCATGTCTATGGGTGCCTAAAGCAATACTTTAGAAGGGTGTGTTAACTGTGACAATGCAACAACATTCTGCAGCCAATATGGCAATGAAATGATTGACAGATAATAAGTGTTATTTGTCTGTGCCATTTGTTGAGGGGTATACATCAGCCAGTTCACCAAAGTGATCTTGCATTCTTCTTCAAAGAGAACTATTGGATTTTTAACATTAGCTCAAGAGAACTGACCAAGTTTTGATTTGAAAGCTCATTGAAAGATGGCACGCTGTGAATATTGTGCCAACCATGCTCTGAAGTGTCTGAAACGATGAACCATTTTGACTTGGAAGTGAATATGCTACCATTGAGTCAAAGCAAACACCTAAGAATAAAGGAACAAACCCCAAGCTAATCCAAATCAATTGGGATTTCCACTTAAACTAGTGCCCATTTTGATAGCTTTGTCATAGATGCTGTCTCCCAACCACATGTTGATTCCTTAACTTCTTTTAAAGTTAAGGAGGAATGAATTGAGAAAACCATTCAATATCTCTCATTGCAACAGAGCAGCATCAGCAGTATCTCCTTCTCAGCAGTATTTCTTCCTCAGCAGTAAAATCCTCACATCCCACTTTGATCTGCTCGTCTATTGGAGACTGCAGTTCATCAACATTGTGCTCTTTGGTGTCTCTCTTTATAGTGATATAACTGAGCAGATAGCCCTGCCAATTTTTTGACCCTTTCAGGATTACTGTGATACACATCAAACAATAAAATAAATAAAACTATTGCTATAGACATAAATGATAATGGTGACGTAAATTCCCATGAGAACTAAAAAATGAGATTTGCACAGGGAGATCTTGCAAAGCGATTGTCCCAGGCCTCATCAATAATGTTCCCTTCATGCCTTGATGGGAATCATAGTTAAATAGATTTTAATATCATTAGCAGGCCTCCTTATTGTTTCTCCGCCCCAAATTCAGAACTCTTTCCCCCACTAAGGTGATGTCACATCAGCAAGGTTTAAACAGTTATGGACCAACATGAATCTGGTGAATAAAACCCACTTTTGACACAAAAGTAAATAAGTACTGTCCCAGGGGAAGAGGGATATGTAGTACCCTGGCAATACCCTTGGTACTGTCCCTCGTATAGTGTGGAGAGAAGCTTCCTTTGGGAGTCCATATGGTGGGGAGGATATTCCTCATGTCTATGGAGGGGGCCATGGCTAGGTCCCTATGTTTGTGGTGAGGTGGGTCTTTTGTTTTATTTTTAATTCTGTCAGATCAGGGTGCTCTCTTAAAAAAATGGCACCCTGCTCTCTGGAAGGTTGAGTTAGGCAGGTTCAGTATTTTTTTCCAAATATTAAAAATTCAGCAGGAAAAACTGGCAGTACAGTCAGACACTGCTTTTCCCACTTAAAACGACATATTGGGGCAAAAAAAAGGAAAATTCCATTCACTATTTCCACGCTTGAAGAAGTTCCCATGAACTGTACCAGCTGATTTTGTGGAATTGTTAAAACACGAAAGGTCCTGGTTGCTCGTGACTGGCTTTTTATTGCTGTCAGTAACAGTACGTGAGGATCATTTCAGAGTTGGTGCAGATCATAGAGTAGAAAAGAGCACTTCAAATGAGAATTTTGAATGCCCACTCTGAAGTAGAGAATTACTCCCTTACACTTACATTCTACTCTCATAAAATTATATATCTTGACATTATTCCAAACCTTAACTTCTTGTATCATGATTTTTATGTCAATAATAAAGTAATAATTGTACATGACAGTAATACTGGCAAAACTTTATTGAAATATACACACATTCAACTATCAAGGTTTAAAGAACCAATAAAATAATTGAAAATGAATTCAGAAGAACAAAAGGATCTCCATTCTTCTTCATTACTGAAATATCGAATAGCCAGAATGACATTTCGAACAAAATAAAGTCCTGGAGTAAGATTATGTATTTTTACATTTGGAAAGAACTTTCAGGCAAAACTTAACATTCTGAGTCTGTACCACTTGCAGATTTTTCCAGGAGGCAATCTGTGCATCATTCTAATGAAGGTTTAAACACTCTTGGATTTTTTTCAAATGGCTATAAATTAAATGAAGATTGAAATCTGTATTTCAGACAACAAATGTATTTGTTTAAAACAATTAATAATTGTGTTTTCTGTTTTTTGTTCACAAACAACCAACTCGTATGCTTGTTATCATTTTGCACTGTGATTTCTTGGTGAACAATGGCTCTAAAATTTATAGAGAGATGGGGAGGAAGAGAGAGGGCAGTTTAGTGGTCAAGAAACCTGTGAAAAATGTGTTTCCCTCAGGGTGTGCCAAATTTAATCTCAGCATTGCTTCAAAATTTTTTGGAATCTGTTTCCTGACTACAATTAGCTAAGGTAAGGTGATTGATGTGTGGCACACAAGAAGGCTTTTGGTATCAAGCTCCAACTGGGGAAAGGAAAGGGGAAGGATATCAGGTTCATCAGTGGAGTGGATAAAGAACATAGGGCAGCTGGAGAGGTCCGATGGGAACAGTGGAAGGTGGTGAAGAGTATTGCAGGAATCTGGGGGCAACATCCACAGAAGAGATAGATTGCAGGGCAGGGTTGTGCAAAGAAAATTACAGAAGGCACTGAAGAAGATCATAGGCCAAGGTAGTCATAGAGGGAGAGTGGGGCAGGGAGATAGTGAGTCATTTGGGAATTGGATTGTGGAGAAGGAGGAATGGAATCCAAAGGGCCAAATCTGTTCAATACAACAATATTCATCTGCCTCTAGCAGCTGGGTTTCTACAGAAGTGCATACCCCGATTAGCTGGAACAAAAAGACAATCTTCAGCACTAATTAATATATTCAATTATTTAAGAGTTTATGTTGTGATTTTGCTTTGGCAGGATAAGGAAATAGGCCCCAAATATATCTGAGACTGAATGGGGTCTGAACCCTGTTCTCTTGGTATACTTTTCGAACACATAAAAGCCATGCTCCCTTCACTTATGCAGTATTACCTTTTCAAAAAAATATTTCTACTGTTCTTTTTCCAAACATTTTTTCACATTAATGTTAATACGAGAATTTTTTTAAGGAAAGGAAATAATTATCTTTAGCCATCAGACTTTGACAGCTTTCTGGGTTGACGAAAATAGCATGTGTTGTGGTGGTCAACCCTGTGTTAAACATTGCCTGGTGTGGCTCAGGTGCTCCACTCTGGCATGGCAGTCTTGACTGCAATTTGATGTTCTTGGTTTGTTCTGGGCTCTCAGCTTGACCAGCTGAGCTTTCTGTTTTGCCTTTTCTAATGCAATTCCAACAGTTAACCTCCAGACGTCACAGCCATCAATGACTGTATCCTAATTGTTTGTATCAATCTCTACCATCTCTGTATCTCACTTGCATGTGCCCTCATTGCTGAGATATGGACACTCAGAAGAGCATTATCCAGTGAAAAAACATATTATTTGTTCATGCATCGAATGAACTTTGCTGAGGTTATACAGGTGCATTGGCTTGGTGATGACTGCATGGTAATGGGATTAGGAAATTCCAGGACCTCCATGTTTGTGACCTTCTCCAGTAAAGAGATGTGGTAGAGACATCTGAGACAAAAACTGTTCAGCCTTTCTGCTACCTAACACATGTTGTCCACGTCTCACTACTGCCGAGCGGGGCACGTCTCACTACTGCCGAGGATGTGTTTCACTATTGTAGAGGAATGCATGTTTCACTATTGCAGATGAGTCCTTGTCCCACTATTGTAGAGGAATGCATGTTTCAGTGCTGTAGAGGAATGCATTGAGAATTCAGGCTTGGTAGACTAACAAGTTAGCATTCTTGGTCAGTTTGTTGTTGATCCACATGCACTTATTCAGCTTGGACATAACGACTGCAGCTTTTATGTTGATTTCAGCATCAAGTGACAGTTTGCTGGTGATTATGGAGTCTAGAAGTGTGAAGTTATCAACAATCCCAGAGTCATATCATCAATGCTGATAGATGGCAGTACACTGATCTTTTTTTCTGATGCTAACAGTCAAACCACCTCTGAACAAGGCAGAGAGGATCTGTCCATTTGCTGCTGAGGGTGCTTTTTTGAATGGAATGTTTGTGTGGCATCTTTTGCATACTGCAGCTCTCTCATGAGGACTTGGTCAGTTCAGCTTGGATTTCAGATGAGCTAGGCTGAAGAATTTTCCATTCTGCTGTGTAAATAATTATCCAGTTTAAGACATATGACAGAGCAAAGAGAAGAATATGTCAAACTGTGTCAGTGTCAGAACACAATTCTGTTTAACCACACTGCATACCTCAAAGCATTCTGATATTGCTCTATCATTGTTGAGCTCACCTCAACAATGTTGTCACATCACTGAGCAGCTTCGACAGTTAACCTATTGTCTTCAGCAGCTTAAATAGGCTGTTTCTGCTCACATGGCCAAAGGCTCTGGTGAGATTGATTAAAGCCTATGTTCACAACATTTCTCCTCCACTGTCACACTGAGAAGACTATATCAAATGTAGACCTTCCAGTTCTGAAATCACACTGGGATTTGGGACAGGTGAGTGCAACCAGGATCTGAGGTCTGACAAGGGCAACACGGGCAAATATATTTCCCACAGTGATCAGCAATGAGATGCCTGGATAATTGTTGCATTTGCTGCAGTCATCCTCGTTCTTTGTGCAGGATCACAAGCTTTGCATCAGTGATAGATCAGCATTGACAGAGAAGTTTGTGCAGATGTTGTGGGAGTGCGGGTTTTCCGCACTTGATTAGTTGAGGCGGTTTACTTCAGCTAAGCCAAAGGCAAATGGCTTTATGTTCCTCCAATGGGGTTTCGATATCCAGCTCTTCAATGACAGACGGAGTTTCTATGGTGTCCAGAGCCTCCTCGTAATTACATTCTCCCGAGAGTGCAACTCAAGGTTGAGTTCCATCCACTTCTCCAACCGAACAGTCATAGAGTAAAATATACACATAGCACCACATTTTGCAGGCAGCACGGTGGTACAGTAGTTAGCACTGCTGTCTCAAAGCACCAGAGACCTCAGTTCAATTCCCAACTTGAGTCAATATATGTACGGAGTTTGCAAGTTCTCCATGTGTCTGCATGGGTTTCTCCCACGGTCCGAAAGACATGTTTGTTAGGTGTATTGGCCATGCTAAATTCTCCCTCAGTGTATCCCAACAGGCACTGGATTGGGGGATTTTCACACTAACTTCATTGAAGTGTTAATGTAAGCTTACTTGTGACTAATAAATAAAATGTTGTCTGATTGCTTATTACTTTTTTTTAAACTTGGTTCCACCAGCCTACAAAGAGTCCCCATTGCTTGAAGATAAGGATTCTTTCACTTTGGATCAGGCACATGGTCACACATTCCAGTCAGTATTCCACACCATGTCCTGCAATTGACTGTGATCAGTGCCATTATTCATGATAGAATTGATCAGATTTCTCTTTAACTACCTCCTCTTAAATTTTACCATTTTGAGTAATTCCCAACAGTTCATCATTTCTACAGTTGGAATTAGGTTGTTACTTCTCTCTGCATTCTTCTCAAACTCAGGTTTTTTTTTGAGTCTTGTTTTCTGAAGTGAAATCAATGTTCATTGTACTGGATCCCTAGTGTCTTATAAACCTTTGCATTACTTCTGGCATTTTGTTGTTCTGACTATATAATTTATGCTTCTGTTAACATTTTAAAATTACTTTGTTCTGTTGATAATAACAAGGCCCCTTTCTAAATTTCCCATTTTCATTACATTCATTCTGACACATTTTATGATACGTTTTTTCAGGCTATGTGCAATTATTACAAAACTCAACTCATTGATATTGTGCCTTGCTGCATAATCACTGAAAATTATTTTGCAATTCTTCAGTTAACTTTTTCTCCCTCCATATGTTATTGGTAGAAACAGATCTAATAAATCTAGACTTGTGCCAGAATTCTCCATCTATTTGTGCCCTATCCCCACTGTCGGAAAGGATGGAGAATTTGGCGCTCAGTCACATCTCCGTTCACTGCGGTAGGACAGGAGAATCCCACCTTAAACTTCAGTATCCAGATCACTTATGTAACAACATTGACATGTGCAAGACTTCATTCAATGTTTGTATTGTGGGATTCTCCTGTCCTACCGCAGTGAACGGAGATGTGACTGAGCGCCAAATTCTCCATCCTTTCCGACAGTGGGGATAGGGCACAAATAGATGGAGAATTCTGGCACAAGTCTAGATTTATTAGATTTGTTTCTACCAATAACATATGGAGGGAGAAAAAGTTAACTGAAGAATTGCAATTTCTTCAATAAATTTATTTCAATAAATACACCACACTCTAGCTGTATTGTGTCACCAACCTTCTGATTATTTCAGATATTTGGCTCCTCATGTAGCCAGATTTAAAACTGTTCCTGCATATGTCCCTTTAATTAGGAGCCTTTTCTCTGTGTTTTACTTTAATTCTCTTCAACATAAACACAGTTACAAAATCCACCTCACAGTTTAATGTTCTCACGAACTATACGGTCCATAGGGACCAAAAGGCAAAATGTGGTCAGGTACATCACACACTGAAACCTGACAGGTGCCACCCAATACAACTTATGCAGATTTCTCATTAACTGAGCCACCTGGTCTCGCTGGAAATATAACACTCACATGCAAGTTTCGAAATGCTGTTCTCGAAGAATACAACTTGGAATTTTCTCCAAATGATATTTTCTCTCAGATAGCTTCAAGGATCAACATCCAGGGTTTCAACCTCTCCTCCTTATATTTCCCTGTCCTGGCTTACTAAATACATTCAAGCTTCCATGCAATCTCTCAGATAACATGCCACATTAATAGAACACTATTGCTTCACTATTTTAGTAAGGTGTTACCAAACTTTGGGTCACTGTGGACTTCTGGCTTCTCTCAAGTTGACTTTAAATCTGTTTCCTCAAGTTGTCTCTTTGATTTGGAGCCCTTTCTCTGCACCTTACTTTATATTTTCTGAGCAAAACTTTTTTTGCAGATCCTGTTTTTTGTTCATTTGACTTCACAGTTTTCCTGCTGCTCTCTTCTGTCCATTCTGGGATTGGTTTTCTGCCCTAGAGCATAGTTCTGCCTGTTCTAGTAGTTTCTGTGAGAGCTGCTTATTCCCGGGTTACCTTCTTTTCAATGGAACAAACTGCTTCTGCTTTTCTTTGTGGGCCTCTAGTTACGAAGCAACAACCTAGTTTTTTTTAAACCCTATATTTGCTTTAACATTGTAAAACTCCTCATGATAATGCAGGCATTTAAACCAACCAACAGACTTGGAGGCACCGTTTTAACTCTTTCTTGGTGCACAAATATAGAAACACAAAATTACATTTACTTAAAGCTATGCCTTCTTTCTAATACCTCAAATCAAATATAAATCACTTAAAACTGTCTCTATTTCCTGAAAGTAAAACAAGATTATATTCCGGTCAAAATAAAAACTATTGCACTGCTGAGAGCAATGGGAGACATGGATTTTTTCTCGTGTCCAGACATAGGAGATTTTCGCTAACTAATTATGTTAGTCCTGCACCATTTGCTAATATCAATGAAGCCTGGGGCATGAACCCTTTGGATTAAGAGGTGAGTCCTATTTGTTAGGCAAAGCTGCTGGATTACTTGTTCATCTTGAATCTCTTTTGTTGTTCTCTGCACTTCAAAATGCTTTGCATATACTACAAAAAGACAGATGGTTTGTTACTGCTTCCATCTGAAATGAACCATCTGAAATATTATGGTGTGAATGTTCCTGTAAATGGGTTTCCACTTAAGTTATAGTAATGGAGCAGGAGTAGGCATGGACTAATTTATCCCCATGTACGAGTGGCAGGAAAAACTGTGGGCTAATTTATCCCCATATATTGGTGGGTATCTCTGTGTTTTGGATCAAGAATATCCCAGACTGTCACTGCCCATTGGAAGTTTTAATGAATGTTTCCCTTAAACATAGGAATTATTTTGCACTTGGCATTTTCCTAATACTAATAACAGAAGAGGGAAAACATTAAGGCATGCAATATACTAAAAGAATAGAAGAGGCATTGTTTACTGTGGCTAATCTCACAAAGCAGCACTACTTCTCAGGATTTGTTGGATTGTGTTTCTTCAAATCCATGTGACTAACTCTGATCTTTGGAGATGAATAAAGCAGGACATTTCTTTGACAGGAAGACAGAAGTCAAATCCTGGCTGCTTGTTCTTCACTGATTGTTAAATTATTGAAATCTGCCTCTATTTCCACAGAATACACGTGTAAGTATTTGCACTTAAGGAAACATTGCATTTCTTTTTCTTTCCTATAAATGAAAATCTAGCATGATCAGCTGTGGAGAACAAACAGAATACAAAGGTACATTTTAGTACAGAAATCTCAACAGAAACTCTATGCATTGTCTTATTATATTTAGAATAACATTCAACATGGATTAACAAAAGCATTTAGAGTCATATACTCCTTCTTCAACGGATCCTGGTGAAGTTTTAATAAACCTTTTTTCACACTCAATGTTTTTATTTGTTGCTTCATTTGCCAATTACTCATACTTGATTTTGCAATATTTGACATTCATTAGTAAAACAAAAATAATAATATGAATATACTTCTGCACTGTTATATTGTCATTTTATCTCAATATGGTTTACAAACTATATGTCCATGCGTATGTATATATAATATCCATAGTGCCACATCACTCTCTGCTGCACCATAGTCTAGGTATTCAACTTAACAATGTATTAATAGACGGCACATGATGTGATCTGAGAAATACATTTGATCAAGCTTCAGCATTTAGGTTTAAAAATATGACTATTTCAAACTCCTGACAACCACAAGATGGGAACACAGACTTCACGTTAAGGTAATGGTCCTAAATTAGTATCTTTTATTCTTGGCAAATGCATAAAATGACAAAATCACTTTGAACATCAATGGGTACGAACGAGATAACAGATGACTGAGGTTTCAGACGTCAAGCAGTGCACCATTTTGAGAAAGGTCAAATGAGATGGCTGGGAGGAGGATGGGACAGGGAGACACAAGCAATCATGTGAGAAAATCATAAAGGCAAGTAAATGGCCTCAGGGACTGGCCAGTTAGTTGGAAAGAGGGATTTTTGATTGGGAAACTCAAAAGCATGTAGAAATTAACCACAGGACCACCTTTGAAATATTTTTAGCCAGGAGCCAACCTGATTGATAGGTGGATGGTAAGGAAGGCAGGAAAGGAGGCAGGGAACAGATACAACATGTGTCTGACATTGTCGGGTCATGGACATTGAGTGGGATGGGCCAGGGAGGGGTTGTGTTCATAAGGGTGAATTAGATCTAATATAGGGAAATAATTATGCAGCAGTAAATTGTTGGGTCTGGAGGATTCAATCTGCTCCACCTGACCAGAAGCAGTGCAAATTTATCTCACATGGAATCACACTTTGTATTTTCTTTTAATAGCTGAAGCTCACAATTTCACCCTTAATGCATTGAAAATAAAAATCACTTAAAATGGAAACACACAAAATTCTTAAATGAATAAATTGATTGCCCATCCTCCTGACTTGCAGTGGGTATGTTGAAGGAGAGCAGGTGAAGTTAGAAAATTTTAAAACTTCTACCTACCATCAGCGCCCAGCACAGTTAAAATTCAGGAGTGCTTGCTTTAGGGGATTTTCACAGTAACTTCATTGCAGTGTTAATGTAAGCCTACTTGTGACATTAATAGATAAACTTCAAACAAATAACTTAGAGTTGTTTTGGGTGTTTGCTCCTTTTTCAGGAAAAGATGTTCAAGATATCTGTATCCCTCACTAATGTAACTATGTATGCAGATACAACATTGCAGCCAAGCAGATGTTGAACTGGGGCATTTGCAGAGAACACAAGCTGTCTCCTCTGTATCGACAGTCTTGTTTTGCCTGAGGAAGATCACAAGATCAGAGTGGAGAGATGAACAGGGTATCAACGAGGAGAGGACAGAGAATCGGGAGAAAAGAAGATAGGAGATTGGTGAGCAGCAGGAGTTTGAGAGAGTGAGAAAGGAGCACTGGATAGTGAGATGCAAAAGATCATAGAGAAAGAGAATGAGGATAGGGAATGAGACGACAAAGGATTGGAGAGAGGGATAGGAGAGAGGATGGAGGATCAGAGGGGTAGAGAGAATGAGGCATCAGAGGGGTAAGGAGACAATTGATCAAGGAGGGACAGGTCTGGGAACAGAGACTAACTGGGAATCAACTGGGCTCAGAGTGGGCAGGTGATAGTGATGACGGTGAGAAAACCAACATCCAATGTGGAAAGAAATGGAGTGGAATCAGGAAATAAAATCAGGATTTCATGGGGGATTATAAGAAACTGATGGAGATAGAGACAATCTAGAGCTCAGCATGGGATATAATAAATAGCTCATAGGTAGTTTGGACCATATTAGGCATGGATCATTTTCTTTGACTACCTACTATCTTTTACATTGGCACCACATTCTTTCCCCAAGAACTGGCTCACACCCTTGACCATGAATGCCAATCATCTGATTTCTTGTGTGGAAGTGACATAATTAGACGTGAACCATCCTGAAGTTTTGACCCTGTCACTGTTCACTTTATAATGGAAATGTCAGCAGCTCCACTTTCGACTCAATAAACCTGTTTACAATCTGTGACACACATACAATATTCCATCAGTTACTGCAGCTCTCAGCCAGACTGGTGAGCAGCAGTGTGGCTGGTTCGAGTTATCTGTTAACACATGGCACCAGCCTGCATGAGCTATGTCACTTGTGGATTTAGAAGGTGCTGTTGAGGGAGCTTGATGAGTTGCTGTAGTACATCTTGCAGACGATGTACAGTATAGGTCTGGAGAGGAAAGGAATCTTAATTAGCAACAGGGTTCCGGTGTCTGCTGGTTTTAAAGTTAAGGCTGAAACAACCTGCGATAAGCTTTTAATTCTACAGGTTTTCACACTCTTGTCTTCAAGCCTTCTTTGCACAAAGACAGACATAATTTCATCCTGTTTATAACTCAGCCATAGCTGAGCAATGACTACTTAAATGTTACTATCCAGCACTTAAATATTTGCCTGAGTTTTGCAGCCATTCTGTTCCCAAGGCAACCATCTCAATTTAGTCCTGAAATATCTATAAAGATCACAGAGGATAAGGAATTCAATATAAACCCATTACCACCCTGCTAGGGTTAAGCCATTTTACAACTAATAACAGACCCATCACAATTGGATGCCTTGATTCTATTTTCACTCACACTACTAAAAATAATCTCATTTATATAAAATGACACATAGCGTTAAAGTATACAAATCTTACAGACAGACAACATTATATTTAAAATTCAATGCATGGTTACATACAGGAATGTGATTTATTTGATTCTTTGCTGCTTCTAACTGCTTGCATAAATCAGGCTTTCCTTGCATATTGTTGCTGATTCTTTGCAATGCGTAGCATTTTGCAAAGATGGGTGACCACCAAATAGATTAGCGAGTTTATCAAGGTAAGTAATTATGTACAAATAGTACAAAGATACAATAGCTACACTTCTCCAAGACTCCAGACCCCTAAACTGGCAAGGAAAACTCATGCTCAGTTCCAAGGTTTGCGCACTCTGGCCTGATTAGCCAAATGGGTCACCTGACCTCCTGAGCATTTGGTCCTTCAAGGGAACACTGCCACATCTCTTCCCCTTTAAGTTTCTGATTCTTACATTTCAATAACAACATAACTATATTATATAACAAATAGATCTCAAACACAATCCTTTATAAGGTAAGGTAACAGTTACCTGATCCCTTGTGACTGTCGTAATTCTTTTGCTCTGACAATAGAAGTAACTTTGGTTTGAGCTTCAATGAGTTGACTCTTGACCTGCGAAGGGTGCGTCAGTGCAAATAATGTCTCCAGTTCCCACTGGAACATTACTTGGCTCTTCCTCGGTGTAACTTGCTGCTGCACTATTTTCATTATAAGCAATATCACTGACAGGCATATAAAGGATAGACTGTACCAATGGTTCCATGTGTGATTCTCTTCTTATCAAATGGTTCAGGATTTTCTTCACTCTTTTTCCTTGGGGAACTAGTTCATACGACACTAGGCCTGCTCTGGCCATGACCGGTCCAGGGATCCAATTTGGAAATGCACGATAATTCTTCACATATACCATATACCAAATCATCCATCTCAAATGCTCTCTCTATTTTATCAAGTCATGACGCTTCATCTGTGTATTCTGTTTTGTCTCCACCTACCCTGCAAAATTCAGAAATAAATTCTAATACATCTGCCCATTAGTAAGTCAGCAGATTGGCACCTCAGTGACATGGAGTGTTCTATATATCGTCAGGAAATGGGCCAAATTGGTTTGTAGAGAGGCTGGAAGCTTTGGATGTTTAGATGGCTATTTTTGCCAACCCATTTGGAGCAGGGTGTATTGTGCAGTTTGAATATGTTGAAAACAATGTTGATTCCCATTAAATGCTGAAACTCTTCCCTAGAAAGCAGTTCCATTATTGGATACTAGCACCTCAGGCAACCCATGGATGGTGAACGTCTGTCACAATTTTTCCTTATCCCTGACCCATCTTATCCCCACATATTTATGATGGGCAGGAACATGATGCCCATGAATAGGCCTACAAAGTCGAGGTGTCGTCACACCCTGGTCGACCTAGTCATTCCCTGGGGTGCGTTAGGGCAGTGGAAAATAATTTTTGCTGCATTTGATATTGGTCACATTGTTTGACCAGATTCCCATTGTTGACTTCTATCCTGGGCTAGCACACATAATTGCATGTGGTAACCTTCATGTTTGCCATCCCAGGATGGGCACAATGTAACTCCTGTAACAATAATTTTCCAACAGGAATGGGAATGGCCACCCTTGCTCCCCATGATAATACACCATCATCAGAACTTAACTCATCTTTTCTCATCTGCATGGGGCCTTAATTGCTCAGAACTGTTATGATGATGCTGATGTCAAAATAATAAGGGTCTTTCTAGGTCCAAAACTTGACCTGCTGTGGCAACATAGACAAGATATTAAGGAGGTTTAGGGCAAGAACAATTTCCTGTGGTACCAGTGGAGGGGGTATATCTTTGGGTAGGAAAAGGTGGCTTAAAGCATCCGTGTTTGAAATGTGCGTGACCAGCCTGTGTTGAAAAATATACTTATGAGCTGCTAGCAATAAAGCTCAGCATTGAGCCCTTGCTGAAGCTATGGGAAGAATGGCCATATCCTCAGATAGACTCGATAGGAGTCTGTGGTCACTAATTACAATGAAATGCCATCCATAAATATACTGGTGGATTTTCTTTATTCTAAAGGTGACAACTGGTGCCTCTTTCTCGATTTCAGAATAACCTTTCTCAGCATCAGTCATAGTCCTCGGGACATAGGTCTTTTTGACCATCTTTCATCTGATGCAATAAAACTGCTTAATTTTCAATAGCAGACATGTTACAAGTAAGAATGATCTCTTGTGAGGGATGAAAATGAAATAGGAGACTGAATGACTGCAATGCCAGCTTAATAATCTATTCAGAAACTCTTTTTGATGTCACCTTGGTGTTTCTTGAGCTGTGTGTGCAAGGTTGGGAATAAATCTCCCATAACAGTTCACCATTCCAAAAAAGATTTCAATCCTGATACATTTCTGGTGCTTGTGCTTCCTTAATTGCTTTGATCTACACCTCCAGATGGGCCAGTCCTTTTGCATCTACTTTGAACCCGAAGTACATGATTTCATGAACCTAGAATATTCATTTCTTCTTTTACAGCCTTACGCTGGCTTTCTTAAATCTCTTCAAAACTTCTTTGAGACCTGTCAGATGCTCCTCTTCAAATATTTTTATAATTAGTGCATTACCAAGATAGGCAAAACACTTCAGGTAGGTCCTGTAAGTCGACTTTCCATTGTGTACTGGAAAATTGCACATGCCAACGATATCCCGAAGGATAGCCGAGTATACTGGTATAAATCTTTCTGGATATTTATTGAAACAAATTCTTTAAATGTCTCATTGAACTCGAATGTTGGATATCAAATTTAGTGCAAGTTAAGCCTCCTGCCAATTGGGTGTATAGATCTTCTATTTTTCATATTGTTTATTGATCCAATTTTGCTGGTTGATTTAGTTCATTTGTGTTCACCTTGTATCCTAATGGCTCTATCTGGCTTAACCACTGGCACAATGGGAGCCACCCACTCTGAAAACTGAACAGGCTTGATGATGCCTAATTCTTTCAGCCGCTTGAGTTCAGACTCAACTTTCTCAAGTAAGGCATCGGATGTAGGCTTTGTAAAACTTTGGCGTAGTCTCAGTATTTTGCTTTTAGACCATGTATCTTGTCTAACTTATCTTGAAACATCTTTACTTTAAGCTATCATGGAAGTTCTTATTGTTGATTTAATCTAATTTGGCGGAGCCTTCTACGGACCATTAGACTTGGTCCTGGCATCTTACTACTGTTGAGGCAGTTGAGCCTAACTGATGCTGGTAGTTTATGAGTGTTGTTATTCCTAGGATCCTTAAAGCTTCACCAGTAAATGCTGTTAGCCTGGCTGGAGTGCTTCTTAACTTTGGGGGCTAAACCCTTCTTTATAAATAACAAACATTTGTTCTCCTACAACTATAGTGGAAGCACCTGTATCTACCTACATTCTGAGTGGCAGACCATGTACTGGCATCACAATGATAATTGGGGCAACCGTAATGTTGTTTTACCTACATACTTCAGAATCATTTTCAAGATTATTCTCAACACTATGTGCTGAAGTCAGGACTTTTCCTTTGCTGGTTCCCAGTATGTTCTACATTATTTTGAATTTGCTTCTAATGTGCTCCCTCCAATTCCAAGCATAATGTGCAGCTTCCTGGAATTTACATCTCTCCTGGGGGTGATCTTTTCCACAAAGGTTTCTACATTAACTTAGCTGTAAGACTTTAAAAAGACCTCTGTTGTTAGCTTGCTTTTGGATACTAAACAGGCCTCCCAGTGAGATGTTAAACTGGCTTCCCAGTGGAATGTTAAACAGGCCTCCCAGTGAGATGTTAAGCTGGTCTCCCAGTGAGACATTAAACTGGTTGGATTGGGAAGTTGTATGTCCACGATGATGTGGAATGATTGAATTGGGAATTCAAATACATTCTCAACAAATAAATCAGAATTCACCATGAGGAAATGGTTTGCAGATTTTGCATAGCTGAATTATGGAGTTGCTGCAATGATGTTTAAACAAAAACATATAGGACAATTGGCATTTATAACCAATAGGTAAAGATTTGATGAATGTCACAGCTCTTGAGAAACCTGGGGGCCCTAATTTTGATGTGCATACCTCAGTTTATAATATTTAAAGGAATCAAATGAGAAAATTGAGAGGTTAACAGGAAATAAGTATCATTGGTAATATTGGATGTATTACCAAATAATCTTACAGTGCAGGTTTGGCCCATCGAGTCTGCACTGACCACAATCCCACCCAGGCCCTATCTCCATAATCTCATACTTTCAACATAGTTAGTCCCCCTGACACGAAGGGGCAATTTAACATGACCAATCCACCTAACTCACACATCTTTGGACTGTGGGAGGAAACTGAAACACCTGGAGGAAACCCACGCAGAAATGGGGAGAACATACAAACTTCGCACAGACAGTAACCCAAGCCAGGAATTGAACCTGGGTCCTTAGTGTTCTAAGGCAGCAATGTTAATCAATGTGCCACCAAGCCACCCGAAATCTAGTTCAAAAAAATAAAAATATATATTCCTAGATTTTTACAGCACACAATCCATGGTTCTTCATCAGTCTGAATTGAATGACATTTACAATACCAAAGGCTGGGCCAAGTTAGAAATCAATATAATTGAGTTGCAGTGCTGTATAATTCATCAGTTCTCTGCTCTCATAAAGTGGCTTTTAAAGAAAATTCTTATAGGTGCAGTTTGTTTTGATGTGAAATAAAATGCATTTGCCCCATTGGTGCAGAATTTGTTAACTTATTATTGTGATTTGTCACATTTTTAAACTAGAAATCACTGTCTCAATCAATACAGCCCATGAATACTGAACATATATTGATTGGAAATTATATTATTGATTCTACATTGTGCCTCCCATCCCAATGCCATGAGGGATGTGTTTTCTAAGATAATTATTATTTTGAACAATCCTGGGATTTTTACAGGAAACACGTTGCACAACTTTGACATGGGATAACTTTGTCATGCCCCATGTTTTCTGTGTGCCGCATCTCCATTTGCCATCACCTTATGGTGATTGAGAGAGAGTCTGGTTCGAGCTGACTTTCCCAAGTTGAATGGTTTGAGGTACACAGGGCATTACAGGCAGCTTATGCTGCCATTGTTCTCCAGTATAAAACTACAAATATTGACTGGCAGTTGGAATCCTCGAATACCCAGAAACAAAGGCCACTGTTTAGGCTGGATCTTTGATGCGTATCGCAAATCTGTAAGGTGTGTGTGGGAACTCGGAAGATGAGAGGTTTCAATGGCCATAATATTAGAGTTCATGAGTCAGGATTGAGTGAACAAAACCACCTCCACTCCCCTCCATCCAGGGTCAAACTGACAGACAGAAATGTCAATGCCTGCCTCTAACTATATTCCAGGGCTTTGTATACTTACTGCTGTATCTTTAGTAATGTTTCAGCATCTGGTACTTTCACTGTTATGTGACATGGCCAAATAGCAAATAACAACTGGTTACCCATTCAGAAAGGAGACAACTTTCAGCTGTGCATTGAAGAGTATTTTAGGCTAGAATTCTCACATCCTGCCCACCCTTGGAATTCTAAAGGGCAGTTGCAAACAATGTGAAACGCCATTGACTGTCGGGTGGGAATTTCTGGCTTTTAAACCAGCGCAGCAGGAGAATTCTGCCCTTAGTCTTTTTTTTCTTATAGTACAACTGGTGCAATATTAGATTTCACTTAAATTGTAATAAGTTCATGTTAAACTGCATTCCATAATAACTCTTCTTTCCACACAACACACATATGACTCATGCTCCAGTTTTCACAGAAACAGACCAGTAGAAGCACAAAAGTAAAGACACCATAGGTCTCATATTTAAATGAGATAGAGTTTAAAAAAATTATTTTGTTTTGAAGCACATTTAAGAAATAAGTGCTGGAAGAGGCTCCAGGGAATATAATTAAACCATAATACCCTTTGAGCTTGTTTTGGCTTTGAAAATTGATCAATGTTGATACTTGGAGTTGCCAGTTTTGTTTTGAAGTTGTCCGCACTTTATAGCTACATATACAACTTTACACAAACTCTACCTCCAAATGACAACTATATACAAGCACACTGATAGGCTGATCTCATCACTGCACACTCCACTAAAATTACCACAGAGGTTCTCCAAGAACCTGGAAAAATGTAATCATTAATAATACAGCACACACTGTCATGCTTCAATAAATGATTAGAGTTTGACAAAAACTAATACACAGAATTCTTTAATACTTTAATAGAATGACACTTCTTACGACAGCAACAGCAGTCAACTGTAATGAAATAAGGTGCAACCCATCAAAGGTTTTAGGTAATTGAAAATAATGGGCCATGACTTCCTTGGAATGACAATCAGTGAGAGATTGCCACTCTGTGCCCAATTATTTGCTCCAAATGTCTTTCTTGCCTGTTCCACCTGACCTAAGATGGAAGGTCAGGCAAGTCCAACCGTCAAAATGCAGTCTGTCAAAATGAAGAAAGACATAGAATCATAGAATCCTACAGTGCAGAAGGAGGCCATTCGACCTATATAATCTGCACTAACCACAATCCCACCCAGCCCTATCCCCACAAGCCCATGCATTTAGTCTAGCTAGACCCCCTGACACTAAGGGACAATTTAGCATGGCCAAGCACTAATCCGCACGTTTTTGGACAGAGAGGAAATCTGAGTACTTGGAGGAAACCCACGCAGACATGGGGAGAATGTGCAATCTCCACACAGATTGAGACCCAAGTCAGAAATTGAACGCACCTCTGTGGTGCTGAAATTCAGCAGTCGGGTACTCGGAAGAAATGGGAGAGGGAAGCGGGGACTGGGAGGAGTCCTGTGTTATTGAGGGAAATCTTATGGGGAGAAGAAGGGGTTAGCTTGGATCATTACGTAGGAACCCAGAAGTTGGTTCAATGTAGTTATGGTATAATCTAGTCAGAATCATTTGAAGTTTGCAATTTCAATTACACTTTCAGTTGGTTTCCTCTGCCAATCTGATGCTGGGGCGCTTGGAATTTATAACCAATGATTTATTTTGAACTGAAGGGGGTCTGGATCCTTGTTCTTTCTGCTGTTATGATCTCAGAAGGTACTGCAAACGTGTTCAGTTTTTTGTTTAGAATCTAAAACCCCAGGTATTTACTAAAAGAATGCAGCCAATGCTTCACAGTTTAAAACAAAGGAATTTAACTCCAGAAAAATCAAAGAACATAAATCCTAATGATTGCAACCTACCTTAAATAGTTCATTATATTCAAGCAATAACACCCAGGAGTATGAGGGGAACAAAATTTGGGAACAATAAGAGGAGCCCAGCAATATTGTTACTCTGTTGGGGCATTCCTTTCAGTAACAAATGGGAAGGGATTGTGAGAGGGATACAGACAGAAATAGCAGAATTGGGATGGCTTGGGAGGGATGTAAGGATTAGGATAAGGATGCATCAGAAGGTTGGCTTGGGGCAGGGTGAATTAGATAATGGAATTAGTCAAATGTGGTAGAATGTTAAGGACAATTATCCAAATCAGCATGGTGGCACAATGGCTGACACAGTGATTAGCACTGCTGCCTCTCAGTGCCAGGGACCTGGGTTCAATTCCCAGCTTGAGTTACTGTCTGTGTGAAGTTTGCACAATTTCCTTATGTCTGCTTGGGTCTCCTTTGGGTGCTTCGGTTTCTCCCACATTCTGAAAGATGTGCTGGTTAGGTGCTTTGACCCAAACAGGCACCAGACTGTGGTGACTAGGGGAATTTCACGGTAATGTCATTGCAGTGTTAATGTAAGCCTTACTTGTGACTGATAAATAAACTTTACAAAATAAATTATTTGAAAGCAATGTTATGCAACAAAAAAAGTTCATTAGAATTTAATTAAAATGTTTTAGATAAGCTGTCAGTTGCATTAAAAGAATTCATCGGCATTGATCAAATAGATGACAAACATACAGTTCATATCTTCCACAGATTACACACAATGGCCCAGATTTTCACTTCATAGTCCTCATGTCAATGCATGGCATTTCTTTGCCCATTCACCTAGTATAACTCTGCACAAAACCAATGATCACAATGATAACAAAATCATGTGATACTGCTCGGAAAAAGAAATACACATTTGTTACTCTGAGAAAATACTGATGTTCCCATAATCTTATAAAGTGCCAATCAAACAAGTCATTGTTATCAATTACAGAGGCTTTAAATACTTTATTTTTTTTAGTTTTGTGCATTCATAACGAGGCTTGGCTAAGAGAGCAAACTGAGAAAAGAATGTAAGTGGGATATTGTTTACATAGCAAGACAGGAAGAAGTCTGTTGACTTTGCTTGATTGACATCTTTGCATGGTTATAATAAACTATTTTTTTCTGTGATCTATTTTGTCAATGTTTCAATATTTATTTGCAATGTGTAGTATAGAGGGTAGAAAGGCCATGAGTTGAGAGGGCCACTGAGTTAGCGTAGAGAATAGTTGGGGGAAGGGTCAAGAGAGTATATAGGTTGAGGGACTAACAGTCAAAAATGTAACCAAACAACTAAGCCAAAGACCCAGAGAACTGAGGAGCATCTTTTAACCAGCCACCTGGGCACTTGACCATCCTGCAGCCACCTCTGATCTGCCTCCATGTGTGATGTTCCTGACTCCATGCTGCAACTGCCTCCTCCCAGAATAAATATCTCACCAGAGTTTTTCGAAGCAAAACCATGCTGGGAAATTTTCTGATTCAAGCTGCCCGCATTGAATGTTAAAAGGCAAGCTAATCTAACACTAGCTGGCATGCCACTGCAGAAATACTCAAGGAAGGCACAATTATACTGTTGCTATGAAACTTGGGTCAGGATTTACCATTTCATACCTGCATAAATCCTGTAGTGGTGGCTAACTCTCAGAAGAGGGTCATAATGGAATTGTGCCCACTTTACCCGTCAGTGAGGCATGAACCTGATTTCTATCGACTTGAATATGCAGAAATAACTTTACACCGTAACATTAGGTTCATGTGGTGCACAGTGGTTAGCACTGCTGCTTCACAGAGTCAGGGACCCAGATTCAATTCCAGCATCGGGTAAATGTCTGTGTGGAGTTGCACATGCTTCCCATGTCTTGAGTGGGTTTTCTCTCGGTGCTCTGATTTCCTCCCACCATCCAAAGATGGGCAGGGTGTGTGCACTGGCCATGCTAAATTGCCCCTCAGTGTCAGGGGGACTATCAGGGTAAATACATGGGATTATAGGGTTGGTTCTTGGATAGGATTGTTGCTAATGCTATACAGGGTCAATGGGCTGAATGGCCTCCTTGAGCACTATAGGGTTTCAATGCTTCCTCCTTCCATTCTGCTGGGAATCACTACTGGTTTCCAAAACTAGAAACCAGTTGTGATGGCTATGCCGCGAGCATGGAGATGAGTGTAATTCCCAGGTAGTGAAAGGAAATGGCTCGGCAGTGCTATGTCACTTCCCTTGTCACCCAGCACTATCAGGTTAGCATTTCCAGGGTGCCAGGCGTGGGGCCAGGGTCTCAGGGAATCCAAAAGAGAAAATGCTGGAAAATCTCAGCAGATCTGGCAGCATCTATAAGGAGAGAAAAGAGCTAACCATTCGAGTCCAGATGACCACGTGTCAAAACTCGAAACTTCCAGCATCTGCAGTAATTTGCTTTTAACCAGTATTCCTCTAGGGAACCCCATTAGGAGCTTCCCATTGTTTGGAGGGTGGCGTCAGTGCCTGCATTGCAGGGATAGAAGTGGCTCTGATGCCTAAAGTCAGCAACAGTGGGGAAATGGGGTCTTTAATTTCAGTTTCAGATCGAGGCACCTTTTAGAGCCAGCCTTGTCAGTGTCTTCAGGCTCCCCTCCTCAGTAATGATGGCACAAAACACATCCTCCCTGCTTTTTTTGACAAAGTATCAGAAGTTTTGAGACAAAACCTGTCTGTTTCTCTGGAAAGAAACATTCCGTTTTCAGTCAGAAGCTGGCTCCATTTTTTTTGGAGGGAATTACACTCTTGAATCCTAAGTAAGGATGCTGTTTGTCACGGAACAAGGGTGATAGTAAAAAAGCTGTTCTCTTTGCCAATAAATGCTGGAAATTTAACAGGCAGATTTCACAGAAATTATTGCTTGAATAATGTTGCGGGAAGGGGGGCGGCGATTCTCTCAGCCTGCTGGGAGACATAAGTGAAGACCATGTTGCAGGTTTACTGCTGGGCACCATGTCCTCCGTACATTTCCGGCATTGTCATCATTTAAATATTGAGATCATATTTAATACCATCTTCATTTAGTACCATTACCAGACCAGGGACTGAAATCTCTGGGCCACTAGTCACTCCCCACCCCCCACCAGGAGTGTTTCATTCCAGTCGGATTTTCACCAGCTCCCATTAATGGTGGTGGTCTGATCCTGCTGGAAGTGAAGGCAGGAACATAGGCACCTCCCCGCCAGGAGTTGGGATAAAGTGCCCTTTGAGCATTGCCAACTTTGCATTGCCAGCCTGGCCCAATGGCACTGCCCAAGTGCCAAGGGGGCACCTTGGCACATCCCATCGGACAGTGCAAAGGGGAAGGGGTGTGATTGCTGTGGGGGTGAGGGGCTCCTGCAGTCACTCTGCATTTGGGATCAGTGATGGAGGGAGCAAAAGGCTGATCGCAGCAGTAAATGTGCAACATGGTCTTCACGTATGTCTCCCAGCAGGCTGAGACAATCGCATCCCCTCCAACATTATTCAAGCAATAATTTCTGTAAAATGTGCCTGTTAAACTTCCAACATTTATTGGCAAAGAAAACAGCTTCTTTACTATTACTCTTGTTCCATGATAAAAATCATCCTTGCTTAGGATTCAAGAGTGCAATTGCCTCCAAAAAATGGGGATGGGGGTGTGTGAAGAGGTCGGAAGATTGGGACTGCTGGGGTGGAGGAGGGGGTATGGAGAGATTGAGACAGGGCAAGGAAGTGGGGTCAGGGCTAGCCCAAACACATCTAGGAGGTCGGCGATCAGGGTGTGGGATAGGGGTCAGAAGGGCAGCATTATGGGATCATGGGTCTGGCCACCAATTGAGATGGCTAGCGATCGGGAGGCTGACGATACAGGCTACTGCGCACGTGCTGATCTCTGCTCTGAAGATCAGCTCACGTGCAGTAGCCAGCTCATCACTATGTTGCCAGCCTCTCCAGTGGGAACAGGTCCCCCCCGCTTTCATTTTGAAAATCACACTGAAGAAAGCAGCAGGATTTGCTCCAGTTGTTACGTAAATTCGTTACTTAAAATTCTGGGGGAAAAGAATTCCACCCATTGAGTCTATGAGACATAAACCTCCTTTTTCAATTCAGAAGAAAAGATTTCTCAATTAGACTTTCAGAATCTCTGACTACAAACAATTCACAGGGTCAGGCTCTTGACAAAATTTGGATTTATATTCATCGGCTTGTTTTTACACTTGGACAGATTTATGTTTGCTTTTTTTTCTCGAGTGCGAAGCGTTGATTCCATTAAAATCTTTGGTGAAAGAATTCTGCATTTAAACAAGTACTGTTCCAATAAGGATGCTAATTTGATTGCAAATATTTTGTGAAACGTGTGAGCAAAAAGAAAACTAATCAGCATTTTGGAGAGCCAAGTGTTGGCTTTTATTGCCCCAATTTTTAGTTTGGTGGCACTTTTTGACAGAGCTGTGCAAGGGAATTTTCTGGTTTGTGTTAGGGTTAGGATTTGTCATTTTTAATTTTGATGGAAAAGCTGACTTCATTAGACTCCTCAACATCAGAAAGAGGGTGAACTGAAAGTTTTTGTACAAGTCAACCTCAAATCCAGATCCCAGAAACAATTGGAAAAAAAAATCACTTATTATGCTGTTACATTCCACTTACAATGTATATCAGAGAGGAAGAAAAGATTTTAAAAAGACTGGATACCTTAATTTAAATAAAAATGTAATTTTCTTCATAGTTATTAGAAAGATCTGAAGTTACAACTCATTCACTATAAATTATGGACAGCTCGTGAATGTCCTTGGGAAATTAATAAATTTCTGTCACTCGTAGTCTAAGAATAGAAGCGAAAGTACAAACCCAAATGAATATACATGAATTACTCGTTCTTCAGTTCCTCAATACTCATAACAACAAGTAGAAAGATGCTATTCCTAAACTCGCAAAACCCATGATTCAAAATCAAAACATTTTCATGAAGATTTTGCTGGAGCAAAAGTCGAGTGCTCACAAATGGCTTTTGATGGCAAATATAAAAAGAAACAAGTACTCATGGATAGACAAATAAAATAATCAGCAATCGCACATGCAGCCAACGCATGTAGATGTCAGTTGATGGTTAGCATTACTGCAGTCACTGAATTTCAAATATTTTACAAGGCACTTTACCTTGTTGTCTTTCCATGGCACTCTTTGATCAAACTATTTGAGATGATATTAAAATGCCCAAGAATGAATGTAACAGATGCTATACAATTCTATTAGTTAGAGTGACAAGCTGAATCAGGAAAATAAGATTTTAAAAAAATGAGGAATGGGGGAAACAAATGCAGCTCATTCTTCATGTCAAATTTCAGAAGTTTACTGTACACCGAATAGCAAAACTTTGTTAACGCATAGGTTCATAAGTAAGTCTTTGAATGTATTTTTTAAAATTACTTTACTTCTCTGCTCGATTTCCTGCTCTTCACAGCCAAGTTAACGTCTATGGTCATTACTTTACAAGATAGTCTGCATTTTTTGATTAAGTCTATTTGCAACTTTAAATTAGAAAAACATGACTGGACACATGGGAAGAGACCAATGTTTTTGCACCATGGACAACTGCCCAAAGGCAGGCAATGTCAGTGCTGCCTCAAACAGATGAAAGGTTAATGTAGATACCAACACAATCATGGGGGCATCCTATTTATCACTTCCCAGTGTACTACAATACATCTATTTGTAACCATCACGTGACCATGGAAGTTGCTAGAAAATGGCAATTACGTACATGGCAGGCTATGATGGGACATAGGTTCTAGTTGCTTTATGACCATTTTCTTTACTCTTTATCTAATGGCATTTCATAAGCTTCTGGGTTAATGTTCTTGCTTTTGTCCTCAACCATATTTTTGTCCGCTGCAGTGGATTTTCACAGGTGATCTCATGTGTGGAATTGTAAGAGTTGGACTAACAGAGAAATTGGATTGCATCAAAATGATCGTAATTGTAAATGTTATGCTGCTGAGAGACTACCTGGCAATGGTGAAACTATAATCAAGCAGATAGTTTGCCCAGGACGAGCTTAGCCCATTGCACTTCGGATGTGCCGACACTTGCAATATCCCCAAATACAAAATACTCGACCGCAAAAAATTTGAGACTGACTGTGAAAGCTTGAGTGAAATCTGTAGGGGATCAATTCTTCCAACTTTTCCAATATCACATCAATTTAAAGTAAACTAAATCTAACCATGGAAATTTGCACAATACACATCAAATATTGCTTAATTGAGCTGGATTTTGTGATAGAAATTAAGCAAGGCTGTTTGGGTTTTTTTAAAAAAAATTTATTAGTGTCACAAGTGGGTTTACATTAATACCTCAATGAAATTATTGTAAAAATCTCCTAGTTGCTGCATTTTGGTGCTTGTTCAGATTTAGTGAATTTAGTGTGGCCAATACACCTAACCAGTGTGCCTTTCAGACTGTGAGAGGAAACCCATGCAGACATGGGAAGAACATGCAAACTCTACACAGGCAGTAACCCAAGCCAGAATCCAAACAGAAATTGCTGGCGCTATGAAGCAGCAGTGCTAATCATTGTGCCACTACAGGTTTGCTGTCATAATCAAAGAGAATCTGATGCTAGATACCGGAGTTGACATGTTTGTAGTTAAACATGGGAATCCAGAAGTTGCTGGATCCTCACTGATAGATTTGGTATTCACAATTTGTAAACTGACTGTATTTTATCATCACTTGGGCTTGAAAAAAAATGAAGAAGTTATACCTGATGAAATCAGGATTAAATGAGTTTGTAACAGTGTGATTGGTGACAATTATTGCTTAACAATTTCCCTATTTGTGGTATGTAATTTTATAAATGGGGAGGCTCATTCTCTCTGAAGGAAATTAGAGTTAGAAATTTTTTTAATGTACACTTTTCCTTTTCTGTCTCTTTTATCTCTCTTTAATCCCATGTGTATTTCACAAAATTTATTTCACATCGCGTACATCATTAAAATCAAATTTGTATATTTCAAAATATATCCTAGATTGTGTCCTGGGGCATGAAATTCAATGGCCCCAAATTTTGGTTGCAAGGATTGTTGCAGGCACGCCCATTCAAATCCAAGTGGATAAGACACACAATTGGTCTATCCACTTCATCTGAATGATTTTAAGGAAAGATTTAATGTCTCCAGCACTGGCTTCTTCTTCTTAATAGTGCCTGCATGACTTGTACACACGAAATGCTGTTTGCCAATAAAATGGTACAATGGCCGCTTTTTCATAAAGACAGGCTGCCTCTGAAGAGATAGGAAAAAATTGTGGAGATTCTTGCAAACTGAAACAAATGCTCTAACAGAATAAGGTTGTTCCTGGGGGCAGCTGTCAGTGTAGAGAATGTCAAAGACCATCGGTCATTCACGTTGGCAGGATTTTCTGGTCCTATTGCAGTGAATGGAGATTTGTCCTCAGTGACAGTGGCAGCAAGCCAGAAAATTCCAGTCCATTATTTTGCTGCTGGCCTCAAAATCTGGGCCATTATTTTAAACTGCACATGTTTTGTAATGAAACATATTCTATAATGTGGAAGGACAAATCAGCTTAGCAATTTATTCTTTTGTCCTATAACCAAATGAAACTTATTAATTCAACCCCTTCTGGTAGCCATTTAAGTGAATTTTTATCAGGCTGATTAGTTTGCACAATGTTATGTGATGAGGGAGAAAAGCCTGATGAGTTTGAGTTCACAAGTAGAAACATGTAGAAGTATGAAAGTCAAAGGCAAGTTCTTTCAACCTCTTTAAACAATCGCTTTAAATAAATATTGTGAACTGCACCAAATGGTTTAACCAACCACACAATAACGTGATCTCTATACCTTTGCAAAAATGTATTTTGATATAATAAGGCAGAAAACGTTAGGGATAATCAGCAAGTTTGATAACTCATGTGGAGTAAATATTTTGGGTCTCACCACACTTGCTATCTCATCTGTGGGGCATTTCCAACATTCTGAGGGCAATTCTCCTAGGCTACTGTGCTGCTTTACCAAGGAGGTGGGGCCAGAGGGGGGACTCTCGGGCTAATTGGTGGGGAGTCCTGTTGCCGTTCCGCAGTCGGGATCAGTGACGGAGAGAGGGTGGACAGTGATCAAGGCTTCCTATCAAGTGGGGACAGGTGTAGTTAGAGGCGGTTACTGTGGAGCTGATCTTAGTGCTGACAGATCAGCGCATGAGCAGTTGCCCATTCAGCGCTATGTTGCTGGCCTCTCCAGCGAGAACAGCTTACTGACTTTTAGCATGACTCACACTAGGGTACTCTGTAATGCACGCTAGGACGTCACACACAGAGTGAGAGAAATCCATTTTGAAAATTCTGCTGAAAAAATTCAGCGGGATTTACTGCAGTTTTTGCATAGATTCAATACTTAGAATTTTTTTTGGAGAATCCCATCTGTATGGTTTTATTCCTAATTTTCACCACTCACAATAATTTGCTTTTATATCAGTCTTTTGGAGCAATTTTGGTGGGAATTAAGCAATTGTGTTGCATTGTGAGGACACTGTTTTCCTGATGGACAATGGTCACTGGAAAATGAGTTTCTGTGCAGCGGCCATTTTCATTTAGAGTTTACAGAACGTGGTGCAGAAAATCTCAGGTGAAATATATAATGCACCAAACCTATCTGTAATATATTATATATTGTTTTTGGTGATATACTTTGCTCCACCAAATGTTAAAATTGTGACTATTAAACTAAACATAGGTTCAAAGATTTCACAGAATAGCTGGACTGGCATGTTTAGATTAAATTCTAGATGGGACATTTAACACAGCCTCCCTATGACAGTGGAAGATAATTTGACATTCTAAAAAATATTCCTATTCATGATTACTAGGCTACAAGCTAAGTCACATAACCAATGCACTACCATTCTACACATTGGATAGTGGGCATTGCAGGCACCCCGCATGATATATGGATAACAATGCCTATGATGTGTTAACATTGTGATCAAATTTAAGACAACTTCTTGAAACTGGTAAAAAATAAATTGTTGAAACAGCATGGCAGCTTGTGTTTAAACAGTGCTGTTAAATCATGAAAATAAGTTGACTAAACTGGTAAAAACATATGTTGCATGGGTTTCCAGCATAATACAGACAGGTGTGAAACTTGCAAACTACTTTATTTTGAAATGTATTAAATTTTTTGATAAGATGAAATGTTTATTAAAATGTAAATAAAAGAGTATAATAACGTATCAAGAGATATTTACATTGGATTATATTTTTATTCAAAGGTCAATGCAAAATTGTGTCAATTGTACCTAATGCAGTACAGCAGAAGCAAGGAATAGGGTTCCTTCAAATCTGGCATTTTGCACTACTGGTGATATTAATTTTGTTTTATGTTTATTTAGTCGGCTTACATTAACATTACAGTGAAAATCTCTTAGCATAATACAACAATATTTGTATGACATTATAATGCACATTGCATCAAAGAGTGCCCAAAACACAATTTCAAAATTAAGCAATGTCTCTTTTCAATTTTGCATAATTTATTTTTTAAGTATTCGTTCATGGGATTGTGTGGGTATCGCTGGCTGGGCCAACATTTATTGCCCATCTCTAACTGCCTTGAACTGAGTGACTTGTCCATTTCAGAGGGCACAGTGCTGTGGAGTCAAATGTAGGCCAGACCAGGTAAGGGTAGCAGATTTCCTACCCTGAAGGACATTATTGAACCAGATGGTTTTGTAACAATTGATAATGATTTCATGGACTTTTAAAAAAACTTCCAGATAATTTCTTTGTCTGCCTTGGTGGTATTTGAACCTTGGTCCCCAGAGTATGACCCTGGGTCTCAATGACACTACCAGTATGCTATTATTTCCCCCAATTACGGTGGGGGCTAATGATACAGTCTCATTACATTGAAAAGAATAAATGCATACTTTGCAGATCACCTCCCTTTGGTTTGCAACTGTGGCCTTGAGCTTCTGGTTGCCTGTCAATTTAACTCTCTACCCACTCTCAGTCTTATCACTGTCATGATCTCCTAGGCAGTTCCAACGTAGCTCGATGTAAACTTGAGGAGCATTACTAAAGGCACTTTATAGCCTTCTGGACTCAATGGGCCACAACTTCTGAAATTCCCAGCATTGGATCTGAAAGGTTTCAGGAAGATAGGAATGGAAGAAATTTTTTGTTTGTGTAATTGGGCACTGAGTAGCAATCCAATGCTGACTGCTACTCCGAGAAGTTAGACGCAACTATCGAATTCAACAATTTCAGAAGAAAAGTACTGTCTCCACAATCAGTAATGACTATGCTATTCCCATTTACACCTCCTCTGGATCCCTCTTTTGATAATCCTATGCTTTTTGCTTTGCACCAATGTTCCCTTTCTCATTTAATCCCTCAGGCCTTTTAAACTTACAAATATTCCTTTTTGTTCTTTCTGCATCCCCAGCCATTTCTATACTTACTTCAACCTGTTAATTCTCTAATGTTTTCCAATTTTGATCACTGACGACAACAATTCTCCTTTATTTAACAATTGCTGCTTCTGATTGAAAGGCAATATCTTACTAAGGAAGAACACGTGAAGGAAGAAAATTGGAACAAAGGAAAAAATGGACAGAATGAATTAATAAACAACAATCAGAAGGGGAGAAATGGAAGAACCATACACAAGAAAGTTGTTACAAGTAGAAATCCAGAGTGAAATAAATTATTGTTGGAAAAGGACAAAGAATTTTATATGAAGGGAGAGATTGGAGAAGAAGGGTGGAGGATGACATGGTGAATAAACATGTTGGAGACATTTGCAGGAAAACTGAAGCTGTATAACACTTAAATAAAAATGATTTGGTAGAAGTCAATCAGGAGAACTATTTGAGGAGAGATGGTGAGAAACAGACCAATTTTATTTTTGAGGGAGTGATGCAGATAAATTGCATTGGATATACAACACCGAAACAATCTATGCCAGCATTTATGCTCCATGACCCTCCTCCCATCTTTCCTTATCTAAAAGTATAATTGGAAGCATCTTTTCCTTTCTCCCTTGAATGCTTGTCGAGCTACCCCTTTAATTCATCCATACTATTTTCTTCAACCAATCCCAGTAGTCATAAATTCCACAATCTGAACACTCTTTTGATAAAGAGGTTTCTTTTGAATTCCCTTATGGATTTCTTATATTAACACTCTCTAGTTATGCTTTTCCAGAGTTATGTTTAAGTGACTTTATAGTTACAATGAAGTCAGCCATGAATTAATAAGCATGATATTTTTAACTATGTGCAAAACACAATTTTACTTGGCTTCTTAAAAAAATGATTCCACCACCAGAACTGCATCAACTCTATCAAATCCTTTAATCATTTTAAATATCTCAAATGGAACACACTTGATGTTTTGAACTTAAGGAATATAAGTCACATTTTTGTATCCTGCTCTCATAATTCAAATCTTTAAACTCCAAGATAATGCTCATAAATTTACATTAAACACCTTCCCCCACTCCACCCTTCCGCAGTCAACAATCTATTTTAGGTCTTGGTAATCAAATCTCAATGCAGTATTCATGATGGAGTCTGACTAAGTTTCTGTGCAACTCAAACGTAACTTCCACAATTTGAATTTCACCCCTTGAGATAAAGATCACCATTCTATGAGTTGTTTTCATGACAACTTATACCCATGTACAAACTTTCGATGACTTGTGCATGTGGACATTTAAGTCTTTTGCTCTTTCACTGTGACTAGTCTCTCATCCTTAAGAAAATATTCATATTCAAAATTATTGACCTCATGCTCCCCTGCATTGAACTCCACTGCTAAATTTGTGCTCACTCACTTAATCTGCATGTTCATTGATAGCTCCCTGCTGCCATGTCATTGATGTATGTGCTGTTAGAAATGAGAAGTTTATAACCTGGTTATTGTCTTTTCAGTTTAGGGTAAATGGGAGAATGAAGTACGATCTTGCTTGACAACAAGCTTGGCTGCCAAAGGTTAAGGGAAGACAGAGTAGGGATTCAGCTGTAGTTGTTTCACTGGGAATAAGGTGTGCGTGTATGAGTGTGTGTTTAGTTTGCCTAAAAATAGTATTTAGTCAAAAGCGTTTTTACTTTGTTGCAGTGAAAGTCATAACATTTGAACTCTTGCTTTGTGATCCTTCTAGTCAGTCACTGGAAATTCAGGGTTTTTGTTTAAAGTTATCAGTCTCTTCATAGATCATAACATTATGCTGAAAAATTGAGACTATAAATTGACACCTGCACAACTAAATAAGGAACACCACCATTAATGCTCTACAACAATTGTAGAATGAATCCTTAAGCCCTCCTTTCTGTCTCCTATATTCCAACCAAATACTGGTTACCTCAAATTCCATGTGCTGTCATATTTTCTAAACAATCATTTCTACAGAATCATATCAAATGCTTGTAACAAGTCTATGTCGATAGCATCCGTGACAATCACTGTTCACAATGCCGGTGACCTTTGGAAGAGGTTATCAAATTGGTTAAATATTCCTATCCTTACTAATGTAGCTGACGCACTCCAGTCAAATAGATCCAGGCCAAGGAAATAAAGGACACTACTGTGGCTTGGTGAGTAATGTGATTAACTTCAGATCTAAGAGGTTTTAACTCCAGACTATGAGTATATTTACTTGCAACAAATATCTTTGATTGTACAACGGGCAATAAAGTCAGCAGGTTAGTGGATATTGGATGTCAAGGGAAAGGCTAACCCTGACAGAAAACTGCACATATCTTTGATAATAAACTCATCCTAATTGATCAAATGGACAAGAACCAGATACAAAATGGAGTTGGAAAGATTGAGGATAACTGGCCCTAAGATCAGGCAAGTTGAAATCAATCAATTTGAATGATATACACATGGTCAATGCCTGTGGAAATGCATGTTTTATTTGGGTTCACAGAATTGCAGTTTTGAAAGACTTAGAAGAAGAGCCATAAATGCAGGAAAAAGGAAACCTTAAGTCGAAATTTGATGAAGTCCAACCCCTTACCATATCTGTATAGCATGAGTAGGTAGAGACACCCCTAATAACTTCATTAGATAATCGGTAGTTAATATAAGCAGTTACAATCTATGTTTGTAAACATAAGATTCATTGGGGAAGAGAAATGTTTCCTTGGGATACAGCTTAAGAGAATTCCTAAATAAGATGTTATGTGATTTAAGGATAAAGTTATTGGGTGGGATTTCCAGCTGTGCTTGTCCCATATCCTGAAAATTCCATCAGAGGTCAACAGATCTTTGACGGTCCAGTCCCTGATGATATGAATCCCTTGGTGGGCGGAACGGGAACATTCAGCACATTGTATCTATCATTTAACTGGAGAAAGAGTCCCGATTAACACCACAGCCATACTGACTCTTTTTGATTGACTTGTCTAAGTGCTTGTCATTTTGCCTCTGGTGACAGATTCCAGAAACATCCTCACAATTGACGCTAAACTGACAAGTCTGTTGTGGCGTGGTTGCTTTCCCATTTCTTTGCTAAATAATGGAGTGACATTTCCAATTTTTCAATTTGAAAGCACAATTCCTGAGGGTACAAAGTCACAGGTACATTTCGGTTACTGTTATCAGATAATAGTTGCGCAATTTCATGAATGTTCAACAGGTCAAAACACACATGCTGTGAAATTTGACAAGACCCAAAAATGGGCACAAGAAAACCTATTGCTTCTGACACAGGCAGAAAACAAACATCATGCAGTCTACTCGTTTAAACAATTGTAGCAGGCGAGCAGTGCTCAGCTCAAAGGATACAACATTGACAAAGGTTAGCCTGTGATATTAAAGCCATTCTACAATACTTAAAGTGGAGGTGCATTTTGGCTGGAGCAGGTGCTGGAGATCATTGTAAAGGTGAGTCTGACCCCGAAAGACAGAAGAACAAGTCAAAGATTTTCTGACACCGCACTGGAAGCTTTTATTAGCAGGTGCCAAGGAGAAGAGATACCACATTGCAATGACCAGGGGATCTTCCAGACAGCAGACTCTCAGAGGGCAATAGGAGTAAATAGCCATAGTTACCAATGTCATGATTATAACCTTGTTGACCTGGATACAGTGAGGCAAGAGATTCAATGGTTTCTTATGAATGATAAATGCCAGAGAATTTATCTCCAAATACTGTATCCATTAACTACACATCTCGTCCCAAACACTGCTCAATTCATTACAGCTCCATCACTTACCAAACATCTCGATCAACCATGAGTCATGCACAACATTCATGGACACACAGTGCAGCCTACACCAATTGCAAACTACTTCACTATTGAGCAAATATAAGTAACAGACTTACTGACACATTTATTCTTCTGGTTTGGCCAGCAAAGCGGCATAGAACTAGAAGCAATAGCACCTAACCAATGGGGGATAGGCATAACCACCATGATGGGGACAGTGCTCAAGATTCTTCAAGTGGTTCTGACTCAGGCCATAGCCAGTGGCAGGACTGTAAATACTGAAGACAACTGCAAGTTCATAATTCCTTCTTACAGTTCACCGGCCGGTGAGTTTGACGTCAGTGGTAGGGAAGCTGTTGGAGGGGATTCTTAGAGATAGGATGTACAGGCACTTAGAGCATTGCGATCTAAGCAGGGATACGCAGCATGGATTTGTTAAGGGGAGGTTGTGCCTTACAAATCTGGTAGAATTTTTTGAGGAGGTGATGAAAATGGTGGACGAAGGGTGAGCCATTGATGTCGTCTATATGGATTTTAGTAAGGTGTTTGACAAAGTCCCTCACGGGAGGTTAGTTGAGAAGGTCAAGGCTCATGGGATACAAGGACAGGTAGCTAGATGGATAAGTAACTGGCTTAGTAATAGGAGACAGAGAGTAATAGTGGAAGGGTGTTTATCTAGCTGGAGGTCGGTCACTAGTGATGTGCCGCAGGGCTCGGTACTGGGACCTCTTCTATTTGTAATATATATAAATGACTTGGAAGAGGGAGTAAGTGGAGTGATCAGCAAGTTTGCAGACGATACAAAGATGGCTGGACTTGCGGATAGTGAGGAGCATTGTCAGGCGATGCAGCAGGACATAGATAGGCTGGTAGCTTGGGCAGACAGATGGCAGATGGAATTCAATCCTGATAAATGTGAGGTGATGCATTTCGGGAGAAAGAATGTAGGGGGGAGGTATATGATAAAAGGTAGACCTATTAAGAGTATAGAAACGCAGAGGGACCTGGGGGTGCAGGTGAACAAGTCTCTGAAGTTGGCAGAACAAGTGGAGAAGGTTGTGAAGAAAGCATATAGTATGCTAGCCTTTAACGAAGGGGTATAGAGTACAAGAGCTGGCCTTTAATGTTGCAGTTGTATAAAACGCTGGTTAGACCTCATTTGGAATACTGCATCCAGTTCTGGTCGCCTTACTACTGGAAGGACGTGGAGACTCTGGAGAGAGTGCAGAGGAAGTTTACCCAGTTTACTGGGTGGAGAAGTGGCAGATGGACTTCAACGCGGATAAATGTGTAGTGGTCCATTTTGGCAGGAATAATGGGATGAAGGAGTACAATATAAGGGGTAGGAGTTTTAGCTGTGTTGTAGAGCAGAAGGATCTCGGGGTCCGGGTCCACAGGACTCTTAAATCGGCCTCACAAGTGGAGGAAGTGGTCAAGAAGGCGTACGGTGTACTGGCCTTCATTAATCGAGGAATAGAGTTTAGGAGTCAGGACGTGATGATGCAGCTCTATAAGACTCTTGTCAGACCCCAGTTGGAGTATTGTGCGTAGTTCTGGTTGCCTCACTATAGGAAGGATGTAGAGGCTCAGAGGATGTAGTTTACAAGGATGCTGCTTGGATTGGGAGGCAGGCCTTATGAAGATAGGTTGAGGGAGCTGGGACTCTTCCCACTGGAGAGACGTAGGTTGAGAGGCGACCTGATAGAGGTTTATAAAATGTTGAGAGGAATAGATAGGGTGGACTCTCAGAGAATATTTTCCCGAGCTGAAATGATCACTACGAGAGGACATGGATTTAAGGTGCAGGGAAGCAAATACAGACGAGATGTTAGGGGTAAGTTTTTCACTCAGAGGGTGGTGAGTGAATGGAATCGGCTGCCGTTGGAGGTTGTTGAGGCAAACTCGCTGGGGTCTTTTAAGAGACTTCCGGATGAGTATATGGAAACGAATAGGATGGGGGGTTATACATAGGTCTGTGGATTGGTAGACGTGATCGGCGCAACTCATGGGCCGAAGGGCCTGTTTGTGCTGTATTGTTCTATGTTCTATATTCTATGATGCTGCCTGGTACGGAAGGTCTGAGTTACGAGGAGAGGTTAGGCAAATTGGGACTGTTTTCCTTCGAAAGATGTAGACTTAGAGGAGATCTAATAGAGGTGTACAAGATTATGAGGGGTATAGATAGAGTAAACAGGGTTAAGCTTTTTCCTCGGATGGACTCGAATAGCACAAGGGGTCACGGGCTTAGGGTGAGGGGGTTAAGGTACAATTTGGATGCCAGAGGGAGTTTTTTCACACACAGGGTGGTGGGAGTATGCAATGCGCTGCCAAGTAAAGTGGTGGAGGCAGACACTCTGGAGTTATTTAGAAATACTTAGATAGGCACAAGAACAGAACGGGAATGGAGGGGTATAGAAAACTGATTTAAAATCGGGATCATGAGCCTTGGGAGTCCCTGGGAAGTGTGTAAATAGATGATGATATTGATGTACTTATTTTTATCCTACAGGTGCTTTGGTCCACCTTGTTGTCTAACGAGGGGCATACACGCGATGGGTCGTGAGAAGGCTGCTGTTGGATTTTTTTCGAGACTGTCCTAGTGCTTCATGTCGTTAGTGTACACTTGACCTGGACCATTTGAAGGGCAACACGACAGCTCAGTGACTATCGCTGTGCTGTGCAGATATATGGATTTGGGCCTGTGTCTGTGGGAGTTTGCGCATTCTCCCCGTGCTTGCGTGGGTTTTCTCCGGGTGCTCCGGTTTCCTCCCACATCCCAAAGATGTGCTCTTAGGCTAATTGGCAAAACAAATTCTCCCTAAATTGTCTCAAATTTGGTTTTTAATCCATAGATCTATAAACATAGACAGGGATCATGCGTAGAAGTGGGAACATCAGGGTGGCAGCGTGGGCTTGTTGGGCCGAAGGGCCTGTTTCCCGTGCTGTTTTGTTCTTTGTTCTTTTCCATAAACTCTTTCAAATTCAGAGCTGCAAATGGTGCGAGTGTACACTTCTTTCATCCACTAGGAGGAGTGCCTTCCTCCTTCCTGGTTTCTAAGCTGCAATTTGATCAGAGAATGGTGGAAGAACAAGAGATAGAAGAGCAGAAAAATAGTGATGCTGAAGGAACATAGCCACTCTTTCTCACATTCATAACCATCAGCTCAGTTACTGAAACTATTCGTAGCCACCAATTCAGTTATTGACATTACTCATACCTTAGAGAGTAACTTTGGTAGTTTATTGTATGTGTTGAGATGCTGGGGTCAAGTGGCCTTCAACTAAAGCAAAAGACAGAAGTAACACAGATGTCGAGTCCAGAGGGCAAGGCTGAAGATGGTTTCTATTGCAAGGGACTCAGTTGAAGAATTTGTGGGGCTGACTTATAGAGGAAGGGTGATAGTTGTGCATGATCAAATACTTGGTGTACATACAAACTTAATAAAAGCCTGCAGTCAATGTCATGGACAATGAAGGAGTTTGGCACCAATTTGGCACAAAGTTTTGCACAGAGCTTGAAGAGCTCTTCAATTCTTTCTACTGTGGAATTCAATGGGAACACTTGCAAATCCATCCACAGTGCAGTTCTGATGGTCAATGTCACAGATTTCATTGCAACACAAGCAGTTGACATCCTATGTTTGTGTGCTGTGATGAAATCTCAGGCTGAAGTGACACAAATTTAGCTTGCTACCACAAGACTCATTTTGCTGCTACTATAGCTGTGGATGGCAATATTCAAAGAGGCTTACAGGATGTCAAAGTGGTCCAGCAATCTATTCTCCAACACAGTGCTAGAATTGTAAGGGCACTGCCCCAGGAGAGTGACATGAACTTGTGGAACTCACTGTCCTCTCTCAGGATGGCAGAATTCATCCTCCCCTCACTGCCACTCTAACAAGTCTGATGCCAAGCTGACCCAGGCCAAAGCTGCTTGAGAGTATCCTACAAGTCATATAGGCAGTCTCCCTCACTGAAACAGTAACAACCTTGCACCAGACATTCTTTGACATTGACAGGAGCATAAAGACAAGCAGATGCACATGGAAGATAGACACTATGGGAATACACAAGGGTGACCTATGTCTGTAATAATGGCAATATTTGATTTCTACATTTGGTTCAAAATAATCAGCTTTATGTCAGTTTTCATTTTACTAAAGTTAAAAAGTAAAGTTTATTTATTGGTCACAAGTAGGCCTGCATCCACACTGCAATGAAGCCACTGTGAAAATCCCTAGTTGCCACACTCCAGCAACTGTTCAGGTACACTGAGGGAGAATTTAGCACGGCTAATTCGCCTAACCACATATCTTTTAGCTGTGAGAAGAAACCAGAGAACTCAGAGGAAATCCACACATGCATGAGGAAAACATGAAAACTCTGCACAGACAGTAATCCAAGCTGGGAATTGAACCTATATCTCTAGTACAACCACTGTGCCGCCCTTTATGTAGAAATCAATCAGCAACTAACTTGCTGTATTTAACTAGCACTCGTCAAGGCTGCTGCCTGCTGCAGAATATTTCAGAATATTTTAAAAGAAAACTCTCTCTAATGTAATTTCCCTTCTTGTGTGGTTTCAGAGGATGATTGAGAATTGACAGCCCGATTGAAGGAGTGGGCTGTGCGTGCTCAGAACACTTTATGCACTCGGTGGAAATCTAATTGATCATGGAATTGCTTCTTTGAAAAATAGAACACACCAACACTCAGCTGCAGCCCACGTCAGAACAAAAGTCCACCCACATCTATAACAATTCACCTAAATTAATTCAGTGTCATAAACTTGGAAAGACTCTTAAATGTCTAATGTGCACAATTTCATTCCATAGAATTTGCATTATGGAAACAAGCATTTCAGCCCAACTATCTGTGTTCGTGTTTATCCTCCAACAAACAGCAGTTTTAATCCCATACATGTTCCCTGCTCTTTTCCTTTCACCAGCAATTTAACCTGTTCTTCAATGTTGATGTGGTGTTTGCTTGAATCAGTCCCTTGGGCCATATATCCCACAGTCTCACAATTCCAGGAGACAGGAAGACAATAAGCCACAAGATAAGGGCAAGGCATCACTGGGCGCAATAAGGGTTGGACGTGAGCTGAAAGAAAAGTGATATAGCATGAAGAAAAGGGGGCATGTCCTCTCTCTGTCTGACCCCAAAAATCGTATGTAAAAATGTTTCTCCTGCTCCATGCCCTAAATATCTTGCACTTAATCCTATACTAATGTCTCGGATTAAGTGCAAGATATTTTTAGCTCACCCGATTACTGAAACAGCCAGATTCTAAGGCATCCCAATGTCGAACCAAACTGAGTAAAAGATGAGAGATTGAACTCACCTTGTTCACAACATTAACGAATCTAAAATTTGAATTGCAGACACTGAATAAGAGCTTGCATGGTCCCTGAATGTGTAGCAGCAATGTCAAATAATCCATCACAACAGTAAATTTCTACTTATTAGTTACTGACATAAATTTTGCTGTTTTAAAGATCCCCTTGATGCAAACAGATGGGAGAATTACTGGAATTGTGAGAAGACAGGTCAAAGTCTTTGTGTTATCCAAATTGTTGTGATAAAGGTTTAACCAGCACTTCGTCTGCACCTGTCACTTTACTTCAAAGCCCAGAATATTCTTTCCTCAGCTTCAGTACATCCAATTAAGACCAAGCTACAAGCCAAGCAGGTGGAAAGTGCAAGCTGGCGCTTGTTCACATTTGCAATTATCAACAGAAAAACACATAAGTGGAGACACATGGCACAACAGTTGCCGTAGCAACTATAAGCACACAAGCTCTCAGCAAATTTTAACATGACAGTCTGACATCTTCCCCCTTGAAAAAATGATTTTTATGTTTGCCCTTTGCGTGTGCTTCATGCTTCCTGCTGTGAGCTGCAGCAGTGTCAGGCCTTTAGCCCACCGCCTCATAAGCACAGGTGCAAGAACGAAGGGCACATCTGTTCTCCTGACAGCTAAGGCTCAGTTGAGGTTTGTAGCTGACAGCCAAGGGTTCCACGTTTACGAGGGGAATGTCACTTGCGTTCATCGATAACAACCAAAATCTTGCCGAGTGCTTTATTGATTTGGGTGTTGAAAGAGGCTGAGACAAGGAAAACAGCATCAGAGGGTATATTGTTCCATCAGAAATATTCCATCTTTTAAACTTTTTAAAGACATTCTATTCGCATTTGAAGAAAAAAAAATTAGAATAAAGATTGGCTTTTAAAAAAATCTAGTCTTAAAACAAACTCAGTTCATAGCAAATGAATCCCACTTATTTAAAAACTCTAAATAGTACACTCCACTTATGCATCAGCTTCTAATATAAAGAAACTTAAACTAATAAAATCCCTTATAAGAAAACTCATTCCTCACTTGCCACTATAATAATCTGGTTCCCAAATAAAAGTACAACCTTGCTGACCTATACCAGTTGAAGTGAAAATGATAAGAAAGAGAGATCTTGTGTTTATATGGTATGTCTCACAACCTTAGGATGTTCCAAATAGGTGTTTTCCAGCCAATGAGATACTTGTGAAATGTTGTTGTTCATCCATCGTCATCGATGAGGACTTTGACACAATTAGTCATCTTGAGGCTGGTTGCAATGTGTCTGAGAGAGAGGATCCTTAGAGGATTCTCCGCCATCCAATACTCTGGCCATCATGGAACTGGCCTACCATCTGAGTGAATTTAGAGGGGCAGCCGAACTTTGACATGATCTTTCACAGACCTTGTTGGCTTACTGTGTCAAACACTTTTGTGAGGTCAACCAAGGTTGTGTAGAGCTCATGATTCTGCTCCTGACACTTCTCCTGAAGCTGGCATGCAGCAAAAATCATGCCTGTAGTCCCATGACCTTTGCGGAAGACACATACTGTGACCCTGGAAGCAGGCCCAGCTCCAGATGAGTGACTGGACAATCTAGCAGGACTCTTGCGCGTGTTTTTCCTGTGATGGAAAGCAGTGAGATTCCTTGGTGGTTGTTGCATTCTTGCTGATTGCCCATCCTCATGTAGAGTTGTACGATGGAAACATCTTTAAGTTCCTGAGGAATGGATCCTTGCTTCCAAAAGGACTAGAACAACTCAGTGAGCTTCTCGATAAGTGCGGACCAGCAGCTTTAGAGATCTCTGCAGGTATGATATCTGCCCCTGGGCTTTGCCACTGGATTGCTGGCTGACAGCTTTCATAACTTCGGCTACTACCGATAGGTCATCCATGGTGCAGTTGATATCAACCTGGGGAATCCTGTCTATTGCCTCATCATTAATAGATGACAGTCGGTTGAGGACAGCTTCAAAGTGTTCAGCCCATCTCTGAAGGATCTGAGCCCTCTCTGTTGTACCATTTGTACTCAGGAGGGGGGATCTCCTGAGAGATTAAGGTCCACAGAGAGGGTTGAGGGCTTCATAGAACCATTTCAAGTCGTTTCTGTCAGCGTATCCCTGTATTTCATCTGCCTTGGTGATCAGTCAGGCATCCTGCATTTTACATAGTTTATTCTGGACTGTCCTGTGAGCACTGGTAAAAGCATTTTTCTTGGCAGCTGAAGATGGGTCATTCTGACAGGCCCAATGAAGACGGTGCTTTTCAATAAGTACAGCCTGTATCTCCTCATCATTCTCATCAAAACAATCGTGCTGCTTGCAGGTGGAGGGTCCGAACGTCTTCAGCGCAGATGTATGGACAGCATCACTGAAGTGTTCCCAATCGTCCTCAGCACTGCCTCTGAGGTGTAGATCAGCAAGCTTGATTTCTAAGATTTCAGCCAGTGCTGAAGCTACGCTGGGGTTCTTTAGCTTGGCCACATTGATTCTTTTCATAACCCTGCTTCCTTGTTCTCACCTCTTGGGTCTGATGCGGCGCATCATTTTGGAGACAATGAGCCTGTGATCGGTCCAGCAGTAACCTGGTAATGGCCTTGGTAACTCTGACATCCTGCCTATCTTTTCTCCCGACAATGACATAGTTGATAAGATGCCAATGCTCAGAGCGGGGGTGCATCCAGGAGGTCTTGTTACGGGTAGGCAGATGAAGGTTGTGTTGGTGATGAGGAGGTCGCGTGCTGTACAGATCTTCATTAAGAATAGGCCATTACTGTTACACTTGTCCACTCCATGCCTCCCAGTGACTCCCTGCCAGATTCTACAGTCACACCCTACTCTTGCATTGAAGTCACCAAGCAAGATCAGCTTGTTGGTACTGCTCACTGCTGATAGTAGGGCATCTAGTTCTTCGTAGAACTTGTCTTTCATTTCGTCCGGGTTGTTCATTATGGCGGCATAGGCACTGGTCAGGGTAGCTTGATTTCTGTTCTGTAGCAGAAGCTGTAATGTCATAAGCCTGTCATTCACACACTTGGGTAGACTATCAAGTTTCCGAACAAGGTGACTCCTGATGGCGAATCCAACTCCAGCATCACAACACTCATCACTGCCACGACTGCTCCAAAAAAAAGCATAAGCACCTCCAATAGATCCAGTTTGACCTATACTGGCAAGACAAGTTTAACTTGGTGTTGTGAGATTTCTTACTATGTTAAGAGGAGTTTAGCCCAGGGATGCAATGTCAGTGTTGTATCTTGCAAGCTCTCTGGCAACTAAGGCTGTTCTCTCTGGTCTGTCTGCTGTAGGGTTGTCTAAAAGCATGCGCACGTTCCAAGTGCCAATGGTGAGCGGTGTCATCTTGTATTTTATTTTATTTGTTCGACCGCAAAATGGGATTCCCACCAGCTGCAGTAAACTGGCCAGGGTGCAGTGAAGCAGGCAATGTTTAGGGTAGCTTTTCTAGCCTCTTCCTCATTCTACGGAGGTGAGTAGTGTGTACCTGAAGAGGACGAATCAGTCGCCCAGGTAGACGCTGAGTTCCATTGCTGCTTTGGTCAGCAGAAAACGACTATTAGATCTGAGTCTCCTGTGTGCAGGTCCGTGACTACAGCTCCCAGTGTGTCCACACCTGCTGCTTCATCACTTGCCCATCGCCACAGGACTTCAAGGTTTGAATAGGATACTGATGATGATGATGATGATGATAATGATGATGATGATGATGTTGAAATTACTGCTCGATTTGGATTAAAGTGAGGGAGAGTTGTGCAGCGTTAACTTCACTCTCTCTTCCCAATTCCAGTGTCAAAACAAGAGTCAAGACATCTGGAGGTGGGACTAGGCACCGTGGATGACCAGGACGTCTTCTGCATCTTGTCCTATCCTTTGAGTTCCATGACACTTGCAGAGACCGCCTTCTTGACTGTTGCTCTTGCCATTGGCTCAATCCACCAGACTCTGTCTTCACATACTGGGATAGACATCTCCCTGAGGGTTGAGACCCATCGGTTACCCTTACCTAGTTTAGCCGACTTGTCATGCAAACAGCTACAGGGAGCCACAGGTGAGAGCTGAATGCCAGGGGACAAACCATCCTGAAAGGACGAGACATGTTCCCCCACCAAAGGTACTAACCCTTCCTTGATACCCCATACACATCCAATTGTGAAATGTAGTCATTATCGCAAAGCAGAAAACATGGCACCAACTTGCAAACAGCAATGACAAATACACCTACATTAATAATGATAATTGAGAGATAAATACTTGCCAGAATACAATGGATATCATCATTGTCATCGTTGGCTGTTCCTTGATTCAAGGATGACATTTACTCATGGTGATGTATTTATGTCATGGGTCGTTATATGACTGGACAGACCAATTCTTGACCCAGGTCACATGGGGAAGGATATCCTATGAGGTGTTTCTTGCGTTAAACAGCCAAGTGGGAAACAGGATAGATTGCCAAAATGTTTATTTATTTATTCGTTACAAGTAGGCTTACATTCACACTGCAATGAAGTCATGTGAAAATCGCTTAGTCCCCACACACAGGTGCCAGTTCAGGTACATTGAGGAAGAATTTAGTATGGCTAATGCACCTAACCAGCACATCTTTTAGACTGGGAAGGAAACCAGTGCATCCAGAGGAAACCCATGCAGACACTGACAGAACATGCAAACTCCACACTGACATTGACCCAGCCAGGAATTGAACCAGGGTCCCTGGAACTGTGAGGCAATGCTAACCAGTGTCCAACCATGCCACTGGCTGGATGAGGAATGTGCAGCAAATGAAGGGAGTGGAAGAAAATGTACATGGTACCTTCCCACATACAGGTGATAAATGAAGACAGCAGCAATAATGCAGAATTAGAGTAACCAGCCAGGAACAGCAGCAGAAAGGGGGTGATATCACCTTGAGTGAAGAGTGTACAAACTCCAAAGAAACTAGTTGGACAGAAATGAGAAGCAGCAATGTAGGCGAGAGCTTCAAATTTCCAGAGAAATGGTTACAGACATCTCTACCGTGGTGGGAGAGAACCTTAAACCACGATCAACTGATTTCCATGGCCTGCTTGTTGCTCTCAAGGTTCCTATACTCTCAGTCTCTATTCTGTCTGCACTTTCAGAGTCTGTCACAGATTTCTGCAGCATTGTTCAATCAGCTGACTATTCGGGCACTAGCTCTGTCACTAATATAATCTCGGCACATCAACTCCAGAGAGGAAACCAGAAATAGGGCCCAAATGCTGCCATGGCAGCCGTTATTTACAGACAAGTCAATAAACGAGCAGGCCATTGGCTTATTAAAGATGTTGTTCAGATACCCTTGACTGCTCAGGAGATGCACTCAATTACTTACCTGCAAGCAGTGGTTGAGTGTTACATGCTCCATTATATTGTGGGATGGATGGGCAGTCACATTGAGGAGCTAGAGACTAGTGAAGCTGCAAAATCACTGTAGAAATAGGAGGGCGAGGAGGTTGAGGAGAAGCTGGTCAACTCTAATAGGGATGAGGAGTGGAGCAACAATGGGAGACATTCTGCAGGTAGGTTTTGGTACCCACGACCAAATCCCTGTAGAATATCAAGCGTCTAGAACTGGAGACACAATATTATAATACTCAGCTAAAATGCTACATGCTAATGCGCAATTCAATGATTGAGGTGAATGCGTGTCAGATACTTAGTTATTTTGGAAATGCTATTAACTTACTTGACCATGATGCTACAGGATAGATTGTAGAGTTAAAATATTCACTTGTGTTAAAAATTATTGTTAATTTAACCACCCCGTAGCCCTCCAATCAATATCAGTATAGTTAAAGTGATGAATACAAGTTTGAGGTCAGTGTTTGACCTGCATGTTGGTAGCATTTGCTGCTTTGTTTGTTAAAGGATTGAATATTGTGGACTTCTTAATGAGGGGCAATCCAAAGAACTTGTCATGGGAGTGGAGTCTATGATTCATGGGGTTTGCATGGATTGTAAAATAAGTAAGCTCGGTGGGAAATTTGACTTGGTTCTTTCTAGGTTCTGTGACATTTTAGGATTTAGAATCATAGAATCCTACAGTGCAGAAGGAGACCATTCGGCCATCAAGTCTGCACCAAGGCGATCCCACGAGGCCCTACCTATCCCCATAACGCTATATATTTACTCTAGCCAGTCCCCGTAACACTAAATGGCAATTTAGCATGACCAATCCACCTAACCCGAATAACTTTAGACTGTGGGAGGATACCAGAGCATCTGAAGTAAAGCTATGCAGACACGGGGAGAATATGCAATATACAGACAGTGATCCAAGCTGGGAATTAAACACGGGTCTCTGGCACTGTGAGGCAGCGGTGCTAACCACTATGCCATCATACCACCCATATTTTGATTTTTTAATTATTTTGATTTTAGGAAGGGATTTTTAGTGACTTATATCATGAAAATGATATTTTACAAACATTTTTAAAGAGAAGTTTAAATTCACTGAACAGTTATACGTTGGGTAGGCAAGTTAAAATTTAGATGGAACATCAATACGATCTGCTTGAGTTAATTAAGCAAAGATCCAGCAAGCAGACACATTAGAGATGAGTAATCCTAATCAATTGTTAACAGCTGAAGATGCTTTCTCCTGGGCAATTTCATGACATAGGGGAGGATCAGTACTTAAGTTCCTTGTTCACTGAAGCAAAAAAGGAGAAACACACAATCATAAAGGTACTAGAAGAAATTATCAGAGGGCAGACAGGGATTGTGGTTTCTATTTTAAAATTGGAGCTAACCCGATTCTGAAAAAAACCCTTGGTCTGCAAACAGATAGCTTGGTTTGTTATTTTCTACACGAGATTTGCAGAATAAATCTCAAGTAAGCTGAGTCTGTAATAAAAGTGACACTTATAAATTTGGTTTACAATTGTTAGGCAAATTATAAGAGCGTAAGAACACAGGAACTAGGAGCAGGAGTAGACCATCTGGCTCCTCGAGCCTGCTCCGCCATTCAATAAAATCTTGGCTGATTTTTTTTGTGGACTCAACTCCACTTACCTGCCTGCTCTCATACACACACACCCTCCCTCCCATCCTAGTTGCATCTGCCAAGGAAACAACTTACTTTCTTCAATCTTATAGAAATATATAAGACTATGAAGGGAATAGATAAGATCTCCCCTCATTGTTGTGAATTCCAATGAGTATAGCCCCAGTCTACTCAGTCTCTCCTCATAAGGCAACCCTCTCAACTCTGGAATCAACCTAGTGAATCTCCTCTGCACCCCCTCCAGTGCCAGTATATCCTTTCTCAAGTAATGAGACCAAAACTGTATACAGTACTCCAAGTGTGGCCTCACCAGAACCTTATACAGCTGCAACATAATCTCACTGTTTTTAAACTCCATCCCTTCAGCAATGAAGGACAATTTTCATTTGCCTTCTTAATTCCCTGCTGCACCCTGCAAACCAACATTTTGTGATTCATGCACAAAGACACCGTCTGCTCAGCAGCATGCTGCAGTATTTTACCATTTAAATAACAGCCTATTTTACTGTCATTCCTATCAAAATGGATGACCTCACATTTACCAACATTATACTCCATCAGCCGGACCCTCGCCCACTCACTTAAACTATCTGTATCCCTTTGCAGACTTTCAGTATCCTCTGCACGCTTTGCTCTATCACATTTATGTGCAGCCTCATGTTAATTAGTCCATCTTATAGAAAACCAGAGAAGAATAATGATTGCATCCAAGTATATAGCAATGCAGATAAAGTATTTTTTTGAAATGACCCCCTTAATTCAGTTATATGACAAGGTATTGGGCAGCTACAGGAAAACTTGATCAAAAGGGATGTTTACTGAGGCTGAAGTGTTTTTAATATTGTAATATCTGTATATCTCAGTTCATGTCAGAAAGGTTGTTTTTTAATATTTGTATTGCAAACTGCCCTCTCAAAACATTTCAGCATTTTTTTACTCCCAGCTTAATCAACTCCTGTGTATATTGGCATTAAATTGCTGTGGGCAGGAAGAAAATGTCCTAAATCAATTGCTCTGTCCAAGAATGCCATTTTTTTTTGTCCCACTGTGATCATAGAATCTTTACAGTGCTGAAGGAGGCCATTTAGCCGACGGAGTCTGCACTGATCATAAGCCCACCCAGGTCCTATCCCCTTGACCTCACATATTTACCCTGCTAATCCCCCTGACATTAAGGAACAATTTGGCATGGCTGATCAACCTAAACTGCATGCCTTTGGACTGTGGGAGGAAACCGGAGCACCTGGAGGAAACTCTCACACAGAGAAGAACATACCCATCCCACACTGACAATCACCCAAGGCCGGAATTGAATCTGTGTCCCTGGGACTGTGAGGCAGCAGTGCTAACCACTGTGCTGCCATGTGGGAGACCTCCAGCATTATACATACCTTTGTTTAGGCCTTGTGCCTGAGAACAGAAATATGACACAGGAACACAACTGCAGGCCTGAGGAATTTACAGCTGTAAACTGGGCTGCTAACACTTGGCTACCACTGGATAACAGCAGCAAGAGGGTCCAAAGTCCTGAAATTATCAGGCAGCTTGGGATTGAGGACAAACCTACTATGTATAGCGCCTTTTTCTCTCACGATGCCCTGCTAACTCCCACTAACCTCCTGATCCAAGGTTGTCTCCGGTCTGGGTAATAGGCAGGCTGATCTATAGAAAATCAAGATGAGAGGCCAAGACACCCTCTTCATTTCTTTTATATCCCTGCACCAGGCTAATGCACATTGCAACTCCAGGACTGTCCATGGTCTCCTGTGCACCCCTCCCCTTCTTCTCACCACTGATCCAATTCTTTATCTGGTCTACCTCAGAAATTCCAAGTCGACAGTCAAGGGCCTCAGGTCTCAATGGACTTTGCTCAATTTGCTTAAGTTTATTCACCTAAACATCAGCATTCCTGAGGCAAAGATCAAGAAAAGTGCCTCCTTCAATAAAACTTCAAAATCTTAACACTCCTCAAAGTCTTCAATGTTGCATTTTGCATTCCATGAAAACAAGAAGAAGAATTTGCAGCAACTCATTGATCCCTAGCTCATCAGCTTTCTTACAGCACTTCCTTTTTCCTTGTTGCTCATGCAATAGTAAATTTGTGAGTTGTAATTATAAAGTCATTAATTTAATATGCAAGCTGGATGACTCCTCCAACAACCACGTGAAAACTGCTTAAGTTACTTTATCAGGACTTCGGTATGTAAATTGTATGTACAGAATGTAAAGAAGTATAAGTTCGATACTTTAATTATTCTGGTTCCATTTGGCTTTCTCCTCATTGCTCCAAACCCACCACCATCCTGCCCAATTACCTGACACATGCTAATGTGATCCAATGTGTCAATACTTTCCCCTTGCCTAGTTCAATTTCTCTCACTTCTGCTTGGAAGCTCTTGCAAATTTTGGCCTGATTTACTGCTAACCATTAAAGTAACCAACTAGAGGTGTAGTCAATGGGCGAGCAGTTATAACCTGGTCCCTTTCAGATTTTCCATTTTGTCATGATATTACTTGATTAAGTGCAATGTCATCAATCTTTGTCCTATGCAACTGGGTCATTTTGCGTACCATGATTTTATGAGTAACATCATACCAGGATCTTGTTACAGGTTAATTCATACTACACAACAGCTGATATAAAATTTTAGCTCTTTCAGGCCTCAGTTGTGGGAGTTTAATTGCTTACTGCGGAAGAAATGGACCAAATGGCACAAACATTCTTGTACAGTTTTACAGTCTCAGGGATAACAGTTGGTTCAAATCAGAATGATTGTTATTCTACTGAGTTGGACTTAAGTCACACTTTTGAGTTAGAAATATACTTCATATATCAGGTTACGCATTTTAAGTTCCCGGACCAACATTCATGCAGCCTTCTCAATAGAAAATGGCCAGTTGAGTCTTGATCATCTGCTTCTGCTAAGGGAACCCTAACATCCTATTATCCTAACAACCATCAGACCAAATGAAGTACGGTCTTGATACTTGACACACAATGAAAATTAAGGCACCATTAAAGCTGTGGTGAAAACACGGCTATAGTTTTTTTTATATATGAACTAAACTGCACTTCGAGCTCTGAATGCATTTATATAAAGCATAGAAAATAGCTAAGACATGTAACCATGCTAAGGAACAAGCTTACAGAAAGCATGTATTTTACAATCTTTCAGAGATTTGTGACATATTACAAAACGTAGCGAATCAATCTCAGAGACAGGGAAACAGCTGTTTACCAAATTCATCTGTGCTGCTGCACTGTAGTTGTACCATCGCCTATATGAACATAATCAACAAGCATCTGCTCTGAGTTGAGACTTACACTAAGCACAAGCTTGTTTTCTCATTAATTTTGAACTGTAGGGGTTTAATGGCCATTTAGCAGACTGACAAACTACCCGAGGGTCCTTCATTGCAGCAGGACATGTTTGGACTTCGCTTAGCAGTATTATTACCAGCTTGATTGGACAACTGCCTATTTGAAATTTGCACAGTACTTTCTAGGTCTACCTCACATAGATTACATAAATGAGATCCAGACATTTTAAGTTCCTTATTTGGTTGGGGAGGTGTGAAAGAGTCCTGTTCTAATTTAAAATTGTGTTGTCAGACTGGAAACTGGCATAGGGGAGGTATGATAGGTGAGTGGAACTCGTGCGAGATAGGATCCGAGAAGATGGGATTTGGATGTTCCGAAGTTTATAGAAGGATTTATAAATCTGCACTTACGTTAGTAAAGCATCAGCCTGCATGGATCATCACATGGACTGCTTTTATCATGCTTTCTCTGTGCTTGTATTCTCCCAGTAGACCAGGATTGCATTAACAATTGAAGTCCTTACGGACAGTCAATCAAAAAGATTAAGCTTTATCGTGTGATAATCTACACAAGCTGTGATTTTCTCCAAATCATCTGAGTGAAACTGCTTGTAAAGATATACGGTTCCATTTATCAGTGAGCTCCAAATCATCTGATTTAATCGCAGGATCATGACGTTCACCATCGTCAATTCTTCAGAAATAAAACATCAATAGACAGCTTGAGTTTCTCGCTTACAATTCATGACATCTTTTCAGCCATGAGAAGCGTTAGCACTTTCAGATTATAAAAGCATTAGAATTCTTTGCAGCAGCTCATGTGCTGAAAAGTTGGAGACAAATCCACCTCCCTGCAAGCCTGGAAGTCATGACCTGATTTTATGGCTGTCTAACTGTTAAGTGGCTCAGGTTGTGGCTTCTGCCTCCATCTGCAGGATATCCTAACTCCAAGTGCTGGAGTTGCAGCCAATCCCCTTGAGGAGCTGCATGGATTCTGAACTGCAAAATATGTGAGGATGGTTTTACCTGGACCAGATAGGCAAGCCGGGTCCTTGGTCTGAAGGCCAAAGGGGTGGAAAAATAAGGTAGATGGAGGAGCTTTCATCAGGCACAGGATTCTCTAACACAATCTGCACCTTAAGCTTCGTAAGATACAGGGTTGTGGGCTGGGTGTGGGAAGGGGTGTGTGTGTGTGTGTGTGGAAGGGAGGGCAGCTGTGGTTGGAGGGAGGGGGAGGCGCTTAGAGTTCCAGCCACTCAGAGTTATTATCGTATAGAAAGCAATCATTCAATCCATGCAAACTCATTGTACTACATCCACTCAGTCCTATTTTCCTGCTTTATTGATGCAGCTGATGATTTTATTCCCATACATTGACTTTTCTTCCAATATTGCAATACAACTATGGTAAGTAAACTGTGGTCCTCTGGCCATTATTCTGTGACCCTTCTGCGCATGTCATTGGAGCATTAAGAGAGAAAGCAAACAGTTTCTTTTATGGCACACAAAAAAAGCAGGTGGATAAACTTCTTACAAAATAGATGTTAGCAAACAGGTTTATCCTTTCTAAAAAGAGCTTTTACTCAAAAAAACTTAATTGACTTCAGTGATTATCCCACTTTGCATTTCCTGTTTTGACTTATATGATTTTACCATGGTACAACATCCTGTAAATTGGTGGTGATTTACCATGGTACAACATCCTATAAATTGTTACACTTACTATTTAACCTACAGTCTCAATACTATAATTTTGCATAAATAGCCCTAGGGACAGCTAAATGCCAATTTCTGAATGCTAATGAATGACTCGCCTTAATCATTTTTAAATGTTCCCTTTGTGACTTGCTGTCAAGTACCCAGATCATCATGGCATAGTTTTATTCTGGCCTAATTTGGGGCTGTGATCATGCCTTTTGCTTGTGGAAACAGCAAACTGAGTCTGCAGATTACGGTTTCTATCAGAAAAGTTCATAAGATTAATATAGATTTATGGCCCATATTTTCAGCATAAAGTTATTTAAAGAATGAAACATTCGAACTGCTCACATTTGTTCTTGTAATGTCACATTTTTAAGGAAAATATTTTTATTTTTGTAAAATATTGCATGAAACTTCATCTGCTTATTGTATAGTTGGCCAACAAAAACACAGATACGAGAGACACATTTCTTAATCTTGTGAGTCACAGCAAAAAAAAAATAGGAAAAGCAAAATACTGCAGAGGCTGATAATCTGAAATAAGAAGTGAAAATGCTGGGAATACCGAGGAGGTTGAATAGCATCAGTAAGACAGAGCAAAAGAGTGAATGGGAGGGATTTTCACTTTCAGGATTCAGGATGCTGACATCAGGGTTAAATGGAGGTCAGAAACTCAAACTGTATGGGGAACAGTCACTCAGTTGTGATTTCCCTGAATTGGTCAGGTCATGGGCTTGGATATCTGGATAAGGATGACAGGAATGTTGGCAGGAAGCTGATGGATATTGAAGAAATGACTTCATCAATTTCATGAGCTCACTGAATGATTTGGAGTTGGGTGCGCTTGGGGCTGTGAGACTGAATTGGATTATAAATTTGGGTTCCACATGCAATCAGAATTGCCTCCTCCCCTACTTCATTCATTTGGAAGTAATACCCAAGCTGCTCTATGTCAAATAGGCCTATCTGTCCAAGGTGGGGGGGGCATCTTGGAAAGTACTCTTTTCTTTTCTCAATTTCACTATGAACTCTCAGACTCAAGATTATTTTGTTTTCCTTTGTCAACAGATGTAAAAATGCCCATTCACCAGTTTAGCGAAAAACAACTCATTTAATTACAGATTAAAACTACACAGAGGCTTGCACCCTCATGGCTGCAGTCAGTTCCTGAGATGACTCTGAGTACAGGTGGCTGCATTTACAAGGATGACCCCTCATTCTGCTCCCTGATTGGTTCCTGCGTGATGTAACCCTTATTCTGCAGATTAATCCTTAAAGGGACAATCACCACATGGATAAAAGAGTTTATCCCTAAATTGTTTCAGTGTTATGCCATCCAACCTTTGGCCATAGTATCAAGCAACAAACAATTCCACTTGGGTTGTGAAGAATCAGACTGGATATGCAAATGTATGAATTAGGAGAAGAAATTGGCTACTTGGCCCCCTCAAGCCTGCTCAGTATTCAATATGATCGTAGCTGATCTGATTGGAACCTTTACTCCACATTCCTGCCTTTCCTCAATAACCTTTGATCCCCTCATTAAAGTAGAAATAGATCCTTGATTAAACATATTCAAAGATTCGGCTTCCAAAGACTCGTGACACTCTGTCAAGGCTCATCAGGACCTAAGGTTTCAATCAACTCACCTCTTACTCTTCTAAACTCTTGTGAATACTAGCCTAACTTGTTGAGTCTTTCCTCTTATGACAAGCCTCCCATTTCTACTATTAGTCTAGTGATTCTTCTCTAAATAGCTTCTAACACATTTACATATTTTCTTAAATAAGTGGCCTTATACAATTGAAACATAAAGTCCCTACTTTTGTAATTAATTCCCTTTACAATAAATGATAACATCTTATTCACTTTCTGAAATAATTGTTGTAGTTGCATTCTAGCCCTTCCTGATTCATGTACTGTGACTCTCAAAGCTCTATATCTCTCATCATTTAGATAATATGCTTGTTTTTATTGTTCCTGTCCAAATGGACAATTTCATATTTACATTCATTATACTCCATTTGACAGCTCTTTGCCCACTCACTTTACTTGCCCATGTCCCTTTGTAATCTCATTACATCCTCTTCACAACTTACTTTCCTCTCAGCAAATTTAGCTATCTGTCCTTCATCCAAGTATTTTATGTAAATACTTGAAGTTCCAGCACTGATCCCACTCATTACACCTCACTAAGCAGAGAAAGAACCATTTATGACCACTCCACATCAGAATGCAAGGAAAAGGAGCAGGAGAAGGCCATCTGGCCTTTCAAGTTTGCTCTGCCATTCAATAAGGTCATGGCTGATCTTTTCATGGATTCGACTCCACTTACCTGCCAGCTCACCAGAACTCTTAAATCCATTACTGTTCAAAAATCTATCTTTGCTTTAAAAACAGTTCGGGAATTCCACAGATTCACAATCCTTTGGGTGAAGAAATTCCTCCTCAACTCAATCCGAAATCTGCTTCCCTTGATTTTGAGGCCATGCCGCTGGGTTGAAGTTTCACCTACCAGTCAAAACAACCTCCCTGCTTCTATTTTATCAGTTCCCATCATGATTTTATATGTTTCTATAAGATTCCCCCTTATTCTTCTAAATTCTGGTGAGTATAGCCTTAGTCTACTCATTCTGTCCTCAAAAACCAACCTTCTCAACTTTGGAATCAACTGAGTGAATCTCCTCTGCATCCCCTCCAGTATCAGGATATCCTTTCTCAAGGAAGGAGACCAAAACTGTACACAATACTCTAGGTGTGGCCTCATCTGCAACATAACCTCGCTGTTTTTAAACTCCATCTCTTTTGCAATGAAGGACAAAATTCCATTAATTATCTGCTGCACCTACAAACCAACCTTATTCGATTCATGCACAATGACACTCAGGTGCCTTTGCATAGCAGCATGCTGCAATTTCTTACCATTTAAATAATAGTCTATTTTGCTGTTATTCTGACCAAAATGGATGACCTCACATTTACCAACATTGTTCTCCAACTGCAGGCTCTTGCCCATTGCAGACTTTTAGTGTCCTCTGAATACTTTGTTCTACCATTCACCTTTGCCACTTTGTGTGCTTTATCTTTCAATTTGATACCCTCCTTTATTTCCTTAGATATCCATGACTGATTGTCCTTTTTTCTACACCCTTCCTTATCAGTAAAAAATACTTTTGCTGAGCACTGTGAAAAACACTTTGTAAGTCCTCTACTGTTCCTTAATTGTCCCACCATAAACATTTTGCTCCCAGTCTACCTTAGCCACCTCTTCCCTCATTCCATTGTAGTCTCCTTTGTTTAAGCACAAGACACAGATATTGAATTTTTGGCTTCTCAGACTCCATCTGTATTTTAAATTCAGTCATTTTGTGATTGCTCTTTCCGAGAGGATCCCTAACTGTAAGATCATTAATTATTCCTGTCTCTACACAAGACCAGATCTAGGATAGCTTGCTCCCTCGTAGGTTCCATTACATACTATTCAAGGAAAGTATCACGGATACATTCTCTGAACTCCTCCTCAAGACTGCTTTGACTGACCTGGTTTGACCAATCGATCTGTAGATTAAAATCCCCCATGATAATTGTCGTACCTTTTTTTACATGCATTAGTTATTTCTTTACTGCTCACCCCAACACGCTGTTATTATTTGGCAGTCTATAGATTACACCTATTATACTTTCTCCTTACTATTTCTAATTTCCACCCAAATGGATTCTTTTTTTGCCATAGAACCTATATCATCTCTCACTACTGCCCTGATATCATCCTTAAATATCAGAGCTACATCACTTCCTTTACCTTCTTGTCTATTCTTCTGAATAGTCTGATACACTGGGATATTTAACTCCCAGTCATGATCATCCTGCAACTATGTCTCTGTAATGGCCACTAAATCAGACTCATTCATGATGATTTGTGCTGTCAATTCATTTACTTTGTTTCAAATGCTATTCATGTAAAGTGCTCTTAAACTAGTTTTTATATCTTCTTTTTGAATCCGAGCACTTCCGTTAATAACATCCTCTATGTTGTCCTTTTAATTTTTTTTTCTTAATTTTCCATGTATTTGAAACTTTCTTGCCACATGCTAAGCTGGGGCTTTGCTTCCTATTAACCATTATATTACCCTTCCCTCCCACTTGCTAGTTTAAAGTTCTCATGATCACCATATTTATTCTTTCTGCTAGAACACTGGTTACAGGTCTGTCCCAATACTGATGCAAGTGCCCCATAATATGGAACCCCTTTTTCCCATACCACTCTTTTAGATACATGCTAACTTCCTAATTTTTTCATCCCTATGCCAGTCCATGCATGGTTTAGGTAGTAATCCAGAGGTTATCATCCTTGTGGACCTGTTCTTCAAATTAGTCCTCAATAGTCTCCAACATGTCCTTTTTCCTAGTCTTGCTTATGATGTTTCTCCCAATGTGGAGCACAACAACTGGATTCTCCCCCTCCCACTCCAATATTCTGTTTCCTATTAGGTAGTCAATCTAATATCCATGTTATCCTCTCATATATGAGCTTTTATTTTCTACAACAACCTTTTATGTAGCAATTTATCAAAAGTCTTCTGAAAATCTAAGTACAGTACATTCATAAGGCCATAAGACATAGGAGCAAAATTAGCCCACTCGACCAATCCAATCTTCTCTGCCATTCAATCATGGCTGATATTTTTCTCATTCACATTCTCTTGCCTTTTCCCCATAACCCCTGATCTCCTTATTAACCAAGAACCTATTTATCTCTGTTTTAAAGTCATTCAGTGACATGTCCTCCACAACCTTCTGTGGCAAATGGTTCCTCAGATTTACCACTCTCTGACTGAAGAGATTCCTCCTCATTTCTGTTTCAAAGGATCATCTTTTTAATCTGAGGTTGTGCCCCCTACATCCTCTCCACATCCACTCCATCTGGGCCTCGCAGTATCCTGTAAGATCCTTCCTCAGCCTTCTAAACTCCAACGAGTACAGACTTAGAATCTTCAACCATTCCTCATACAACAAGCTTTTCATTCTAGTATCATTCTTGTAAACTTCCTCTGGACTCTATTGTGAAAAGTTGTTGTCCCAGCACCGATTCCTGAGGCATAGACATTACCAGTTTTCTCCTTTGTCCACAGGTGTGACTCCTTCAAGAATTCCAATAAAGCGATTTAACTTAATTTCCCTTTCATAAAACCACATTGATGCTCCCTGATTGTTTTAAACTGTCGAAGGGCCTTGCTATAACTTCTTTAATAATAGCCTCTAACATTTTCTCTCTGATAGATGTTAAGCCATCTGGCCTGTAGTTTTCTGTTATTCCTTTTTGAATAATGAAGTTACATTTCCCAATTTATTTCCCAATCTAATGGAATCTTCACCAAAGCTGGGAATTTCTGTAAAATTAAAATTAAAGCAACAATTATCTCACTAGCCACTAGTTTCAAGACTCTAGGATGAAGTCCATCAGAACCCGAAAATATGTCAACCTGCAGCTCCAACAATTTGCTCAATACCATTTCCCTGGTGGTCGTAATTTTCCTGAGTTCCTCCTTCACTTTCATTTCCCAATTTATAACATTTTCTTGTTCAATACAAATATCTGTTCAGTACATCTGCCATCTTCTTATCTTCCATTAATAATTCTGCAGATTCATTTTCTATAGGCCCAATACTTGCTCTAACTCTTTTATTTAAATATCTGTAGGAATTCTTACTGTCTGTCTTTATATTTTTGCTAGCTTTTTTTTTGTATCCTATTCTTTCCTTCCTTTTGAATTTTTTGTCATTCTATGTTGTTCTTTATATTCTGTCCGATCTTCTGACCTATCACCCATCTCTGAGCAATTATGCTTTTTCACTAAGTCTTATAGTGTCTTTAACTTTTGTAGTTAATCATGGATGATGGATACTTCCCATAGCAGACACACATGCATGTGCACATACATGTACATGAAACGTATACACACACACACGCATTTGTCCAAGAACGTTTTAAAACTATATCTTTTGCCAGTGTTGTGATTTATTTGTGTTCAAATACATATGATGGTTAACGCGGTTACACACATCACACCTTAAATTGACAGTCCCGAAGCTTGCATCAATTTTGGATATCCTTAGCATTCCTTCAGTACGATACTGGATTTCTTTCTTTTGCCCAAAATCAGAAGTGATCATTAAGGTTCAGATACAAGTTGCATTAGCTTGTTATGTGCTAACATAAGCAATAAAGAAATATAAATGGGTTTGTGTCGGACATCTTCTGCATTTCCAACGGGAGAAAAACTGCTTGAATGAACAATTTTGTAACTGCATTACCAAGAAGAAACAAAACTCAACCAATAAGAATAAGAAATCACTCAGCTGTACAAAACATCCAGTGAAATACTTTCTAAAGTATTACCACCTTAGATGCAGTTTAATGCATTGGGGAGATTGTGAACACGTGCTATGCAGTCAATAGTTCTGCCGTTTAGCTTTGATTCCAAAGATACATTTCAGTCAATTGTTTGAAACTCTAGTGTTCTTGGAAATTAACTGAGTTGAATTAATTAATATTAATCGCTCCTTCTTTCACAGTTCTACCCTTGTAAATGATAGTTCATTGTGCCACAATGAGTATTTCTTGCAAAAAAAAAGAATGAGTTGAAGAATCAGCTCCCAGAAGCAGTGCAAGATTGAGACAATTCTAGATCGAAATCTTGGATAGCAATCTGATCTATTGATCTATTTTAAGAGACTGTGAATTACCAGTGTATTGTGCTGAAGCTACGGCCAACATTATAGCTGCTGGCAGCATGAGAAGTAATGATCAGACAGACAAACAAAAAGCATGTGCAAAAAAAAGATGCCAAGGGTCAGACAAATGGAGCCCTTCAAAGAAATCTTCAAAACAGATGTTTTTGTACCATGAGATTGTCACTTATCAGCAACTAGAAAGCTATAGTGGCTGCTAAATGAACATTCCACAGCCAGGTGTGGGTTTTAAATTGAGCAGATGAAGCAAATTGCCAGAAAGTCACAACTGATGTGCAAAGCCAATAACTGTGACACTGTCAGGTAGTTGTCTTTCATTAAGCATCATAAAACTTTAGAGTCAAAGATCTTCATGATGTCAAGACAAAGCATGTTAATTTAATAGTCTGTTCTTTTCAAACCATGAACAAAAGATGACATGAGGAACGTCAATGCATTCAGCTGCATTTAGGGGCCGTAAGTTAAATCTTGAGCAATCGACGATAGCTGCAGGATATGTCATTGTTTATTGGACTAGTTCCTTTTAAGATCATGGAGCCACATTTTATGAAATGGTAACCATGTGTCAATATGACAGACTGAATTACAGGTGAACAAAAGAAGATAGGGCTATCGATTTGTGAATTAGCACCATGACATGTGCCCATGTTTCTGCTGAATATGTTGGAATTAATTGGCTGACACTTATGGGCCACCCATAGGTGGGAAAACAGGTTCAGATCCATAAATTAGGGTGCGGTACCATCAGAGATATGCCTGCTACCAACTGGTCTTCCTCTGCCTCCAGCTCAATTTAACAGGTGGCAGAGGAGATGTCAGTGAGCTGCCTGCCTGTGAACTAATTGAGGCCAAGCTTGAGTGGGCAATTAATGCTCAATTAATGGCCTTATCCCACTGCCATTCTAACTTAATGGACAATGGGAAAGGCCTGTGCCTCCAGTGTATAGCCTGGCTAGCCTCCTGGAGCACTTCTGTCATTCAGAGGCTCATCCACAGTTTTGCCTTTCAGCATCTACCCTCCCACCCTACCCTGTATTACATGCACCACCACATCTCCCCAGCCTCTGCACCATCCTCTTCTCTTACCCAACTCCTCTTACCAACTTCTGGGACTGGCTTACCCAGCCTAGGCAACATCCTTTTGGAGCATCCAGGGTTCCACTTCTCTTGGGCAACCTTTAATACAGAGAGCAGCCACTAGTCCTGAGTGGCACAAAGCTGCTGATCTCTGATTGACCACAGGCTAAATGAGATAATGCTTGGAGATGGCAAAAGACCTGTCTTACACTAATTTTTTGACAACTGACAATGCTTTCTTGGTCATCAATAGATTCTTAATTCTAGGTTTTTTTTTTAATTGACTTCAAATTCCACCATCTGCTGTGGCAGATTTGAACCCAAGTCCTTAAGAACATTAGCTGAGTTTCTTGTCAGTTTCTATCAGTCTACTGGATAGTACCAGTTGGCCATCGCCTCCCCATAAATGGAATGGATGATCTTTTACTGGTAAAATTGTCAACTATATAATAACAAAAACCATTTTCAAAGTTTCACATATACAACAACTTTAAAATATGCATTGACTTTTCAGACAGTCCTTCATTGGGCATTATTCTTTATAGAATTCTGAAGCACTTTTCCAGGTCAATTGCTCATAACCTATTATTTGTGACTGTCAGGAGTTATAAAGATCAAAGCAAGACACAATAATCCAAATACATGATAACTGATCAGGACACACCACAAGAGGAACTCATTTCATCATCATTAAATAACTTCACAGGGACAACAGCATGCATGTCGAGATGTTTAATCCTGCCATTTTGTCTGATCAGTTTTGAAAAACTATAATGTCATGCCACTTGCTCTTAACCTGTTCCTGACCCAGAATCACTCACTATCATCATGCTTGTGGCAAAATTCAGTCCTTTGTGTTGTCTAATTTAGAGGCTCCATTACCTTGTTAAGGATTCAATCTGCCTGGGACATCACAATGAAAAACATCAACGTTTAGCTACCAATCCAATAAGATCTAACTGCAAAACATTTGTTGATGGATGGATCACTCATTGTTACCTTCAAATAAATAGATCCTATGTGGGATTTATATCGACATGACGTATGAATACAAAATACCCTTATGTTGTCATGTTCCCATAAAAAAAGTAAATAATCAGTTTAAAATATTTTCCACACAACTAGAGCCAAAATAGAATGAAAGTATAATTCAGGATCAATGATTTTTATTTGTATACCACACTGTCTACATATGCAGAAACAATATGGTAACATAAGTTGTTTTCCATAGTTTTTATGCTATGTTTAGGTCTAAAAGTTTAAACAGAGAAATTACAACCTCTCAACACATTGAAAGGGAAGAAGTGACAACACATTCATGTTGAAACAGGAAACCTTTTTCACCATGTTACAACAGAAATTATTCTCCAGAAAAGTAGATTGCTTACCTGTTCTTGGGAAATACAATTTCTACATGTAATTGGGTAGTTTCTCCCCAGTGTAGTAACATTCAGTAAGTTTATATTGTTTTATCTGCCATCTGAAAATAAAATACATTGACCATTAATATGGCTGAGTGTGGTATGATTGACTTCAATTCAACTTTAGCAATCTTTCTGAAGGTTTAGAGATCCTATTGACACACTAAGAAATACCAATTACAATGAGACCTAAGTACTTTGGGCTAAATTACTATCTTTTCCTGAAAGGGATTAAATGTCTTTTTTGTGTTCTTACAAGCAATGAACATATTGGCAGGAACATACAGTTTTGTTTTACATAACTTTACCATTCAGGATTGAAGTGCTATTGCAACAAATTAACCATTGTCAAAATCAGTAGGTTTGACAAAACTGTTTTTGTGCAAAATACATTGTGTTCTGGAGCCAAGACCTCATTCTATATTTTTATTATATATGTATATCATCATGAGAAATATATAAAATCTAAAAATGGACAATTGTGCATGACTCAAACAAAACAAATTTCTTGGCGCTCCAACAGCTGTCATTTTATTATTAACTTGTAATCTCGATGACTGCAAAGATCAAAGCCAAAAGAATTATACAAAGGCAATTTACATTTCTAAGGTTAGGCCCTGACCAATGGAGAAAGGGAGACTGTCAGTCTCTGTGGGCTCATGATCCTGGAACCTCTGTGGAACTTACTAACATTGATCATCTCAAGAATCCAGACAAAGGAATATAAATCCTGCCGAAACCAAAATGAAGAAGTGGGATCCACGTCACATGACATGCTCCATCTTCAACTCTCCAAACAGTATCACCCACTACTCCCAACCCCATCCAATAAACTGCTCAAACCTGTAATATTGACTTGTGGAACTGAAAAGCTCAGATTGCTATCTTCCATCAGCCAAGCAGCAGTAGAACTAGAGCTCTGTCCAGGTTTTGAACTGCCTGCCCCCAACTGTGTTGTTTCTATTGAAACTTCTGTACTTGCACCTGCATTATTTCTAAATGCTCAACCCATCATGGAAAAATGAAGAATATAGTATCAATCCGCAGCCTGTTATCTTGGAAAGAATACACCACTGCACTTGATTCTGGACTCATGTGAAATGATACTTCTCATCCTCTTATGGTCCTTGTGTTTTCCTTTTCTCTCTTTTACTGTAGGACTGTACCAGAGGTTATATAGAGGCATCCCTCCTGCATTTTGAATGCACATAACATAAACTAATTTGATTTTACCCTGAATTGACTTTGCTGAGATTTGCTAATACAAATTGGATCACACCAAAACTGAGAAATTGAGGGAGATACACCACTGCTTACAGAAGGGGAAATCAAAACACATTTCTGTTTATGAATGGGGAGGATAAGAAGATAAATCATAGAATCCCCACAGTGCAGAAGTCATCTAGCCTGCACCTACTCTTACTGAGGTTTACCCCATAGCTCCATACATATAACCCTCTAATTTCTCATAACTTATACATATTTTGGGACACCAAGGGGAAATTTAGCATGGCCAATTACCTTAATCACATCTTTGAATTATGGGAGGATTCCAAAGCAGCCAGAGGAAAGCCACACACAGGGGAAAACAGGGTTGTTTAAATTAATCCTTTTCCTGTCCTTGACAATATAATTATTTTGAAGAGAATTAGTACATAAACAATATAATGTTCCTAGCTAAATCACACTGTTAATTTTGATAATGCCAGTCTTATCAGCAGTGGTGATCTGAATAACAGAGCAATGATAGAATTGTACGTCATGTGAACACCTTTAATGCAGTTGTGACTTTGTTTTGCTTGGAGAAAGTTGCAGCAATGTTAGAGTGAGGATACAGACAGTAAGGTTTGTGCAGTATTAGGGAGTTCATGGTTGTCAGTGTTAAAACGTCCCCAAAAGTACGAGCAAACCTTCCAGCAATGATACTGGACCCATTCCAGTTCAGGTGCAACTTGTCCAACTTGTACAGGTCCTACCTATCCCAGAAACTGCTCCAATGATGCAAAAATCTAAAGCCCTCCCACCCCCATTATCCCCTTAGCAATGCATTCATCTGACCTACCTTCCTTTTCCTATACTCAATAGCACATGGTACTGGAGGTAATTCAGAGATTCCAACCTTAGAAGTCCTACTCTTTAAACTGCCTAACTCCCTAAATTTCTGTTGCAACCCTTTTTCTACCCATTTTGTTGGTATTGCTGTTTACCATGACCACTAGCTGTCCACCTTCCCGCCATTCATCATTGAAATTTGACTAACAGAACATTCCTCAAAAAAACTTCACTTGATTAGACATAAATGTAAATGCTTTTGAGGTAGCATTCTCTCTTTTATGTTTAACAACGAAATTACAGTATTACCACAAGGCAAGCCTTCTGTTGCTGTAATAAAGGTATATCACATCTACTTTGCTGTGGAATTGCAAAAGATTTCAAAAATAAAATCCTGCTTTCTGAAAAGCAGATACTTCACTGGCTTGGCTGGAATGTCTGCTTCAAACACCGCACCTTAACAGCTATTTCCTTAACATGGAGCTTTACCCCAGGAGATCTCACATAGACACCACCCAAAAAACTCAAAATCTCTCCTTAAACACCTTTCATATTTGATTCCATTTTTCTCAGCACTACTTTGAACTAAACTTCCCCAAAATATAAAAAAAACTTTCAAGTCCTCCCTATCGCCCCTACTTTCAGGTTAAATACAATGCATTAATCTTTCCCTATTTATTTATGACTTTTTCCTTCAATTCCTGTTTAAAATTATACAGCTGGACATTTGCATTGCAGATGCAGTATAACACGGATAAATGTTATCTCAACCTTTTGGTTGAGATCAAGTGTAGTATTGACACGCTGTGCTTGGTTGAAATCATTCGGTTATTTTGGCTTCATTTGAAGCAATTTTTAGAAATGGTTAAGATCTAAGATGCAAATGAGGTCACACCTTGGAGGAGGAGCTATGCCTACTTCAATCAGCTTGGATCATGTAGATCAAGCCCAAGACTGGAAGTGAGAGCCCTGTCTTGTCAGTTTGGATCGGGAACATCTCAACTTGTTGATCTCTGAATTGGACTTGATTTGATTGAATTGGAATAAAAACTAAGCCTATCTCCTGATATAAATTTGTACCCAATTCTTATGCACTTAGCCATAGCTTCATTAAAATGCATATCTTCAGGGTCTACACCACTTTGATGTTCCAAACATCAGACAATCTGTCTTCAGTTCAATTAAATTGTTCAATGCACATTCAGATCCACAAGCCTGCTTCACAGAATAACAAAATACACTCCAAAAACATTGAAAATAAAAGGACCTCTCACCACAACATTTTGGAACAATGTGAAGAACTAAAACCTCAAGACATACAGAGAATAATAAGAGAGTCTTCACACACACAAGACCATCAATGGAATCGAGAAATCTCGACAGGAACAATAATGTTTCCCCAGTGAGATGATATTCCAGAATGCAGATATTCATGTCAAATAAAGGATCATAACATAATGTCTGGAGCCAACTCCAACCCACTTACATGACCCAGATCAATCTCCAGATCAAGGCAATGTGGCAACCAACACTCCAGTACAAGAGAAAACAGATGCTTTAAATATTATACACACTTCACAATCAGGAAATCTCTCTTCCCTGTAGAAAAACCTATGTAAACCTCAATTTCATCACAAAGATAAGGATCTAAGTCTGACTTCAACACGGACTTTCCGTAACTATTTACTGGTTTGGGAAGACCAAATGCAGCAACACTTCAAGGAAAGATGCTAAACCTGTGTGTTTTTTCACAGTAAAGAATGTACTGCATCAACTCATGAAACAAGTCCATCTGCAACTGGAAGAGATGATCAAGATGGGAATCAGTTCTTCTGTTACTAAGCCTACAGAGTCGTTCTCCAGGATGGTCCCCATTTCTAAACCAAAGTGGTCCCATTGCATTTGCGTGAAGTTGACTCAACAGGACTGTGGTGAGGGAAACTCACCCAATATCCTTGTTGGAAGACAGCTTGACTAAGCTGTCCAAGAGTACTGTATACTTGAAACTGCATGCCAGTAATGCCCTTTGGATGAAAAATTTAATTTGTGAAGAACCTTTATTACTTCAGTTGGCATAAACTGACCAGCTGAAATCTTTCAATGAACAATGTCTACTGTCTTGTATTGGGCTAAAAGTAGTCATTGAGGCAGATTACAAACTATTACTAAATGAAATGGAACTCACCAGAATGCATCCTTGAGAATCCAGAGGTTTATGTCCTTTACCTAGGAAATTGTGTACGTGCAGGGCAAGGAAATAACGCCAATGGACACCTTGTTCAGGACCTCTATCAATCATCCTGCACCATAGGATATCTACTTAACCAACAAGATAAATTCCTATTCTAAGTTTGTGCCAGCATAATTGTCAGCGAGCCCAAAAAAGCTGCAATAAACAAAGGCAGCACTTTCCCACAATTGATGATCTGCTGCTGTATGATTTGAGGTTGGTGATTCTGGCTTCATTCCAGCCCGAGATTTGAGGTGGAATTCAGCAGGACCCATATGCATCAAAAAAAGATGCACAGCACGAACTCAGGCTGCTGTGTCTTGGCTGGGAAATTAAGATCCTTAGAAGGAATTATTTCTCAGCACCATGTGCGTTCAGTGCACATGGCAGATGAAAAGAGTCCATTCTTCCCATTATCCCTTCTATATCATTGGGAACATTTGGAATTGGGTCTCTTTATGCACAATAAGAAATTCTTCCTTACAATCATTGATTAAGTGTCCAGGTAGATTGACGTGAAACATTGATACATTATGAGTCAGTTATTCAGCCTATGAAGGAAGTTGCAAACATGGGAATCTGGATCAAGTGGTATGCATCAATGGCCCACAATTTCCTAATGACTACTTCACGGAGAACTATGATTCCTATACCTCACCATTTCCCTAAGGTATTACCAATCCAATGGTGAAATTGAAAGAAGCATTCAAAATACCAAAACCTTCTTAAAGAAGAAAGATGATTTTCCAATGTTATTCTTAATATCTAGTTCACTGCAATGCAGATCAGCACCATCTGAACCGCTGATGGGCAGAAAGCCTCAAACACAGCTTCCTGTCCGACCCCTGGAAATGAGCTAGAAATCCGGACCATCAGAATGTCAAAAACTGGGAGCAGTCCAACGGAAAACAACAAGCTTCCAATTATAACTGGAGGGACTATATCAAGCTGAAGGAAGGAGACAAAGTATGGAGAAGAAACCAAGGGCAGAGGAGTTCAAAGGGATGTAATCAACAGAGATTCTATTTGATATAATTCCAAAAGAATGGAATCGGAAAAATCTTATCTTCATTCCTCAAAGAGAGTAATCCATTATATTTGGAAGAATCAGATGTTGACTCTCAAACTAACAATGCATCAGATACTGCAATTCTCACTGAAGACCAACCAAGTTAAGAAAAAGAAATTCAAAGTGTTATATATTTTATATGGCTGATGTCTGGAATTATTAAGAAAGACTTCAGACCTTATTGGAACATAAAGGTAATTATTGAATTCAGAAACTTAGGTAGAGGAGGTTTGTGCATCATGAAGGCTGTCCTGAAGCATAGCCCGAGTTCTACATGCTTACATCATGCTTCCAGAAGATTCTGCCTGAGAGAGGACTCCACCCACTGGTGAGAACACTCACTCACAGTTTCCATTGGTCCTTCAAGTCAGGTGACTCTCTATTATCTTAAAGAGACAGACACCACATAGACAACACAAAGAGAATAGACGGAATTTTCCAGCCACACCCACTCTGAAACCAAAATATCCTCCCAAGGTCAATAGGCTTTTCCATAGTCTGCCCCTCACCCACTATGATTCCCTTGGTAGGCAGAATGGGAAAATTCACCGCTTGGTCTTTCAAATCTGACAAGAAGACAATAATAAAGTTATGAAGTTTCCTGATAAATTGATCCACAGTCAGGACTTATGGGGTGGGGGAAATGTGATTGAATGTAAATATAAATGTAAAAATAAATATGGACAAAGATTTGAAGGTGAGCTATTATATTAGAGTGTTCAGAGTTGAAAAGATTAATATGTGTGACTACAGAAACAGTACCATCCACATAATGATTTGAAAGGCGCATAATGTAGATTCAAGAGAGAATATCCATGACTTGGACTAAGTCACAGCTAGTCATGTATATTTTATATAGTTATGTTAACCCAATTACTCAGTTATAATTCAGACATGCTATGTTTCTATAATCATTCTTTAGCAAGTCAAAACCAGCATTCAACATTTGTTCCCACTAACAATCCTATAAAAGAAGCAGTCAGTTGATCTTCATGACGTCAGCAGCTCTGTGGCTGTAACAGATTTTTGCAAAGTGACAGTTTTTTTTTAAATCACAGAGTCTGTCACCTAAAAAAAATGAAGCTCTGACTCTGACATTTACACAGATATAAATGTTGGTCTTGCACAGGCTGAGGAGTAACACAACCAACAACCAGGTCTGTCCTTTAACTCGGGGAACAAAAACTAGACATAGCTGTCAAAGATCAGATATGATGGTACGTTATAGGATAAAACACCCAAAAACATATTAGCTCAGATTTCATTACCACAGTAACAGTAAGTTTCAGGATACCTGCCGGTTTTCAATATGTAAATCATTAAGCAACTTGTGATGCCAAGGACTGATCTCATGACTTGTAAATCACGATAAGTTGCTGGATGATTTGTACCATTTTGCTGATTAGCCTTGTGAAAAAGGCAGTCCAATCTCAGCCTCCCTATATCATGGAATTGCTGCATTTGTGTATTAAATACCAATTAAATTTGCTGTAGAAAGTTATAGCTGCTAGAGTGAATAGCTTGAAATGAGGTCATTAATGTTCCTGCAATGTCACTCAGTCCCTTTGGCAAATAAATGGAACACTTGAAACTGCTGTTACTGATCTTAAAAAATAATGTTGATCATTTATTTTGTCTTAGCTTTTTGTCTGTTTTTATTTCTAACTATATTGAATCTTTCTTTTCCTCCCTTTACTTGTCTTTCAGAACTTCATTTCACATCATTTAATTATTTCTTTTGCAATCCTTAAATTTTATTAGTTAAGGAGATCCCATCACTCTGCATTCCCAGGGGCCTGGTTATCTTTCCCATCCCCACATCATCTCACACTTCCAACATTCAAAGGACAAGTTGGTTTTGAACTTAAGGGTGAGATGCGCTGTTCCGGCAAAATCTAAACCATTGAATATATACACACACACTAAAATAAACATCAATGTCTATTCACTTCGAAATAATATCTTCTCAATGTGCAGAGGAGAAAAGAATTTCCTCAAACCAAGGGGTAGGAGTCTTAGCTGTGTTGTAAAGCAGAAGGATCTTGGGGTCTGGGTCCATAGGACTCTTAAATCGGCCTCGCAGATGGAGGAAGTGGTCAAGAAGGCGTATGGTGTACTGGCCTTCATTAATCAAGGAATTGAGTTTAGGAGTCAGGAGGTAATGATGCAGCTCTATAAGACCCTTGTCAGACCCCACTTGGAGTATTGTGCGCAGTTCTGGTCGCCTCACTATAGGAAGGATGTAGAGGCTATTGAGAGAGTGCAGAGGAGATTTACAAGGATGCTGCCTGGATTGGGAGGCAGGCCTTATGAAGATAAGTTGAGGGAGCTGGGACTCTTCTCACTGGAGAGACGTAGGTTGAGAGGCGACCTGATAGATGTTTATAAAATGTTGAGAGGAATAGATAGGGTGGACTCTCAGAGACTATTTCCCCGAGCTGAAATGGTCACTACGAGAGGACACAGATTTAAGGTGCAGGGAAGCAAATACAGAGGGGATGTGAGGGGTAAGTTTTTCACTCAGAGGGTGGTGAGTGAATGGAATTGGCTGCTGTCGCAGGTTGTTGAGGCAAACTCGCTGGTGTCTTTTAAAAGACTTCTGGATGAGTATATGGAAACGAATGGGATAGGTGGTTATGGATAGGTCTGTGGATTGGTAGATGTGATCGGTGCAACTCGTGGGCCGAAGGGCCTGTTTGTGCTGTATTGTTCTATGTAAACCAAAGGCCAACAAAATGGCTGACAATAAAAATGTTTCATGAAAGCATCCTCTGGTATAAAAGCTGAGGCCAGTATTAGATTGCATTGCCTGTAAATACATTAATTGTGCCTGTAGATCTTGTGGATCAGTTAGTGCACTTCAGTATGAGAGGCTCTAAATGTAAGTTTGGTAATGTTATGTTCCTCCACTATGCCTGATGGCCAGAAACACTCTGCTGGGGTTAAGGCATGTAGCAAGTCAGGTAGCTGATGTTCTCTACCCTCATGGGCCATTCTCTCCTCCAGCTGCTGCTGCATAATTAGCACATTTCTTACTTGCCCTAGTGTGAGATATCAGGTAATTTTCATTATGATCACCAAATACAAGTCCAACAAGAAAAATGTTTCTTTTTCAGTATTCTCACATATTGTAAACTATGTTTGACTTTTTTTAGGATTTAATAAGGCTTTCTTTATTCCCTCACTCCTAATAACCAATTCACTCCACTGACCAACATTCAATTGATGTTACATGTTTTAACTTTTCCAACAAAATCATCACAAAAAGAAAAACATGGCCCATTGTTTTTGAGCATTCCCACAGGAAATGGTTATTTTATAATGTTTTAATACAGTTGACATCACAGCTATGTTTTTTGGCTTTTGGATTTGTTTGTTTGTCATTGTCTAACTCTCAATCATCAGTAAAATAATGGGGGAGGTTACTAATAATACTATAAAGTGTCACTTGTTTAGCAATAACTCGCGTACTGATGCACTCTAATCTGCCAGGGTTATTCAACTCCTGACGTTGTTACAACTTTGATTAAAGCATAGGTAAAAGTCTGAATTCCAGAGGTGAGGTGACAGTGGCTACCTTTTGATTGAGTTGGCATCAAGGTACCCTTGCAAAACTGGAATCAATAAGAATTGGGGGAAACACTTCACTGGTTGGAGTCATACCTAACACAAAGGAAGATGGTTGTGCTCATTGGAGGTCAATCATCTCAGTTTCAGGACATCACTGCAGGAGTTCTTCAGGATGGGCTCCCAGACCTTATCTTCAACTGCTTCATCAGTTACCTTTGTTTCATCAAAAGATCAAAAATGGAGATGTTTGCTGAGGATTGTAGAATATTTAGTAACATTTCTGACTCCTCAGACACTGAAATCATCCATGCCTAAATGCACTAAGTTCTAGACAATATCCAGGCTTGGGCTTGCAAGTGGCCAAAGTCACTTGCAACACACATGTGACAGGCAATGACCATCTCTACCAAGAGAGAATCTAACTATCGCTCCTTGTCATTCAACTGTATTACTGAATTCTCCTCCCATCAACATCTTGGCAGTGACCATTGACCAGAAACTGAACTGGAGTAGCCATTTAAACACTGTGGCTACAAGAACAGGTTAAATGGAAAGAATGCTTTAGTGAGTAACCACCTCCTGACTCTCCAAAGTCTGTCCTTTTACAAGGTGCAAGTCAGGTGTGATAGAATACTCTCCACTCACTTGGATGCGTGTAGCTCCATCAACACTCATGAAGCTCAACATCATCCAGGTCAAAAAAGCCCACTTGATTTCTACTACTTCCACAAACATCCAGTTCCTCCACCACTGTTGAATAGTGACAGCCATGTGTACTTTATATGTGCATCATTTAC